>VZTJ01000570.1:78818-105061 GCA_013397795.1 Orthonyx spaldingii | reverse complement strand
GGGGGCCGGCGGGCCGCGTCCTCGTCCCGTTCCCGGAGCCGCCGCGTCCTTAACGCGAGGCACAGCTGAGCGCCGAGGAGCCCGCGGAGCTGGGCGAGCCCCCGGCCACGCTGCCCACGGTAGGTGGGGCCCGGCGGGGCCGAGGGGGGCACCGGCACGGCCGAGCGGCCCCGGGCACGGCCGCACCCAGCCGAGCGCCTGTCCCGCAGGTGGGCACCAACCTGACGGACCTGCGGCTGCCGCGGAAGGTGACGGTGCGGGAGCTGGGCGGCTGCATGGGCCCCATCTGGCCCAGCTACTACAGCGAGTGCAGCGCTCTCCTGGTGAGCAGCGCCGGGAACCCGTCCCGGGGCCCCGGTCCCGAGGGATGGACGCAGACCCGGCGAGAGGGTCTTCCGGGGCTGGGGTCGGTCGGCCCCCTCGGTTTCGCCCCTTGGTGGGATTTCCCTCCTCCGTGCCCTGCCCTGGCCCACCCCGGACCTGGGTTGCTCTCGGCACACCCGCACCCCGCTTTCCCTTCTTCCCTCAGTTCGTGGTGGATGCCTCCAACCCCACCCAGATCTCCTCGTCCTGCATCCAGCTGCTCTCGGTCCTCTCTGCAGCGCCGCTCGCCTCTGTGCCCGTCCTGGTCCTCTTCAACAAGATGTGAGGAGGAGGGTCACCCGAAGGCTGGGGGTGCCAGGGAGCAGCAGCTGTGCTTTGCTGCACTTCCCGGGCTGGAGACCCCTGAGCCGGGGCTGGGCCGGGCAGGGGAGCCGTCGTGGGTGGCTGATGCAGCCCCCTCTCCCCATTGCAGTGACCTGCCCTGCTACATGTCGCTGGTGGAGATGAAGTCACTGTTCCGCATGCAGGACATCGTGTCCTGTGCTACGCAGCCCATCACGATGCTGGAGACCAGTGCCCGTGATGGCACCGGCCTGGCCGATGTCCTGCAGTGGCTTCGGACCGCCCTGAGAGACCCCTGCTGACCCCAACCCTGCCAGGTGTCTGTGGCAGCCCAGGACAATACTGTCACAGTAGGAGGTGGCGAAGGAGCAGCTGCCCTGCCTGGGGCTGGGAGCAGAGCCCAGGACAGTGTCTTGAGCTGTTGATGGACTGGATCCCTGTGGCACTTCACAGTAAAACTCCCACCAAACTGTCCAGGCTGGTGGCTGTCCTGTGCTCAGGGAGAAACCCTGGGCTTCTGAAGAAGAGACAAGCAGGAGCCACAGAGGCCAGATCGTGCTGGCACCTCCGGGCACAGGAGGGGTTGCTGCTGTGGGGCTGGAGGCTGCAGCAGCACCTGAGCTGAGCTAAGCACGGCAGGGGTGGGTAAGGCCCCCTGGGTTTAAGACTGAGTGCACGTGGGGCTCCTGCCAGCATCTCTGGCCCTGTGGGCCTCATGCCAGCCCAGGGACAGTGGGGTGACCTGGGGGAAGGTGTGGAAGGACTGAGTGACCTGGGTGGGTGTCAGGAGCTAGGGCAAGTCCCGTGACTCAGGTGCTTCAGTCAGGGATGTCTCAAAAGCTGTAGCAAGTGCCAGCCCATGGCTGTTCTCCCACACTGACGCAGGCTCAGGCAGTCTCAGAACGGGTCATGTTGGACGGGACCACAGTGGGTCACCTGGTCCATTCTCTCTGGTCAAGCAGGGTCATCCCAGAGGACATGGCACAGCATTGCATCCAGACAGTTCAGGAATATCTCCAGTGAGAAGGACTCCACACCCTCCCTGGGCAGTCTATTCCAGTGTGCAGTCACCTGTACAGGGAAGTTCTTTCTAATAGAGTATCACAGAATATGCTGAGGTGGAGTGGACCCATCAAGATCATATTCAGGTGGAACTTCCTGTGCATCAGTTTCTGCCTGTTGCTTCTTGTTCCATTGCTGAGCACCATGGAGCAGAGCCTGGTCCATCCTCTGACACCTCCCTGCTGAGAGACGATGAGGTCCCCTGTCAGTTGTCTCTCCTCAAGGCTAAACACGCCCAGCTCCCTGAGCCTGTCCTCATTCGAGAGATGTTTCAGTCCCTTCATTATTTCTGTAGCCTCTGCAGGACCTGCTCCAGGAGTTCTATATCCCTCTTGTCCTGAGGAGCCCAGAACTGGACATAGCACTCCAGCTGTAGCCTCACCAGGGCTGAGCAGAGGGGCAGGATCACCTCCCTTGACCTGCTAGCAATGCTTTTCCTGATGCACCCCAGGAAGAGCTGGGGCTGTATGGAGAACCTGTCCTGCGTCCACACCACTAAGCAGTGTCTACCCGTGCTGGTAACTCGCCCAGTGCCCGTGCAGATGGCCCAGCCCAGCTGGGCAGGCAGCTGCCTCACTCGGCAGCTCTGCTGCCAAGTCACAGGGTGCTGGTGGCTGCCCGTGCCTGGCACGTGCTGCAGCACACCCTGCCCTGGGCCTGTCAGTGCAGTGGCACCAGGGCAGCAACAGCATGACATGGAGGGGAGTGGCTCTTGGTGCTGCAGCTATTGCACTGTAATGGTGAGTGGCAAGTGGGGTGGCAGTGATCTTTGCTCCAGCAGTGAGGGCTGAACTGGGCTCTGCCCAATGGGAAAGCAGGCAGTGCCAAGGAGCCCCAGCACACCCTGACACTGCTGCTGAGTCATCACCACAATCAGCACTGACACACCAACCCCACCTGCCCACTTCCAGCCCAACAGGTCCAGACACCAGTCAGAGCACTCCTGCACAGCAGCTTTTTAATGGGCCAGGTCAGCGTGAGCCTGCAGGGTCCCTGCCCAGCCCAGCACCCAGATCACAGTGATTCTTCCAAGTCCATCCCACCAGCCAGTGCAGTGGGTGCAGGGCTGCTGGGGGTGGCCCAGTGACCTTGTTTGTGGGACAGGAATCAGCCATCNGGTTGCTGCTGTGGGGCTGGAGGCTGCAGCAGCACCTGAGCTGAGCTAAGCACGGCAGGGGTGGGTAAGGCCCCCTGGGTTTAAGACTGAGTGCACGTGGGGCTCCTGCCAGCATCTCTGGCCCTGTGGGCCTCATGCCAGCCCAGGGACAGTGGGGTGACCTGGGGGAAGGTGTGGAAGGACTGAGTGACCTGGGTGGGTGTCAGGAGCTAGGGCAAGTCCCGTGACTCAGGTGCTTCAGTCAGGGATGTCTCAAAAGCTGTAGCAAGTGCCAGCCCATGGCTGTTCTCCCACACTGACGCAGGCTCAGGCAGTCTCAGAACGGGTCATGTTGGACGGGACCACAGTGGGTCACCTGGTCCATTCTCTCTGGTCAAGCAGGGTCATCCCAGAGGACATGGCACAGCATTGCATCCAGACAGTTCAGGAATATCTCCAGTGAGAAGGACTCCACACCCTCCCTGGGCAGTCTATTCCAGTGTGCAGTCACCTGTACAGGGAAGTTCTTTCTAATAGAGTATCACAGAATATGCTGAGGTGGAGTGGACCCATCAAGATCATATTCAGGTGGAACTTCCTGTGCATCAGTTTCTGCCTGTTGCTTCTTGTTCCATTGCTGAGCACCATGGAGCAGAGCCTGGTCCATCCTCTGACACCTCCCTGCTGAGAGACGATGAGGTCCCCTGTCAGTTGTCTCTCCTCAAGGCTAAACACGCCCAGCTCCCTGAGCCTGTCCTCATTACAGAGATGTTTCAGTCCCTTCATTATTTCTGTAGCCTCTGCAGGACCTGCTCCAGGAGTTCTATATCCCTCTTGTCCTGAGGAGCCCAGAACTGGACATAGCACTCCAGCTGTAGCCTCACCAGGGCTGAGCAGAGGGGCAGGATCACCTCCCTTGACCTGCTAGCAATGCTTTTCCTGATGCACCCCAGGAAGAGCTGGGGCTGTATGGAGAACCTGTCCTGCGTCCACACCACTAAGCAGTGTCTACCCGTGCTGGTAACTCGCCCAGTGCCCGTGCAGATGGCCCAGCCCAGCTGGGCAGGCAGCTGCCTCACTCGGCAGCTCTGCTGCCAAGTCACAGGGTGCTGGTGGCTGCCCGTGCCTGGCACGTGCTGCAGCACACCCTGCCCTGGGCCTGTCAGTGCAGTGGCACCAGGGCAGCAACAGCATGACATGGAGGGGAGTGGCTCTTGGTGCTGCAGCTATTGCACTGTAATGGTGAGTGGCAAGTGGGGTGGCAGTGATCTTTGCTCCAGCAGTGAGGGCTGAACTGGGCTCTGCCCAATGGGAAAGCAGGCAGTGCCAAGGAGCCCCAGCACACCCTGACACTGCTGCTGAGTCATCACCACAATCAGCACTGACACACCAACCCCACCTGCCCACTTCCAGCCCAACAGGTCCAGACACCAGTCAGAGCACTCCTGCACAGCAGCTTTTTAATGGGCCAGGTCAGCGTGAGCCTGCAGGGTCCCTGCCCAGCCCAGCACCCAGATCACAGTGATTCTTCCAAGTCCATCCCACCAGCCAGTGCAGTGGGTGCAGGGCTGCTGGGGGTGGCCCAGTGACCTTGTTTGTGGGACAGGAATCAGCCATCTGCTCTCCTGGTGAGCCAGGCACTGGGCTGGAGCTGGGTCCGTGCCTGGCAGCTCCCAGCTCCACACTTGCTGTCCCTAGGCAGTGTGAAAGTGGTTGTAGAGAAAGCTCCATGCTCCCCAAAGGATTCTGAAAACAATTCAGAGCACATTGGCAGGAGGGAGAGCTGAAGAGCTGTTCTCTGCAAGTAGTGACCACCCACGGAGCAGGGTTGTGCTGGTGAGGCAGTTCTGCATGGAGCTGTGCCCTGGGCTGTGACAGCAGTCCTGGTCCGGTACCTACTGCATCCCAGCAGCTCCAGGCAGCAGGAGCACCTGCATCCCTGTGATGCAGTATTCCCAGTGACGTGCCCCATGGGTCCTTGGCCATGGCAAGAGGGGAAGATCTTGCCCAGCACTCTGTAGTCCCCCAGCTTCCAGTGCTGTGTTGTGATGGACAGATTCAATCCCAGCTGCAAGCAACGTCCATTCCATCCCATTCCTTCCTGTGGAGCTTGACACTAAGAGGACAGGCAGTCCCTAAGATCTCACATGGGAGAGGAGACTCTTAAGTGTCATCTGCCTCCTGGTCCTTGTCCCAGGCCTGCCTCCATCCCCTTCCCTGCCCCTGGGCCACAGCAGCACCAGGGATCGTGCATCCCTTGGGACAGGTGGAGGAACATCTGTGCACCTGGCTGAACTCTGGGTGCCCTAGCAGCCCCTCCCCACTGCCCTTCATGCTGGCCTCACCTGGGATTCAGGAACGTCTGTCTTTCCACTTGTAAACGGAGTGAAGCTTCTCAATGAGAAATGTCCTATCTTTCCCATCCTGCAACATCAGAGACAGTGCAGTGAGCAGCAGTGGGGGGGCCCAGTGACGGCGCTGCTGGGGCCAGAGCCTGAACTGGCAGCCCTGAGGCTGGACCAGGCTGTGAAGCAGCCAGGATGGGCAGGGGCAGTGCTCACGCACGTTGACAATCTGTTCCTGGAGCAGGCGGATGACCCTCCGGTGGCCTCTTACCACCTGAATGTTGAAGTAGATCACAGCTCTGCAACGACAGCAGGATAGGATGGTGGCAGCCAGGCAGGAAGCTGAGGGACACTGCTCCTGGCACTGGGATGAGGCACAGGGCTCTGGAGTGACACCTTGGCTCCCAGCGCCCCTCAGAGCTGTGACAGCAGGACCCTCAAAACGAGGGTTCAGCCTTGGGCTCGGGTCCATACTCACATCACAGCCATGGACATCAAGAACAGGATGGAGGTGTTCTCCAACAGGTGCTGGTGGACCCAGGCAAACCAGGTGATGTTGGGGTTGGACTTCTCCAGCACTAGCACCCACCTCTTCCCTGACTGGTAGATAGTTCCCAGCCCCCGGAAGGGACCGCAGGTTTCTGATGGCTGCACCCTGAGCAAACAGACCAACAGAGCAAAGGCAACCCAGCAACTACTTCCCCCAGCCCAGGGCACTGCCTGTCTCAGATGTCCAGCCCTCCAGGGACCCAGCCTCCCTGTCCCCAGCATCCCCAGGGCTGGACAAGGGGGTCCTCATCCCTGTGTCCTGCACCAGGAACAGCAGCAGGAAGTGAGCACAGGCCAGCAGCTGGGAAGCACCTCCCTTGCCTGAGGCAGCACCACAGAGCCTGCAGCTGGGGGATGCCAGGGACAGGGGCCATGGTCTCCCCAACCCCTCCTTCTCCAGGCAGCCAGGGGTCCCGTGCCCTGAGCCGTGGCCTCGTGGGTACTCACGACCAGATGGTGTATGAGAGGAAGGCAGCTGCACCCAGGAAAAAGGGGAAGCACAGCAGAGTGATGAATATGGTGCTCATGCGTGATGCTTGCCAGGGCTTGCTGGGGGACTGGCAGTTCTGCATCAGGCTGGTCTGTGGACAGGGAGCAGTGTCCCCTGGCCTGCCAACTCCTAGAGAGCGGTCCACACCCTGCTGCCACCTCCCTCCCACCCCCTGGGAGCCGAGTGAGCTCGGGGACACCCTGTGCCCAGAACTCCCACTCAGTCCCACCAGGACGCGCCTGCTCCATGTGGCACCACTGCTGCAGCAGAGGCTGGCAGTGACAGGGCACAGCGTCACTGCAGTTTCACCCCATGGGGAGTTGCAGGGGGTGAGGGGAATTACACCTTTTTGATGTAGAACAACAGCAGCAGCTTCAGCATCTGCACAGCTGGCAGGAGTGGAGAGAAGAGAACGCCCAGCCTGGGAGCAGGGGAAAGATAAGCTTGCCTGGGTCTGAGCCCCAGGGGAGACAGTGAGGGGCACAGCTACAGCACCCACAGGGCTCCTGGGGACTGCAAGGCATTTGCCAGCAGAGGAAGGAACCACACCAGGCAGAAACATCTCACCAGGTCAAGGTCTGCCCATAGATCAGCTCCAGCACATTTCGGGCGATATCAAACTCTGGCCTCTGCTTTGTCTTCAGCCTCTTCTCCAGGATTAGCCTGGGTAGAAGCGGAACTCTGCTCCCACACTGCCTGGGGGGACCCTCACACCCGACCTTCCCCCTCTGATGGCGGCAGAGCCTGGGTGCACCGGAGAGCTGGGAGCGTGCAGGGACGCCACACTGCTGGGGTGACATGTCTTGGGGCACGTTACCTCCAGAGCAGCTCCCCGAAGAGCGAGTCCAGCAAGGCGAATATGAAATCCATCACCATGAAGCGATACAGGTCCTGCCCCACACACGTCTCCCAGCACTGGGCAGACAATCAAGTGTGGCACAGAATCACAGAATGGTTTGGGTTGGCAGGAACCCTAAAGCTCATCTCTTTCCCCATCCTGCCACAGGCAGAGACACCCTTCCACTAGACCAGGTTGCTTTGAGTCCTGTCCAACCTGGCCTTTAACAGTTCCAGAGATGGGGCACCCACAGCTTCTCTAGGAACCCGTGCCAGGACCTCACCACCCTCACAGGGAAGAATTTCATCCTGATATCTAATAAAGAAGAAGCCACCAGCTCCTTGCACAACCCCATGCTCAGCCTGGCCCTCCATGGCCCTGGGGGAGTGGTGCTGACCTCCTCTGTTGAGCAGATAACGCTCCAGTTGAGCCACTGGTAGCACAGCAGGATGAGAACCATTGTCTTCAGGATGAGGTTCCTGGGGAGCAGGAGCAGTGCCAGAAGCCCCTGAGCCCAGGGGATCGAGGGGCTGAGCCCCACAGATGGGGTGCCTGGCTCCAAACCTCCCTGCCTGCCAGAGGTGCAGGTGCAGGACCATTCCTCCACCATGGTCCCAGCCAGCCCACCTGAAGATTGCCACGTAGATCTGTGTCACAGGGGAGTCCTGCTTCTCCCACATTGCCAGCAAGTTGTACAGGTGGGGCATCAACGCATTGAGGAAGGACACCACAAGGGGCAGGACCAGCAGAAGGGCTTCTTGCTGCCATCTGCCACTGCCTCGTGCTTGTTGCTCCTGCTGAACCTGGTGAGCAGGTACTGGGGTGAGTGCACAGCTGTTGGCAGCCAGGCATGGTGTCCTTGGGGAGAGCAGCAAATGCCCAGGCCAGGAGCAGAGCTGCCATGGGGATGTCCCTGCCTGTCTCCCCAGGATCCCAGCCCGGTCCCTCCAACCCCAGGGCAGGGAGTCCCAGGGTGAGGGATGGCACTCACCATGCGCATGTGCTGCGAGAAGTAGTGCACAGCCAGCGCGCAGCCCAGCGCTGAGCCCAGCGCCAGGAGCCAGGCCAGCAGCATTACGATGCAGTGCCCCAGGCGCTGGCTGCAACTCCGGGAGCGGGAACGGGAGCGCAGCTCCACCAGCAGCTCCTGGAAGAGAGCAGTGGCAGAGCTGCCCAATCTGCCTTGGGTCTGGAGCAAGGTTTTGTCTCACTGCACCACGGCAGGACCCAGAGGGGTGATGGACAAAGCACTGGTGCAAGACTGGGGTCTGGGGTGCTTTGCATTGCCCAGTTCCTCACCTTCAACTGGGTGCAGATGTTCTCGCACTGCAGCTTCACTGAGTGTCTCTGGATCACTTTGAAGTCCCAGGCACCGAAGACTTTGATGGCCAAGTCCCCCTTGGAGCTTCCCACGTTCCCCCGAAAAGAGCGGGACACACTGCAGCGAGGTGAAGGGCATCAGGGATTGGGGCTGGGTGAAGGGGAAGGCTGGCAGTGCCACAGGTGCTGCTGACCCACCTGTACACCAGCAGGACACAGGTGACAAGGAAGGAGACCCCAACACTGAACAGGTAGGCCAGTGGCATGTTGTATGGGAGTACGGGGGCTGCGAGGGGGCACACACTGCCCTCAGGACTGGAGGGGCAGGGGTCATTTAGAGTGACGTTGCTGTAGTAGCCGCAGTACAGCAGTGAGCGTGTGAAGTAGCCCTGCAGGAAAGCACACGATGGGGTCCATGGTGACCTTGGCAGGGCCCGCAGCTTCCTGCTTAGCCTGGCACCTCTGTGCCAGCCTCAGGGACAGAGCCCTCGGCTGCGGCAGCACTCACAGCACTGGTGGTCCTGGGGCCCAGGCTGTGTCAGGGCAAGGACTGGGGTGTTACTGCAGTGGGAAAGTGGGGCTGCCCCCCAGGCTTGGAGTGGCCCCTGACCTGGGGGTGCCTGGGCCACGCTTACCGCTCCTGTGAGGAGCTCAAGTCCGGTGAAGGGCTGGGGGCTGACTGATGCAGGGGGGTACACAGCCTGCGGGACCACCACGAAAGCCAGGAGGATGAGGAATGAAAAGAAGTTCAACACAACGAGTGTCTTGAGGAAGAGGAAATAGGAGAGGACACTGGAGCCAAAGCGGCCACCAATCTGCTTCAGGGCATAGTGCCAGGGCTGTGCAGCGCGGAGCAGGGAGAGGAGCCTGTACCAGAGACCTCGGCAGCTCTGGGGAGAGGAAAATGGGGATGGCACGGAGGCTGGAGCCCAGACTGGAGCCCTCACAGCCTCTGTGCAAACCTGTACCCCTGACTTACAAGGACGTAGACCTTGGACCAACCACAGGGTGAGAAGGGGGCCCGGTGATGGGCGCGCTGCCTCAGTGGGCCCCTCTGCCTGCTCAGCTGCCGCCTGCCCAGAAGAGAGGGGTGTCAGAGAGTACCACAGGTCCTGGGACAGCTCCGGCTGTGGGAGTCCTGCCTAGCTGGTGCTGATGGAAGGGGTCCTACCGGAGGATGCGTTTCTCCACCAGACTGACAGGCATGGTGAGCAGCATGTGGCTGCACTGGCTGGGTGAGAGGCTCAGCAGCTCCTTCACCAGCTGGCGCCGCTTGTCTGGAGCACAAGGGTCTCAGTGGGACATGGCTGGCCAGATCACGGCATGCCTGTCCCTAACCCAGCATAGGGACAGTGGCCAGCACGGCCTTCTCACACTCTGGGGGACCCTCACCTTCCAGCGTGGCCCTGGTGGGGTCAGCCTCCAGGTCATACTGGCGCAGGCTGGGCCGTGCCGCGCGGCTGAGCTGCTGCAGGGGTGGGCGGGTGCTCCGGCGCCGCAGCTGGGCCGTGCGGTTGCAGCACTGGGAGATGATGGCCCCAAGGTTGCGTCCTGTGGGTCAGAGCAGAGCAGGGTGGCGGTGGGAGAGCAGGGCAGGCGTGGGAGCTCTCCAAGGGGCTCTGGGACCTGGGGAAGGGTGGGAAAGTGGGTGGCACCTACCGATGGTGCGGCTGGGCATGCTGGCCAAGATCTGCAGGGAGGCAGAGGAGTAGCTGGGGTGCTCCTCATCTTGCCCGGGCTCTGGCCAGGCCACAGCACAGGCATCTGGAGTAGCCAAGCAGGCTGGGGACTCTGGGAGGGGGAAGGCAGGATGCAGAGAGTCCATGGCTCATCCCTGTGTCCCTGCTGCTCTGCTCGAGCACAGAGGCTAGGTGGGTGCCCTGGTGTGTGCTCCTCCCGGAGCACCCCCTTCTCCAGGGACACTTTCTGTGTGCCCAAGATCTGGTGTGCCCTGGACTGCCCTGCTCTGGCCACGGCATCAGCAGGCTCCTAGGAATGCTTTGGCCACAGCACTGACATGTGACGTAGCTGGCCCAAGCAGAGTCAGGGCCAAGGGATGATGCTGGGCACATACTGTCCCCAGCCTGCCCCGGCTGAGGCTGCAGCGCTTTACCTCTGTCCCTTTCCTGCAACTCCAGCTCCAGATCTGCCTCAATCAAGCTGCTCTGCTCCAGGATGAGCTGGTGGAACGAGGTGTGCAGGGCTCTCTCGTTGTCCGGACTGGGCTCCTGGCTGCAGGAGCACAGGGACATGGTGGCACGGGCACTCGGTGCCTGCAGGGCGCGGGGTCGTAGCCTCGCATGCCTGGGATGCAGGACCCCGGGCACGGCAGGGCAGCAGCGGGAGTCACACTCACCCATCGCTCTCGGTGCCCTCGGGGACGTGGAGGGTGATGGAGGGCGGCTGGGCCATCCTGCGGGTCCCTCCCACGAGCGCCCTGCCGCGGTGAGCACACGGGCCTCACCGGCCCCCACCAGCCCCGCTTACCGCGGCTCCCCGGTTTCCGCGGCTCCCAAACGCCGCCGGCCTTCGGGACGGGGATGGAGCCGGAGCCACTGCGTGCTAGCTCGGGGGGCAGGCGGGAACGCAGAGCCTGAGAGGCTAAACTGGGACCAACCCTAGCTCCAGCCCCGCTCGGCGTCAGGAAGGAAGAGAGGGCGGATGGGGCGGTACCGGCGCACAGCGAATGCCGCTCGCCGTCCCGGGACCCTTCGGGGCGGGCACGGAGCCTCCGAGCACCAGTCTCGGAGCTCGGCTCGGAAGGGCCCGGACTGGCCCCAAGAGGACAGATCGGAGCAGAGACCCTCCGTGTTCCCCTCCCTGTGCCGTCTCCTTCCTCCTCTGCTCTACATCGTCCACCGCCCTCGGGCTCCGCAGCCCCCCCGGGGCGGGCTAAGGCTGCCTGGGGCATGTGGCCGTCCCGGGGCTCCCCGTCAGGCCTCGCTCGCCCCGGTACCGGGAGCCGACAGAACGCTCCCCGGCTCTCCCGCCGCCTTTCCGGCCCGTAGGTGCGGATCCGCGGGGAGGCCGGGGGCTACCGAGCCGTGTCCGTCCCGTCTCTCCTGCCGCCTCCCGGTACCAGGTGGGGGCGGCGGGAGCCCCCCAAAAGTCCCCATTTCCCCTCGGCCGGGCTCATCGGGACCCGTCGGCGGCCCGGGCGTGGGGCCGGCGCTCCCCGTCCCCCCTTACACCGGGATACGGTACAGGACCGACGCGGCCCTCTGCGCCCGGGCGGGGGAGCCCCTGTCCCGCCGGACCGAGCGCGCCCCGCCCCGCCCCGGCGCCGCCGGACAGCCAGGGCCGGCCCTCCCCGGGCGGTGCCGCGCAGGAGCGGCGGCGGAGCGCGATGGAGGGCGGTGGGGGCGCCTACGGGGCGGCCAAGGCCGGCGGTGCCTTTGACCTGGTCCGTTTCGTGCAGCAGCCGCAGGTGCTGGCGCGGATCGTCAGCGCGGTGAGTCGGGACGGGACGGGACGGGACGGGACGGCGTCCCCCCCAGCCCCAGGCCGGTGCCCTCGCCCCCCGCCCCGGGCTCGGTGCCGCCCACCGGACATCGGCTCCGCCCCGCAGGTCTTCGCTCTGATCGTGTTCTCCTGCCTGGTCGGGGATGGGTACATGAACCAGGCCGAGGACCCTCGGCTTCTCTGCGTCTTCAACCACAACGAGGACGCCTGTCGCTACGGCATCGGCATCGGCGTCCTCGCCTTCCTCGCCTGCATCTTCTTCTTCATGGTGGACGTCTATTTCCCCCAGATCAGCAACACTACCGACCGCAAGTACCTGGTCCTGGCCGATCTCGGCTTCTCAGGTACCAGGGGCGCGGGGAGGGCTGTGCCACAATGGCCGCCTTGTCCCGTGACGTGGCTGCCGGTGCCTGGCGAAGGGAGTCGCTCCCGTCTGGCGTGCTGCCCGCGGGCCACGCGCTGCTGCTGCGGCTGCTGCTGAGTGACCCGAGGAGTGGCTGCCCCTGGCCGGGTGCCTGCGCCAGCCTGCACGGTGGAGCGGGGTCTGGCCCGGGGGCTGCCCAGAAGCAGCAGGACCAGCCCTGGCCCCTCATGCCTCTTCCCCCCACAGGTCTCTGGACTTTCCTGTGGTTCATCGGCTTCTGTTTCTTGACCAACCAGTGGTCCTGGACACGGGCCGAGAATGTGTACATTGGGGCGGACTCTGCCCGCGCTGCCATCACCTTCAGTTTCTTCTCCATCTTCTCCTGGGTGAGTGAACCACTCTGCCCCACCTGGGGGGAGTGCAGAGAGGCCCCCTGCACTGCACAGCCTGGAATAGCCTTAATGCCCCCTTCTCTCTGCAGGGACTCCTGCTCACCTTCGCTTACAAGAGGTACAAAATGGGAGTGGAGGACTTTACTCAAAGCTATGTCGACCCGAGCGCGGAGGTTTCGACTCCCTACTCCAGCTATCCCAACATCAGCCATGAGAGTTACCAGCAGCCCCCCTTCACGCAAACGGCGGAGGCCCCCGAGGGCTATCAGCCACCACCAGTGTACTGAGCCCTGGCTGGCACCCGCGGGATGGCTGTACCCATGCAATTCCTTCCGCGGGGTGGGAGGGAGGGATCTGCAACTTGGAGGGGACAGTGGAGCAGGAGGGTGATGGCTGCTTTGTGTGAAGATGACTGGGCCTCTTGATGGGGTGCAGAAGGGCCCTGGTCCTGGAGCTGAGATCCTCATTGGAGGGTCCAGAGCCTGGTGTGTGGTGGGTGTTTTGGCACACGGTGATTTGCAGCTGCTGGGTGAGCACTGCAGCTGCGGGAGGTTGGGTGTGCAGACAGCTCTGACATGGACGAGCCTCTGCTTTTGCTGTGGTGCGTTGGTGGCGGGGCGCAGTTCACACCCCTGACCCTGGCCAGGCTGTGCCCCTGTGGCTGTTGCCCTGGCCCATCCTATCTCCAGTGCCTTTCAGCCCTGCTGGCTGCGTTCCCCCAAGTGCCGTCTCTCGCTGCCGTAGCACAGCCAGGCCCAGCTCCTGCCTGCACTGGCTTCCCGTGCCTTCTGCCATCGACTGCTTCTGGGTGAGCTATTGCCAAAGCCCCTCTTCTCCTGCCTCTAATGCCGTGCTGTGCCTTCCCCCAGCCTGCACTAAAGCTGCTGGTGCTTGGATGACATGGTTTGGGATCTGTGGGAGCAGTGAGTGCTGAGATCCCTCAGCAGAGCCATGGCTGCCCCAGCTGAGGAAAGTCCTGGAGCACCTTGTTTCCCTTGTGTGCCTCCCCCCGAGCGCTGCCTGTGCCGATGCCAGGCTCTGCTCCTGCACCCTGCCCACGGCTCCCGCCTGCACTCCGGCCACACCAGGTGCCTGTGGGGCCGCTGTCTCAGGTTGTGTTTGCTGCTGTGCTATGGTAAAGCTGCTCCCAGCAGCCATGTGGGCTCTCACTGCTGGGGCCAGTGTTCAAGTAGTTGTCACTGTAGGGTTGGAATAAACTTTTTCACCAAGCCATGTGAGCCACCCGTGTGCCTTTTGTCTCTGGGGAAGCAGGAAAGGCTCCTGTCTCCTCCCCCTCGAGGGCTGAGGGTGCCAGGTGGGGCAGTGCCACCCCTGCCAACTGCTGTGCTGCAAACAGCACACTCATGCTGGGGGCTATTTTTAGGCCACCCTGCTCACACTCCCTGGTCTGAGCAGAGCTCCAATACCATGCCTGCGAGCGGCCCTCCTGGCCTGTGACCGCTGCAGTGACCAGCCCATGCTGTCTCACTGGGCATGGCCAGGAAGAGTAAGCAGAATGCTCTGGTAGAAAACACACACACACACACACAGGTTCATTAAGTTATTTATTAACCTGAAACAGCAGCAGCAGTGCCTTCCCCAGCCCTGGGGGAAAAGCTCAGGCCTGGTAATCGAGTGCTTGTGAGTACAGTTATTCTCACCCATAACACAGGGGAAGCAGGGGGAGTTCAGGCAGCTCTTGGAGCCTTCCAGGGTACAGGCAAACAGCAGCCCTGCACTTGGATGCAGAGGTCTGATCTGGGCAGAACAAAGAGCTACTGCTCGGAGCCTGTGGACGCTGGCTGCCAGGAAAAAACACTTTTGGAAGGAATAAGGGAGCAACAATCTTCCAGAATCTAAGCCGAACAAAGAGGGAAGAGGATCCTTCAGTCAGAGCAGAGCAAGAGTCAGCCTCAAGAATTTTGGAAGGCTGAAGAGGGGGTAAGAGGCATGACTAGAATGGAGAAGCAGGTCCTCAGAGGAGAGCCCCTTTGCCAAGCAGCTGGATCTTCACTGGAATAATTGTCCAAATCTTGGCAGATGAAACTCTGAGCCTGCAAACCCCTCACACGTAACATAGCACCAAAGTGGCAGCACCACCCTTGAGCCTAAGAAAAACTGCCCTGAATTTGGAGGAGACTCTTCCTGGGACCACTTCTTCCAAAGGTCTCTGTCACACCCTGCTAGAAGACAGCCAGCCCTTTGAAGTTCAACACCTCTGAAGAGTCAGCTGCTAGGCCGAGTTTGGCCTTACTTCACCTTCTTCTGTTTCAAGAATAATTGACAAGGCAGTAACACAAGCAAGCATGCTGGCAGAGAGGTCCAGGGCCTGCCACATGTGTCAGTTTAAAAGCTGTACCACAGCTCTGTGACAAGAGACAAGTTACCTCAGACTGTTAAGAAAGGAAATTAAAAATTGTATTTAAAATACTAATGGCAGTACATTGTCTTGAGAAACCTGGAATTTAGCAACAGTGCATGAGAGAGAAGGGCTGCATTCACAGGCACCAGAACCAGCCCCAGAGCCAGCCTGAGCACACACAGAGCACTGGCAGAGCTGGCCAGAGCCACAGTGAGTGGCAGAAGCGCTGTGACCCAGCCAGACGCGCAGTGCCCCAGGGCCTGTGTATGGCAGCATCAGTGACTATGCTCATCTCTCTCCTTGTTCTGAGATGGGAACTCACTCTAGCCAGACTTCTGCTTCAGCTTCTCCCAGCATGAGGCCTGGTGGACCCTCAGTTGTGGCGCTTGGCATGGGGAGCAGCAGAGGTTGGGTAGGGAGGGCTGAGGCACTGAACAGTTTGCTAAAAGTAAAGAGAGGCAGACCTGGTGCCTGTGAGCCACAGCACTGAGCTCCCTTCCCCTCCATTTTCCCATCAGTCAAGTGAAGATCTTGCGAGGAGCAGCTGTCTCCAGCTGCCTAAGGCCCAGGGGCACGTTCTCCTTGTTCTCTGGCCTGGCCTGCTGGGGTCGCTTGCGGAAGTAGCAGGCTCGGCACACGGAGTGGTACTTGTCAGCTCCTCCAATCACTTCAACCTGGCAAGGAAATGTGAAGAGTGACTGCAGAGCCCAGCGCCCCCGAGGCAGTCTCTCCAGACCAGCAGGACTGGCAAGGTGAAAGTTCCTGTTCCATGGGGACTCACCTCTCGCTCTGCTCCCAGCCTCTTGGTGTAGGAGGCCTCCCGGAAGCACTCCATGCACACAGCGTTCAGCTTCACCACGCTCTCTGCCAGTGGCACCAGGTTCAGGATGTTCCCAAAGGCCTGTGTGAGACAGTAGGGAAGATGCTGCTGAATGGGTTTCATGAGGGTCCCAAAGCAGCTGCTGTACGAAAATGACTGTTCTACCTTTCTCTGGAAAGTCCCATCCAGAGCAGCAACAATGACGGTTTTCCCGGTGTTGGCCATTTTCTCGCAGAACTCCACAATGTCTGGGAACTGGAGGGGGTACAGGCACATTGTAAAGAGGGATGGGAGGCAGCACTTGGCTCGAGATCCCACAGAGCATGCCCAGACAGCAGCACCAGGAACAAGGAAAATCAGAGCCACGTGCCCTGTTCGTGAAATGGGCTCCAGTCCCACCATCCTCTGTCTGCAGGGACTGTAGGGAAGGAGGGTTTGACTACAAGCACAGGCCACATGGATCAAACTACTCCAGGGCATTACTTCCCACCCACCCCTACAGAAGGCACAGACCTTGCTCTGCACAGGGTGCACCGAGGAGCCTGTGTCCCACAGAGCCCAGCAAACCCAGCCCAGCCATGCACTTACAAACTGGCCCTCATCGATGCCGATGACGGAGGCGCCCAGCGCCTCCTGGTAAACGTCCTGGAGGAGACCGGCAGGCAGGGCTTCCATGGTGCTCCTGTGGGCGGGGAGGGAGTGAGCAGGACAGGCCAGGCAGCCCCGTGGAATTCGGGTGTCCTCCTGCCCGGGAACTCACTTGTCGTGTGTGGAGACCCCAGAGGAGCTGTAGCGTGTGTCCTTGGCATACTTCACCAGCAGGCACTGGTACTGGGCGAGCTGAAACCGTCGCACTCGCCGCATCAGCTCCGTGCTGCAAGACACAGGGTCAGTGGGGCTCAGCCTCGGCCCGCCGCCTTCCCGTGCCCCCCGCCCCGGGTCCCGGCCTGCGCCCCCTGCTCCGGGCCTACCTCTTCCCGGAGAACATGGGTCCGAAGATCACCTAAGGGCAGAACGGTGTGGTCAGAACAGCGGGTCAACGGGAAGCCCCGGCTCCACCCAGTGCCGGTGCGGGCCCCGCAGCCCCCTCAGCCCTGTAACCCGGGGCGGCACCGTACCCGCATGTGCCCCCCAGCCCCACGCAAGGGAGCGGTGCCCTACCTGTATCCGCGCCCCACACCTGTGTCCCGGGGTGGTACCTTTACCCACCGCCCAGCCCGTGCCGCGGGGCGGTTCCGTACCTGTATCTGCCCCCGGGGCCGGCTGGGGGAGCCGGGGTGGACACCGGGCACCGTCAGGCAGTTCATGGCGGACTGACGGCCGAGCCCGCGCGCGCCGCTCCGGCGCGGTCGCGTCAGCCAATCGGAGGAGGCCTCTCACTCACGCGCCGCCTCGCTAGCCAATCGCGAAAGGGGCTGCGCCGCCGGGCGGCAGCGCCGGCCAATGGGGTAAAGGGCGCCAAAATTTTTATTTTCCTCTGCCCGCCGGCTCCGCCTCCCCGATCCCGAGTGGCCAATGGGAGGCGGCCCCGCCCCCCGGGTTCTGGCCCCGCCCCGGGCTCTGGCCCCGCCCCGGGCGCCGGCCTCGCCTCCAGGGCGGCCAATGGGAGCGGGCTCTGGCCCCGCCCCTCGCTTTGGCCCCGCCCCGGGATCTGGCCCCGCCCTCGGGCGGGCGAGGGGCGCGGGGTCGGCACCGGCATCGGCACCGGGAGCGGCACCGGGAGCGGCACCGGGAGCGCACCGGGATCGGCACCGGGAGCGCACCGGGAGCGCACCGGGATCGGCACCGGGAGCGGCACCGGGAGCGCACCGGGAACGGCACCGGGAGCGCATCAGGAGCGGCACCGGGAGCGCACCGGGAGCGGCACCGGGATCGGCACCGGGAGCGCACCGGGAGCGGCCGCATCATGGGCGGCTGGCGGGATATGTCCGCGGAGGTAGGGGCCCCGAGGCAGGGCCCGCGGGTGGGCAGAGCGCAGTTCTTGTCCGGGCCGCGGGGTGAGGACTTTAGCCCGGCCCCCGCCGCAGCCCCGTTGCCTCTCCGCAGGAGCTGGAGGACCAGTACTCTCCCAGTCGCTGGTCCCCCCGCCTCGACCGGGACACCATCATCGACGCCCACTTCGCGGTGACGGCGGCAGGTGGGGAACGTGGGGCGCCGGGAGAGGGGCTGCGCTCGATGCCATGGCCCCGTGCCCCACCGCCTCCCCTCCCACAGGAACCGAACGGGCCCGGGCCAGCGCGCAGACCACGCTGCACGTCCCCTATGGTAGCGGGGACGGGGAGAAGCTGGACATCTATTTTCCCACGGACCCATCTGAAAGTGAGCGACGGTGGTGGCGGGGACGGGAGTGGGCAGGGCGGACACCCCGCTCATCCCCCACTGTGCTGCACAGCCTTCCCGGTTCTGGTCTACATCCATGGCGGATACTGGCAGTGCTTGAGGTGAGGTGGGCTGTCGGTGAAGGGAAGGGATCCCCTCACCATCTCTTACTGACCCCTCCTCCTGATACTGGGACTCGCTCTGGGTATGCGTGGTCTGACCAGTCCCCAGCTGCCCCTGCAGCCTGTCAGCATGTCTCTCCCCCAGTAAGGACGATTCGGGGTTTGCAGCCCCCCCGCTGGTGTCGCAGGGGGTGGCAGTGGTGGCGGTGGGGTACGACACAGCCCCTAAAGGTAGGTGCTGCCCTGCGGAGGCTGCAGCTGCCTGCGTGGCTCAGCGCCCTCCAACCCTGCCCTTTGCCCTCCACCTAGGCCACATGGACGCCATGGTGCTGCAGGTGCGCCGCAGCCTCGTCTTCCTGGTGCAGCAGTACCCCAGGATCAGGTGGGCAGCTCCTGGGTGGGGGTTTGGTTCGTGAGAGGGGCCTGGGGAGGGCAAACAAGGCCTGCGGTGGGACAAATGCTTTGGCACCTCAGTCCAAGCACTGGGCAGTGCCTGTGGCCACAATCCCCTGTCACTGCACAAGGCAGCAGCTGATGGATTGGGAAACACCTGAGCTGACACATTCGGGCTGTGCCACCTCCTCTGAACAGAACAAAGTGTCCCTCTGTCACTCCCTCCTGCTGGCTTACTGCTCTCTCCTTTCAGAGGCATTTACTTGTGTGGACACTCAGCAGGGGCCCACCTGGCAGCCATGGTGCTGGCCACGGACTGGACGGAATTCCAAGTGGTGCCAGATGTCAAAGGTAGCGATGCCGTGTCCCAGAACAGGGTCTGGAGGAGAACTGGTCTCCACATCTGGGACAAGGCTGCGGGGCTGTGGAGCCCCAGCTTACTGATTATGAGGTTCCCAGGGCCGTAGGAGCCACCTAGACTGCAGCTCCTCACCTGCCAGTACCTCTGCCTCCAGGAGCAGTGCTGGTGAGTGGCGTGTACGACCTGGAGCCCATCCTGCACACCTATGTGAATGATGCTCTGAAGATGAGCAGGTGAGCCCACGTGCTGTGGGGACAGCCATGGGGACAGAGCACAGGCAGGCAGATGCCAGAGGCTCTGCAGCCACTCTGCCCCTATGCCTGCCACGGCTGGTGAGTCCAGCTGCGGGCACGGATGCTCCCGGAGTGAAGGGCTGCATCAGCTGCCACCGGGGTGACTCCTGCAGGGAGGTGGCCCAGAGGAACAGCCCCATGCGACATGTCACCCTGGCAGTGCCAGCAACCTGTGAGGTGCTCGTGGCTGTAGCCCAGCATGACTCCCCAGAGTTTCGCAGGCAATCACAGGAGTACAGCCAGGTGAGTATCAGGCAGTCACAGGAGCATGGCCAGGTGAACTCTAGCAGCACCCTGCCCAGCTCTGGTGGAGACACTGCTCCAGCCAGCCCTCACCAACCTGCCCAACTGGGATGAAGAGCTTCTGTGCTGAACCAGAGCAGTTTCTGGCTCACTGGAGGACACCAGTCCTTGCCAAGGCATTATTCCTGCTGCTCTGTCCAGGACAGGTGGAGTTTGGGGTCTATCCTGCCAGCACCGCTCTCTCCACAGGCCCTGCGTGCAGCTGGCTGGTCTGTCTCTCTGCTGGATCTGGCTGGTGTGGATCACTTTGACATCATTGAGAAGCTGTCAGAGGGCAGCTACATCCTCACTCAGGTAGGTAGGAGGGCCGTGCCAAGGCAGATCAGGTGGGCTTAGGGCTGGCTGCCACCTCCCTGCGGGGAAGTGCGAGGTCAGGGGCTGCTCACAGGGCTTGGTTCCTTGTCCCAGGTGATTCTGAACATGATTTCAAGAGCATGATGGCACGTCAGGAGTAAACAGATGGGGACCACAGCCCTGCGTGGTGGCAACAGCATCTGGCATTGCCCTGCCGGCTGCCTCCTTGCTCTGACACAGGGCGACCGCTGTCTCAGACCCCCACCGTGCCCTCTCTGCTCAGCCCAGCCTAGGCTGGTGCCCCTTCCCTGGGGTGTTCCTGCCCGCTGGATTGCAGGGGACCGAGGGCTCCAAGGCTCTGTCTGGGCAGCTGGATCATGAAGTTTGTTCCCTCAGTGTCCTTTAAACTGCACATTGGCAATACAAAATAAAATGGGAATTACTGCTGGCTGGGGTAGTGCTTCCCAGGGAGCCAGTGAGTGCACACCCAATGCAACTGCTGCTGAGAGAATCCCTTCTTGCTGGCCCAGAACATGACAGGGAAGCCCGGGGAGCCCACCTGCTGCTGTGGGATGGAATGACATAAGCCTCTGGGAATGGGAGTTACAGAGTCATCTGGGCCAGGCTGGTCTCGTGCTCCTGGGACAGTCCTGGCCAAACACAAACCTTGGCATTCTGTGCAGTGACCCTGGTCTTGTGGCTGAAATGCTTCCATGTCCTCAGGAGCATTTGTCCCTCCATGGTGACCTTGGCTGTGATGATGTCCCTGCTGCAGAGCCAGGAAAGGAACACATTTGAGAGAAAACACCCTGCACAGCTACAGGACTGCCAAAACATGTTTATTTTGTGCACTCACTGCCTCTGGGGCTGGGGTCTCCACTAGGCTGGGCTCACATTGGTTTGTCAGGCTGATATCGAGTTTCAGAGGGCTGGGAACACATCTGGAACACAGAGGAGCTGATCCCAGTCCTTGCTTCGGGCTGCCTAACTGCTGCAGCTGTGGGGCTGGCAGAAGGCTCAGGCTCCCCTGGTGCTTGGAGGCGTTGGATGCAGTCCCAAGGCCAATTCCTCCTGGAACTTCCTGGCCACGAATTCAGGCGTTCTCCTTGCGAGCTCAGTGTCATGGGCCGAGATGTTGCGGTGCCAGACAGCACGCACAGTCTCTGCTGGCCAGGTGAGCAGCAAGATGCTGACAGCCTGCTCAGTCTCAGCCACCTCCTCCTCGCTGACGGCACGCAGGTGGTCGCAGAGCTCGGCGGGGGACGGCCAGGACCCCTGGACATTTGCCATCACAATGTTGGTCTCCACCACTGCCAGCCTGATGGACCACAGGGGAGAGTCCAGCACATGGACACCTGTGGGAGGCCGAGGTGGTGCAAGCCCACTGCCCAGCCACCTGGAAGAGGCTACCTGCCCCAGCCCTGCCAGGTTCTGGATGAAGGGGAGCCCTTTCTCCCCCCATGTGGTACCGGGGTCACTGAGCGCAGCACGGGGGCAGTCATGGCATGATCCTGGCACTCCAGCCAGATGAGGATCCCAGCAGCATCCACACCCGGCTGGAGACACACTGTGGCCATCCAGGGACGGTGCCCAAGTCACCAGTACCACGGTATTGCTGGTCAGTGCTGGGTGTGCTATTACATCCCAGCACACCAAGGGGCCCTGAGGTAGCTTCTGCAAAGCCCCGAGGTGGGCAGCGGCTGCCAGAACTCCCACCTGCCGCATCCACACATGCCAGGCCGCGGTGACAAACTCCCTGCACCCTGCCCACACCGCAGCCGACGGGGCGCCCAGGCCCTGCAGAGCTGCCAGCAGGGTCAGCCCAGCTGTCCCGGGGCAGCCGCCCCTCCTGGGTACAGGTCCAGCCTGCCAGGTGTGTTCTTAGCCCAACACCTGCAAACAAGGGCCAGGCTCCAGCTTGTCCTGGCCCCCGCCAGCCCTGGTGACCCCTGCCCACACAAGCAGACCTTGGAGAAGCAGAGGGACACAGAGTCACAGTGCTGGGCAATCTGAGCTGGCTCCACACCCTGGGCCACTGCTGCATTCGTCAGTCGTGCACCATCCATGTGCACCCGCAGCCCGTAACGGTCTGCAAGCTCACGGACCTGGGTGTCAGAGGGGCAGCTGCTTTGGGAGGGACCCCTGGGGCATCTGGTGTCACCATGAGCCACACTCTGAGCTCCGGTGTCCCCACAGTGCCAATGTGCTGGGCCCAGCTGCCCACGCCAGGCAGGATTGTGCCAGCACCATCTGTGGGCTCTCACCTGCCCGAGACAGGTGAGGGGCAGTGCCCGGCCCCCACCAAACTGTGCGTGTTCTCCAGACAGATGAGCTCAGGACGCGGGTGGTACCGGCTGCCATGCGCCTCACGGATGGTCAGCCCCAGCTGGTCCAGGTTGAATGTGCCATTCGGCAGATCTGGCAGTGCCCGGGAGTGGACACCGGCGACCTGTGTCCAGGGCAGGAGAGAGCGTGGAGCTGACAGGGGACAGTGGTGGTGCACGGGGGGTCCAGCCCTCTGCCCCTCTGTCCCCTCCATCGGGGGTGTAGAGCCCCCACACGCAGCCGTGGCTTGGAACAGTCCAGGTGATGCTCTGGCAGCGGATCCTGCGCCCGGCCCGGTGCTTGCAGCCAGAGGAGGGCAGCACGCGGCCGCCCTCCTGCCCTGGGAGCGCTGCCAGCCGCGCTGCCGTGCCACCGTGACTGCCCGCGGCACCCACCGGCGCGGCCCCGTCGTGCTCGTGGAGCTCCAGGTGGGTGTCCTGGCCAGGAACAGCTGAGCCCCCTGCGCTGGCAGTGGCACATCACTGGCAGAGAAGGGCCATGAGGGAGGGGGCCAAGGGCAGCAGCCCACAGCCCGGGGGCACGGCGGGCTGCGGGTGCGGCCCCGGACTCACCGGCGATGAGGTTGGCCATGGTGGCCGTGGGCACGAACAGCGGCGATTCCGTGCCCAGAATCCCCGCGGCCCGGAGCTGCAGCTCTGCGGGGTGACACGGATGTCCTGGGGGGCTGGCGCTGGGCGGGCCCAGGGGCTTGGGGAACCCACAGGTCCCGGCTGCCCCCGCAGTCCCGCTCCGGGCTCCCCATCCCGCCGCCCCCGGGCCGGGTGTTTGCAGGCAGGGACCCCGCGGGGGGCCCGTCCCCTCCGCCCACCGTTCACCGTCGGGTCCTCCCCGTAGTCGTCGTCGCCCACGGCCATGTCACCGTGTCGCTCCGCAGGTCCACGGCAAGCGGCGGGGCTGCGGCGGAACTCCGCGGCCGCGTCCCCCCAGGCACCCCCCCGGGGATCCCCCCGGGCACCCCCGGGCCCAGGCAGCCGCCCCCGCCGCAGCGCCGCCCGCATCGCCGGCACCGCCCCCAGAAGGGCTCCCGGGCGGGGGCGGGATCGCCCGTGCCGGGAACAGGGCCCGGACACGCGGGGCGGGGATCCGGCGCGTGCCGGGGCTGCCTCGGCGGCGCAGCCCCTGCAGAGACAATCCCCCTACAGTCCCCCCATCCCTCCATCCCCCACCGCGCTGGCGCTGGAAACACGGGTGGGGGCTGCCCCGGCCCTGCACTGTCCCGCGGCCCCTCACTTTGCCAGGGTTCCCATCCTGGGTGTCCGACGGAAGGGAGCGCCAAGAGGATCCTCCAGCCTTTCCCTGGCTGAGCAGGAATTGCTCCCGCCATGCGGTGCCCGCTGCCAGCAAGGCTGGCACGGGGTGGTCTGGCCGCTGGGAGCTGGCTCGGGCTCTGCTGCGGTTGCCCTGGCAGCAGCCGACGCGCAGTCCGACGGCACCGCAGGTGGGTCAGCACTACAGCGGTGCTCTGGGATCTCCGGGCAGCTTCACAGATCTCGGCACTCCCTTCCTGCTCTGAGGGGACCCACCAGACTCTTGGCAGAAATCCTCACTGCCCCGCACCAGGAGGGCACCTGCCCAAAGCAGTAGCGAGACCCCCTCACCTCCCCACGTTGGGCTGGACCAGCTGGACCATACTCCCTGCTGCTAGCACAGCGCGGGGCACAGCTCCGCAGCACCCAGCACCTCTCCTGGCATTTGCAGGTGATCGATAGGGCCGGTGCATTCAGGTGCCTCTTCCCCTCAGGAACACATGCTGCCCGGCCCTGCCCACTTGTGTACGTGCTGTGCTGCAGCACCTGTGCTGTGGCTGCTGCCATGCTGCTGCCTTCTCCCTCCCTCTGCCGTGTGCCCCCACCCGGCTTGGCTGCCCCAGGTCCCCTATCCTGAGCCCCCTGCAGCTTCCCCACCGGTGCCCACTCTCCCCATACCCTGCCTGTGTCCCTGTCCATGGAGCCCCCTCCCTCACGATCCCGTCGCCCCCCCATGCTGTCAGCCCTGCAGATGAGTGAGCCATAAACAGTCCTTCATGAGACGTTTTTCACACACGGGGCCACATGTTAACAGTTTTTCTTTATTTACTGCCTCCATTTCCTCTTTGTTCCAGGAACTTGTCCTCCAACTTCAAGCTGCTCATGATTAGGCAAAAAGGCCTCTAATCTCCCCGATCTGATTTACCGTCACTGAGAGCAGACGCTTCCCGTTACTGGCCCTGGACCTGGGAGCATGGACAGCTGAGCTGTGCCGGCTGCTGAGCCCAGCTGAGCCTCCCCAAAGCTGCCCCACCACACACACCATTTTCCCGGCAGCTTCCTCTTCCAGTAAGCGCTGGGCAGCGCAGCCAGTCATGCTGCAGGTGAAGGGCTGGGGGAAGAGCAGCTGTGGGGCCCTAGGCCAGGGAATACCCCTCCTCCACCTGGGGCGGCTGCTGTGGGGCAGGGCAGGCTTCGGAGCCACTTTCTCTGCTTGGAAGGGCCGGATGGCTGGAGCATCCCTCAGCGTGGCCTTGCCAGCCACTCACCCATCCACTCCCACGGCACCTGACGGGGTGGTTGATTGCCCTGGTGTGCCCAAAGCTGAAGGGCAGTTCAGGGCTCTGCTCTGGGCAGTCCCCCAGCCCAGTCAGGGTCCGCAGCCAAACAGGGGTTCCTTCACTGGGCAGCAGCCACAACTTCTGCAGGACTGTGCAGTGTGGCTGGGTGTCTTCTGCAGAGCCATCGTGCTTTTCCCTGGGACTTCGGGCTGGGACCTGTCTTGGGAGTCCCCTGTTGCTACCAGCATCCACAGAGCCCCCTGTCTGCACGGGGCCCAGCAGGGCCATGGTGGGGCTTGGTGGGGCCAGCACCGGCCCCATGGAAGTGCTTGTGGCCTTATGTGGAGTGGCTGAACTGAGGCCGTGGGAGCTGGGCAGAGGGTGGGCAGTGCCAGCGCCTGGTCAGGGGCTTGGCTGGCAGCTGGGGACTAGTGGGAGGCTCACCCAGCACCACACTGCACCACAGGACTGCAATCACCACCTGCCCACACCAGCTCCTGTGGTGGGCTAAACCCCTGCCCCGCTGGGCTCAGCTCCTACTCCAGTCGTGCCTCCCCAGGGCTAAAATTAGCAGCTGAGGCCTGGCTGGGGAGCCGGGAGTGGAGCCCAGATCCCACCGCGGAGGATCGGGTTTCCCCCCTCCCTACCACAGGCCTGGCAACCACTGGGGCCGATTCCCGGAGCTGGGCCCCCCCTGCTACCAGCCCCACCGGCAGCCCCATCCCAGGCCTGCCAGGCCCAGCTGCTTGATCGGCAGGTCCCCAGGGCTGAGCCTGGCACATCCCGGCTGCAGGAGGGGCAGTGGGATGGGGGGAGCACGGTGCTGTAGCTCCCCAGACATCACCGGACTGGGGCTGAGCCCTCCGCCCCTGGCACACGTGGTTGCCCTGGGACAGGCTGGCAATGAGCTCTGCTTCCAGCCTCCCAGCAGAGCCGGTGGCTGTGGCCATGGAGCTGTCAGTGGCCCAGGCAATGCCCTGGGGTCTTGCGCTGAGTGCCAAGGGCTGACTCAGGACCTGGCAGTGACCATAACATGCTCACCATGAGCTCGGGGTGTTTTCCTGCCGGGCTGCTTTAGCCCTGCGGCCACACTGTCCATGCTGCTCACCCTGTCTGCCCTTTGGGCTCCATGGCTCGTCCCAACGGGGTGGCACTGGCGCTGCCCGTTCTGGAGGTCCGCGGTCCCACCTGGGCCGGGGCAGCCGCCGTCCGCCGCCCCCGAGGGACCCAAGCCACGGAGACGAGCAGTTTCCTGCTGCCGGGAACGGCAGGGCGATGCCTGGGAGTGCCGGGAGCGCCGGTTCCAGGATCAGCCGGGTCAGCCCTGCCGCGCTCCGGGGTCCCGGTGCCGGGGACACGTCCCGAGCTGCGGCACACGGCGGCCGCCGCTGGCGCACGGCACCGGCCGAGCTTCGGCCAGGGACAGACCCCCGACGGACGCAGTCCCGGGACTGCCGGGGCCGTGTCCGGTGCTGGAGCCGCGGGCTGCCCCGGGGAGTCTCCGTCGGAGCCCCGCGTG
>VZTJ01000570.1:66084-78596 GCA_013397795.1 Orthonyx spaldingii | reverse complement strand
GGGCGGCGGTGGCCCCGCTCCCCGGCGTCCCGGAGGCCCCGTGCGGGCAGCCTGACCCGCCTGCACCGGGAGCGGGTGGGAGAGACCCGGCCCCGGGGGGGCCTTGGCGGCCGCAGCCCCCGTGGGTTTCGGCCGTGCCGGGAAGGGCCCCCCCAGCCCATCGTGCCCCCCATGCCAAGGGTTTCCCTTCTCAAGGTGTACCTGTACAGGGGCTGGACCTGTTCTGCGGAGCAGAGGGAACATCCCGAGGGCCAAGGAGCCCGAGAACCGTCGGGGAAAAAGCCCCTCTGTGCGGGGTACCCCAGTGCGGGCAGTCCAGGGGCTGTGGGGAGGGAGCAGCCGGGCGTCCCTGGGAGAGCCCTGGTGCTGGGTGAGCTCTGGGGGCACCCTGGAAGGACGCTGGAGCCGGTCACGGCTAAGGGCTAGTAGCCGTGCCGGCTCCACAGCCCTGGTCCAGCGCTCCGCGGGGACGCTCTTGCCGGGTGGGCAGCCTCGGGGACGGCCAGGCACTGGGGGTCCGTGCCGAGAGCTGTGCCGGGTGGCCCCGCCGTGCCCTGCCTGCCACCAGCTGCTACACTGGCCGAGCCAGGGCTGAGGAAAGTGCTCTAATTGTTTTCTCTGTGGCCCGAGATGAATAATTGAGAGGTCTTTGAGGAGAATTAATTAGCCCGTTTATTGGCAGTAAATGCTTTTCTCCAGATGATGAAATAGATCCTGAGCCACACGTGGGGCAGGCAGATGCAGGTCACTGATGCTGCTCCGGAGTTTGCCGGTGCCAGGTCCACAGACCAGCCGTGCTGGTGTCCCGTGCTCACTCTGGGTGGGCACACTGGTGCTGGTTCCCACGACCTCCCACGCTGCCCGGCGTGCCCGGAGCTCACAGTACCCATGGCCAGCACTTTGTGTGGTGAACCTGGTGTTGGTGGGAGCAGGGGACACTGAGGGCAGGCAGGGTCCTGCAGCAGAGTGGGAGTGCTCTGTCCCCATCGTGCCCACATAGCTTCCTGCTTCCCCCCGGCTTGCATCCCATCCTGAGGGCTCCCTCCCTATGCAGACCCTAATATGTCCCCTTGTGTCTCCTTCCTGGCTCTCCTGACTGCCAGGGTGGTGCCAACTTGGGGCTTGTAGCCTACACCTCCTCCTCACCTCCTCTTGTTCCTCCTTCTCCCCTGGGTATGGGGTGAAGGGCCTTGCATGGCCAGAAATGCTTAAACAAGGATTTCCTTGTTGCTGCATGAGCTGTTTGCCTTCTCCCGGGCCAGCCGTTAATAAGGTTTGGCAGGAGGCCCCGTCAGCCCCAGCCATTGGATTTCTATAAATCAGCCTGGAGCTGATGTGTGGGGCTGGGTTGGAGCTGCTCGATCTTGGTGCATGGGACTTCAGCTTGTGGGTCCTGGGAGCCCCTCTGGGAGTGGAACATCTTGGCACGGTGGAGAGGGGCAGGGGCCGAGTGGGACAAGGGGACTGTGGCTGCTTCCCAGCAGGCAGGTCAGAGTGGCCACTTCAACTATTTCCAGGAATGGCAGAAAGTACAAAACAAAAAATAAAGCAGCTTCCTAGGGTTGAGATACTGCTTTGTCCTGATCTTTCCCACATGCCCACCTTTTTTCCCCAGACCGAGAGAGGCTGTTGGGTGCTCTGAACTAGGATGATGATCCTGCCTTGCCTTGGAGTGCGGGTCTGTGTCTATGTGTCCCCGGGCAGCCTCAGGCATTCAAAGTGAGGTAGACAAATCATCCAGGCCCCTGGGAAACATTTACTGCTTCCTCCTGCTGGGAAGCAGTGCCACAGTGGCAGGGCTGGCATGTGGGCCCTTTGCACTGAAGCAGATGTGCTGGCTGCCCCTGGCACAGGGCCACTGACAGGGCTGCAGGTCCTGTGGACAGCCAGGCTGCCCTGTCCCACGGGGGTCACAGGCTGTGCACGGCCAGGGATGCCTGAAGTGCAGTGGGGAGCAGGTTCCCATTAAGAAGGGTCTCCTGGGAATGGCTGCTCCTGGCAGCTCTGTGTTCAGGAAAGGAGGCACTGGGAAGTGGGACCCTTATCTCTGGTTTCCCACAGCTATTGGCTCTGCTCTCCTCACCTGTGGGATGGTTTGTCTGGGAGCCGGCACAGCCCATTTGTGCAGTGCCAGGCTGAGAGGAGCCACAAGTCTCAAAGGTGATGTTTCAATTCCTGCTCTGAGTGTGCTTCCCCCTTAACCAGAAACACCTCTGCTCTCACTCAGTTCTCACAGAGTTTCTGCTGTGTGTGGAAACTCAGAGAATCCCCAGTCTCAGCGTGGCTGCAGGGCTCCTTGGGGTCACCACAGTCTGCTGGGAAAGTTCTGGCCCCCTTGTTGCCTTCTCTCTAGTAGCCTGGCCCATGGTGGGGCAGCCCCTAGGCCAGTGGTGTCCCCCCACAGCAGGACAGCACCAGGATGGTTGCAGCAGCAGCTGGCAGGGGTCTACCAGGAGCTGCCCCTCCATCTGCAGACTCATGCCTCCAGCCTGCCAGCATTCCCCACGCTTCTCAGCCTGGGGAGCCGTCAGTGGGCGCGTGATGTGCCTGATCGTAGCAGAGGGAAGATGCTCCGTCCGAGTCCCCGCTGCAGCTGACACCCTCCACTTCCCCTCTCTGCACCCGCTCGTGGGTGCGAGCGCAGCTGGAGGCTCCAAACCGCAGCCGATGGCCTGGCGACAGTGCCGTGCTGAGCACGGGCGGCTCCGGGGAGCCCCTGGCCCCGTGGGGAGCCGCTCGCGGCAGGGGCAGCTCTGTGGGGCACCGGGGTGCGCGGCTCTGGGAGCTGCCAGCCGGGCCCGGTCCCGGCGCTGTCCCGCTCTGCCAGCGGCAGGGCCGTGCCCACGCCGTGGCCAGGGACCCTCGGACCCTCTGCGCTGCTGCGGCTGCGGAGCCGGGGCTGGGAACAGCAACCCCGGCGAGAGGTTGTGCAAGAAGGGGGGACCCGGGAGGGCACGGGCGGCCAGTGTTGAAATTCCATGCTCTTACAGAAAAGCCCCCGGGCAGAATTCCTGACAGGGGTGATTCATCCCCCACTGGAAGCGATGACTTTGCCTCTCCAGTAAACACGCCTCAGCTCAGCCGGGTGCCACCCGCCGCCGTGGGGTGACAGGGCTGCCCCGAGCCCCGTAGGCAGCACCGGGGGTGCTGGGGAGGGCCGGGGGGCGATGGGCGACCGGGAGCCCGCTGCTGGGCAGCAGAGCGGTGGGCACCAAGGGTGAAACTGCATCCTTGGCTCCCTGCCCCAGCTACCACCCGAATCCGGCGCAGGCCATTGCTGTTGCCAGGTACTTTGGGGGCCCCATCTCCCACTGGTGAGGGCACACGGGACAGCCTTTTCCAGGAAGCACGCGAGGGCAGCCAGGCTGTGGAGTTCCCGACAGCAGCTCTGGTTTTAATAACAGCAAATCAATGGATGTCCGACTCTGGCCAGAACAAACTCCCGTGCTTCCTCCTTGGCCTCCCCCTCCAGTGGCTTCCCCACAGGGCAAAACCACCCGTGTAAGAGCCCCAACTCTGACCATGGCACATGGGGTTCTGAGTGCTGATGGCCCACACCTGCCTGTCCTGCCAGCTGCAGCCTGTCCTGGCACGCTGCCTGCACCCCAGTCCTGCCGTAGGGAGGGAAAGTTGGGGGTCCTCAGTGCCCCTGCCCACCTCTGCTGTGCCGGCCCCCTACACAGGAGGGTGCTGCCTGCAAGGCTGATCCGTGGTGGGGCATTCCCAGCTGCTCCAGCGTCTTGCCTCCCCAGTCCAGCCCCGCACTGTGATTCCGCCTCCTCCCCGTGGGTTTGCACAAACCTCGCGCTTGCTTTGTGCTTGTTTTGAGAACAGATTAGTCATGGCTCTGAGCTGGCTTCCAGCAAATGCACAACAGCACCATGGAAAAATGGGAACAGTGAAGTGATGACTCAGCAGGGCTCCCACTCTGTCCCTGGGGTGCCAATTGTCCCTGATCCTGACTGGCCCCAAGCACCAGTGAGGACCACCCGGGGATGCTGCAGCTGGGCCAGAGTGGGTGTGCGATGGCAGCAAAGAGCCAGTGGCAGTGCCTGCCTGCCTGGAAGCTGCAATGGTGCTGGCAAGGTGGGATGCCAGGTCCTTGGGGGTGACAGACAGCCTCCTCCCCTTCCCCTGCCCCCTCCTGCACCCAGTGGGTGGGGACTCCCCTCCAGCCTGCTGGCACCTTGCTGTCCAAAACCTCCACTGTGGTGGGAACATGTTGCTGCTGGCAGCTCCAGCTCAGCACCCAGCAGGATTGGTGGGTTGTGGGGATGCCACAATGATGGGTGGCTGCTAGGATCCTGCCAGGACCTCAGCGGGCTGGGGATCCTCGGCTGTGTGGGCTCAGCAGTCAGCCCCGGACAGCAGGGCCCTCCTGGCCGCCACCTGCGCGCCAGTGACGGGAACTCCTGGGGCGGGCCCTTACCGTACCTCACACCTTGCTCGGCAGCCCTTCCCTGCCCTGCCTTGGCTGGCTGCCTGGTGGCACAGAGCATTGCCAAGCCTCATTGCCAGGTGGCTTATTGTGATCCCATGGCGCTGGACACCAACTGGTGTCGGCTGCCAAGGATGAACAATGTAATTACTGGAATTACAGTAAAGTGCTCCCATTCCCACTCATTAAATGCTGAGACAGGGCCCCTGGGTCCTTCTGGGGAGCACCTGCTCCAGCTGTGCCCTCTGCCAACCACACACCCCATTGTCGCCCAAGTGGTGCCACTGGCACCCATCACCCCTCGCCCAACTGCTGTGGCTGGTGTTGCTCTCTGCTGATGACCGCCAGAGTCATGGGATGGGCAGAGCCCACCAGCCTGGTGTGGACCTTCAGGCCCTCCAGCATTGTGCACTGGTGGGGAGGGGGCGGGCAAGGAGGGCAGGGCTGGATTGCAGACACAGGGTCCCACAACCCGGAGCTCCATCCCCACCCATGTGTGTGGCTCTGCCACTGCTGGCTCCTGTGCCGTGGCCGAGGCCAGGACTGATGTGAGGCCAAGGGATGCTCCAGGGCTAGGGTTTGGCACCTGCCCACGGCTGCTCTGCCAGGGTCATCTGAGGACTCTGAGCTGTGCTGGGCAAGCACACCCCAGGCAGCTGGCAGTCTGCTGCCGGAGCACCCACAGGGACCTCCCGTGATGTGCCATGTGCCCAGGAGTGACCACAGCCAGTGGTTGGCATATCACTGCTCCCTGCGAGTGCAGGTGCAAGAGCAGCGTAGTCCTGGGCCCGGGTCTTTGCCAGAGAGCAGAGAGCTGGGGCCGGGGGGGCCGGGGCAGAGCAGCTCGCATAGCTGCTGATGGAAGGAGTGAGGAATCCACAGCTGCTGGCTCCCTGGAGCTGGCCGCGGGTCTGGCTGGGGAAGCAGCAACAAAGTAGGGTTTCCATGGGGATGTACACAGCCTGCTGGGCTCAGCTGCATCGCTAAATACTTTCTAGCCTGGGCACAGGGTCCTGCTGCCACCCCCTGCTCCCTCCATGCTGGTAGCCCTGCCTGGCCCAGGGAGAGTCAGGGCCAAGCCAGCCCCGTGGCTCCCCCAGCCACCAAGGGTCTGGGCCAGGTCACCACCAGCTGAGCTGCTACCAGGACAGGGACTTTGAGCAGTATCTCAAGTGCAGAGGCCCAAGATGAGGGGCAGTTGTGGAACCGAGGGGCTCTGGGGACATAGAGCTGCAACCCTGCTCCTCCTCCAGCCCAAGCAGCTGTCTCATGTCCTGGGCCTGCAGCTGGGACCACCAGTGCCAGCCCTGGGCTTTGCCGCAGAGCTCATGCTTGTGCTTCCCGGCACAGCACTGGGAGCAGATGTCTCAGTCCCTGTTCCCAACTGTCCCCGTGGCCCTGGCCTGCAGAGGAATTGCCACGTAAGTAGCAGGTGGTGCCATTTACAGTAAGTCCCCAGCTGCTGCACAGCCCTTTCCTGCATGCTACTGGGAAACGTACTGGTAGATGTGGGAATGTCCTGGCGCTGCAGAGCCAAGCAGGAAGCAGTGTGTGAGGGGAGTGCCGCGAGGTTGGGGTGTTCACGGCAAGCTCCCTGCCTGTCTGTGCCACCCCAGTGACCTCTGCTGCTGTGTCCACTGCCACCTTCCTTGGGGTCCCGGTGTGGGGCTGGGGAGCCTCCATGGGTCTGTCCTGCTTCCCTGTGACCAGTTGTGCTTTTTGCGTGGTTGGTGTAGCCACAAGAGAGCTGTGGTGCTGGCCAAGCCCTCCGCTGCTGTGCAGGGGCTCGCTGCCCGCAGCAATCATCGGCTGCGGTGGTTTCCTGTTTTGGCTCTGCAGAGGCTGGTACACACCAGAGCAGGTTTCCTGCACCCCTGACCCCACAGAGTTCAGGTTCACCATCCCGGCGGACACTTCCTTCTTGTGCCAGTAATGAGCCAGCAGTGTGATGGGAAGCACTGGCGGCTACCCTGCACCTCATGGGGAGGCCAGGCTGAGGCAGGATGGGGGGTTGCAGGGGCTGTGGGGCAGCAGCCTGTCCCTGCCTGACCACCCTTCTGTGCCCCAGCACCTCATCGGGCTCTCATTGGGCCTGGTGCTCTCACCCTGCTCTGCATGGGTACCATCACAGCATGGAGGAGCTGATGGCACTGGGGACAGGCTATGCTTACAGCTGCACTGAATTCTGCTGGTGCTGCTTGGTGCCCAACCCCAAGATCTGGGGTGTGGAGAGCTGCAGGACCCCAAAGTCCTAGCCCTGCTTCTGGAGCCCTGTGCAAATTCCCATCTGGCTCCTGGCACCATCACAGGGTGACAGGGTCTGATTCCTTGATAACACCTTCCCCCTCCTGGGGGAGCTCAGCTGTCCGGGCCCTGGTGAAGGGCAGAGGGGAACGGGCTGTGGGACATGCTTGATAGGCTGCTTACGAAACGCAGGGCCAAGTCCGCTCAGCTGCTCTGGAGCAGCGAGAGGTTTGTGAAACCTTCAGCAGGGATTTGCCCGCTGGCCACTGCGTCACTGCTGCCGCGAGCTTGGCTTTATTCCAAGAAACCCGTGGGGCTGGCGGAGCTTCCCGGATTCTCGACTCAGCCGCGGGTTGCAGCACCGCGAGGGAAGAGGCCCTTGGTCGGTGATGCCAGGGCCCTTCTGGGAAGCGAAGAAGCTGGGGCTGTTCCCACAGAGATGGGAAGGCTGGAGTCTGACTGGGGGAACTTGGGCAGGGTCACTGTGGGCAGCCTGGCTGCTGTCCTTGGGGGCAGCTTCCCACTCTGTCCCATCATGGGGTGTTGTGAACCCCTTGCTCTGCCAGGAGGGCTGGGTGTGCTCATAAACCCTCCGGGGCCCTGGTTTCCCATCCCCTGATTTGCCTCATCCTGCCCAGGAGCAGTGATGTTCTGCAAGGTGGTGCTCCTGCCAGCTGGGGGCTGCTGTTCCTGCAGCACTGCTCCCACCCCGTCCCTGGCGTGGGGCCGGGAGTCACCGGGAGCCCTAAAGTCAGGGATGTGCCTCAGCAGGGCCTGGCAGGCGGCCACCCATGCGCGTGGACATTCCTTGCATAGCTCTAGCGGGTGCCTGGGCAGGCCACGGCGCTTCCTGGCAGCCCGCATGCCATGGCCCCACATAGCCGCCCCAAAATAGTCACTGGGACTGTGCCATGCCCACAGCCTGGACCGGCACACTCACCATGCCTCTGGTCCAGGCTGATTCCTAAGGAAATCCTTTTCCCAGCAGCCAGGGTTCCCCAGGGGGGCGGGAGCACCGTGCATGATGCCGGGCATAATGCCCACAATGTGGAGATGCAGACTGGGGCCTGGGCACAGAGCACCTGGGCACAGCCTGCTCCTCACAGCTGGAGGCTCTGGGGGTGTTCTGGGGGGCTGACCCACTCCCGGAGCATCACCCGCATCCCCGAATGCAGCTCTTCAGCCGGGCACTGCACTGCACACCAGCCAGACGGAGCTGCAGGTTTATTCCCATACCTACTTCATGCCCCCAGGAGCAGGGCCCAAGCACTTCTGGGGGCAAGGACATCCCCAGGAGAACTGAATCCTCTCCTAAGCCTCAGACATCTGTGCCTGGCTGGGGCTCTGCACAGGACAGAGCTTTTTTCTCTGTGCTGTGGGGGTGAGCAGGATGTCAGTACCCCCTACCCTGAGCCCACCACACTCCTGCAGACCCTTTCCTACTCATGCCGATGCCCAGTGTCCTGTTCCTGCAGCTCCTCACTGGCTGATGCCCAGTGTCCTGTTCCTGCAGCTCCTCACCCTGGCATGTGCCAAAACAGGGCTGGGGGAAGGCAGGACTCACTCAGCACTTCACGAGCACTGCACTGGGGCTGTGCCACAGGCCAGCCCTGGCCACCAGCTCGGCTCCTCCTGTGCCCAGGGCCATGTCTGTTGTCCCATGGCTGCACCATGTGCGCGAGCCAGGAGCAGATCCCATCCTCATGGCTTGGCTGGCGGAGCAACGTCGCGGGGCTCAGACATACCTGAGTGCTGGGGCAGAGCTTACGCACGCCAGGCTGAGTCACCACGGCGGGATCACCCGGCACGGACAGCGGCTCCAGGAAACAGCGCTTACGTGGTGTAAACACATCCCAGCATTGTGCCAGGGCCAAACGGCCTCAGGGGTGCAAGAGAGAGAAATCAAACCAGATCTGATGTTTTTCATTAAAAAATAGTGCTCTTTATTATAAATTATGGAAACATTTTCTTTCTGAATATAAATATAAATATGTGCAAAGTTTCATCTGAGTTTGGTTTTGGTTGAATTTTCAAGCATCATTTTGCTCAGCCCTCAAGGCTGGAGGTGAAGATGGAATCTTTATAAAAGACAGTGATTCACGTTGGCCTGTAAACATCCCTTCGGTTAAAAAAATAAGAATAAAAATTAAAAAAAGCCAGAAAACCCAACCACTTCTCTGGGCAGACGCAGAAAAGCACTCATGAGATGACATGCTCCGGGGGATCGTCCTGCTGCGTTCCTGCGGGAATTGGTACCCCACGGAGCAGCATAGCCGTGGTCTGTGGGAGTGGCTGGGCAGAGGTGGGGTGTGACTCTAGGGAGTAAGGGCCTGGGCTCCTCGGGGTGATCCTTGCAGATGCAGTTGTGTGGGACTCAGCAGCACCGGGACGCGATGCTTCCCCTCCAGCTTCACAGCACATCAGCAGGACCGTCACTGCACAGCGCCACCAGTTGATGTGCACTAACCCAGACCGCGGGGCAGGGAGGATATTAAGGCTTAGTCCCCTGGAAAATGGCAATGCGGGGACAAAGGCATCGACCTTAGTCTGCGGCTTGATGTGAAAGGAGCTTCCACCCACAAGGAGGCAGCAAGAGGTACAGTACGGGAAAAAAACACCTTCCCCTTAAAACCGAGGAAAAGTGATCAGGCACTCCTGGGCTCCAGTGCTTTTCATTTCTGAGGGTGGAAGGGGCTCTCGCCAGGACACCCCCAGGATGGGGCAGCGGGGGCACACGTTCCCTGTGCTGCAGGAGCTGTCCTGGCTGCCCAAGCCGACAGGGGCTTTGCCAATGGGTTCACTGTAACATCCACAGTCTGGTCGGAGCCATCTCCTTCCCCGTGGAGAGGAAGTGCCACGCTTGCTTGGGGAGTCTCCCCAGCACCAAGGGTGCCCAGCTATGCTGGCCACAGCCCTGAGCCCACGGCAGCTCGCCCCAGTTCCCCTTCTCTCCTAACCAGATGGAGAGCCTCGGGATGCCCTGCCAGCTCCTGTGCTGATGGGGCATTGTGCCTGTCCCGTTCTTGTGCTTGTAGCATGTGACCTTGCTCTGCTGGCCCCTTAGAGAGGGGCATCGTACTGGTCCAGGAACTCCTTGATGGGGGCTGGCAGCTGAGTCATCTTCTCATAGGAGTCCAGGTGCCCGTTGACTGTCTTGCGGCAGAGGTGCTGCAGGGTGGAGACACTAGAGGAGAGCGGGCGGCTCAGCACCAGGGGGATCTTTTCGCCACCTGAGTAGATGTAGTAGGTGCGCTTGGGGTGCAGGGCCCCCCCCGGCTGCTCGGGCACGGCACAGGGTGTGGGTGGCATGTAGTGATGGACCAGCTTGAGCACGCAGTCAAAGCGGGGCACGGGCTGGCTGCTGTGGGGATCGCTCTGCAGGGAGAAGCTGCCGCCCTCGCACTGGATGCGCAGGTTCTTGGTGCCTGACTCCGTCTTGACGCTGAGGGTGAAGAAGTGCCTCTGGTCTGAGCTGTCCCTGATGAGGAAGGTGCCAGCCGGCTCGGTGCTCAGCAGCAGGTTGGCCTCTCCACCTGTCACCGTGCTCCAGTAGAAGCCGCTCTCCTGCAGCTTGCGTACGGTGTTCACCACCAGCTGGTACTCGCTCTTGGAGCTGAATGTCTTGAGGCGCAGGCTGGTGTCGAGGGGGCGGCTCATCCCGGCGGCGGGGAACTTGCTGTGGGTGACCATGGCGCAGGGAGCCAGCTTCGTGTGCTCTGGATGCTGCTGCCAGCAGCAGCCGCTGCTACACCATCACCTGCGGCAGAGAGAGCGATGAGTCCCGGAACTCCGGTCCCCGACTCTCCCTTCCCGGGAACATCTGCACCCCCGGTCCCTGCCTGTTATCCTCCCGCAGCAACACTGCTCCCGGTTCCCGGCAAACCGCTTCCCCAGTTCTCATCTCCCAGAAAAACCAGCACCCCTCTCTCCCTAGCTCTCTCTTCCCGGGAACCGGCAGCTCCCATTCCTGGCTCTCCCTTCCCGGGGGAACCGGCAGTTCCCGGCTACTGTCCTCCCGCGGCACCGGCACCGCCGTCCCCAGCTCTTCCTTCCCGGGAGCACTGGCACACCTGCGGTCTCCCGCTTTCTTCCCTCTCTAGGAGCACCGCTTCTGATGGTCTCCTGCTCTCTCACTCCCGGGGACACATCGTTACCCCAGGCCACCGGTTATCGCCCCGCTGAGGCACCAGCACCCCGGGGATCCCCTCCCCTGGGCAGTACCGGCATCCCCGGTCCTTGGCGATCGCCCTCTCGAAGGTCCCGGCATCCCCAGCTGACCCCCCCCTTCCTCTCCGGGACTCCCTCCCGCGGCCGTACCTGGGGCGCGGAGCCGGTCTCGGCGGCGGAGCGGGGTCGGTGCGCAGCGGCGAAGCTGCCGAGACGGCCCGGGGCGGCCTCTTATAGCGAGCCCAGCGCCCGCCCTCGGGTTCCTGGAACTGCGCGGCTTCTTGTAACGCGGCGGCACCGCCCGCGCCCCGCCCGGCCCGGCCCCCCGGCGCCCCGCCAGCCCCGGGTCCCCGGCCTGGCCCCAGCGCGGCCCTTCCAGCTCCGGCCCCGGCCCCCACAGCCCGTTCTGGGCAGGCTGGCTGCCCCCGCCCCTCGGCCTGCAGAGACAGGGAGAGCCCCGGTCCGCCCCCCCCGGGGGCCTTCGCCGTCCCCCCCTTCTGCTGGGGCAGCCGGGCCGCGGCCCCGCAGGGGCTCGGGCACACCCTGACGAGCAGTTTGGGCTCGGCTGGTGGGGGGTACACCGGGGGGTACACCGGAGCGGGGGCTGCCGCCGTGCCGTGGGCAGCGGGTGCCACATTCCCACGTCGCCAGCCCTGATTTCCAGGCCAGCGTGCTCAGCCGCCGCCAGCCCCGGCCGCGCCTCCTCGGGGACCCTCGGAGACAACAGGGGGAATCCGCTCCCGGAGCTGTGCGGGGGCTGCCGGTTCCGCAGCCGTTCGATCCCCGCGCCCGAGCTCCGCTTCGGGCGGCGGTGGCGCCGGGAGCCCCGGGACGCTCCGTGCGGTTGGTGCTTTGGCCGGGCTGCGGGGCCATGCGGGCCTGCTCCCGCGGGGCTCTGTCCGAGGGGCTTCCTCGCCCCTCCGCCCCGCCCGCGCCCGCAGCCGGAGCCCCGCTGGGAACGGTGCCCAGCGGGAGGAGCGGCGCCGGAGCTCCCCTCCCCACCCATTTGGCAATTGTTGGTTCCGAGCTCGCACACAACCCGAGCTCTGTCCGTGGGTTTATTTTAAACAGTTTAATTTGCCCCGGAGGAGCGGCCGCTGCCCGGCAGAGACCAACCCAGTGCGGCAGTTCTGGGAAGCAGCTCCGGCCAACCGGCTGCTCTGAAATGCAAACGAGCCCCGGAGCGCTGCCGGGGCGGGCAGGAGACAGCGGGGGAGGGACGAGACGGGCACGACGCGGCTCCGGGGCCCCCCGGCGAGACCGGCTCCCCGGATCGGAACCTGGCGGGGGGACCCGCGGCCCCGGGCTCCGGCTGGCGCTGCCCCCGGGGCGGCGAACGCCGGTTCCGCCGCGGGCAAGAACCGTGTGCATCCCTTCGGAGCCGTTCGGCCGGGCCGGGGCTTGCCCCGGGGGAGAAGAGAGACCGGGGGGTGACATTACCGGGGCGGGGGTCTGGCCCCGCGTGAGCCCGTCCCACGTGTGCGGGACTTGGCGAGCCCCGGCCCGGCCCCTCCGGACACCGAGCCCTTCCTGAGCCCCTCCCGGCCCTTCCCCGACCCTCCGGCACCGCGGACTCGGCGCTCGCAGGCCGGGCGGGACGGCGGGGACGGGCGGACGCGCCGCGTGGCCGGGCCGGGGCCCGGTGGGCGCGGGCCGGGCTCGG
>VZTJ01000570.1:45165-65913 GCA_013397795.1 Orthonyx spaldingii | reverse complement strand
CCGCGCCCGCAGGTAAGGACCGGCCGGGATCCCGCCGGCTCCCCCCGCGCTGGGAGGCGGCGGGAGCCCTCGGCCGCCCCCGCGGTCGGTGTCGCGTTACCGGGGCACCCCCGCTCGCCGCTTCCCCTTGCCGGCCCGGCCCAGCCTCTTGGAAAAGCTGCGTAGCGGTAAAGGGGGCGGTCCGGTACCCCCGGACCGGCGTGGGCGTCGGGTTCTGCTCTGCTCCCGCAGCCCCCTTTAGCCCGCCCCACTGTCCGATGGCCCGTAGGACACAGCTGAGCGTTATTTCCCCTGCATTCCCCATTTCCTCCTCCTACTGTCATCAGGCGCTGCTCGACATCCCTGTGTTCGCCGGGCCAGGCTCCCCTCGGCTGTCGCAGGTGCAGCTCAGCCCCCGGGGCGGCACCGGCCGGGTTTGGGTGTTCGGCACCGCCGGCCCGGGCCGGGGTGGTCACGGAGGGCGAGATCCCCCCGCAGGATGGGGCGGAACAGGTGTCAGTCCCCTCTGTGCCGGGGCTGCGTCAGGCAGACAGAGGTGAGGGGTAGGGCACGCTCTGCCCGGCGGCAGTGGTCGGGGGCTGTGACCTGTGGCTGTCACCGCGGTGCCGAAGGAGGTGGGTCATGAGTCTGCTCTGTGTTCTTGTTCACGCCAAGGAAATTCTTTCCACGCTTCTGTTTCGGTCTCATCAGTGTTTTTAGGGCAGATAAATCAGGCTGAGCCCTACAAAGCAGTCACTGAGTTCAAGGAGCAGCACTGTAGATTCCCCCGCATGTGGCGATCTGTGTGTGAGTGAAAGGACAGCACTGCGTCCTGCAGTTTCACTTCATCTGTGGCTCTGCAGATGAGGTTTTACAGTGAATAAGAGTTTCAGCTCCACTGTGAGTTTCTGTACGAAACCTACATTTTAAAAACTAGAACACACCTCAAAAACTCCGTTGTTTCTATTTAGGGTCAACTTCGTATTCAGAAGGATATGAGGTGGTTCCTTTTGATTCCGTTTTCTCTTTCTGGTTAACTCAGTGATGTGAAGTACATGGAAAGGGCTCCCCCCCAGTCCATTTTCTGTTCCTCTGAAACCTGATTTGTCACAGTGTGGAATTTTGATGATTTCTTCATAATGTTACATGGTTTCTGATAGTTGTATGTGCGTGGTTGCAAGGATTGGTTGTACTCAGTAGTCACTGAGCTGATGTCAGTCACTGGTGGGTAGAAGCTGCTGCTCTGGAAGCCAGTTGCTGTGCCAGTGGCTCTGTGGCTGGAGCAAAATATGGATTTATTTGATAATTCTAAAAGCCATAGCTTTTCAGCGCTGAATAAGGTGTAAATTTCACTATAACGTTGAAAGATCAAGCAGTGTAGACACACTGTAAATTACTTAGGGAGTTAAAAATCTGGAGGATGGAATTGGTGGGGATAAATTAATCTATACAGAATTAATCTGAAGGCTCAAACCAAGTAGTACTGGTGCTGCAGGTTGATGTTCCTCTGAATGTTCCAGTCAGAGCCCAGATGCTCCAAGCACAACCCATCGCTGCCTGCAGCCTTCAGAGCTGCCCTCGGAGCTGCCCCTGGCCCCAGGCAGGCAGATGCAGTTGAACTCACAATTCCTATAGTCCTTGCTTGAAAGTGGCTTCTGGGAATCATGTTTCTGGAAAGTCTCTGCTTGGCCACTGCTCTGGCTTCTGGAAGTGTAATTGGTTTGGCCAATGGGATAATGAGGACAATATTCATCTCTGTTGATTGTTATTGTAAAATACATAAAATTTGCCACCGCGTCCTCCCTAGGAGTAAATCCAGAGGATGTTTTTTGTGACCTGCGGGGCTGGGTTAGAGCCCGACTATGCCACTGCTCTGTGGGCTGAGCATTCGGTGGGTTTTAAAACCCCGTGTTTTAGGATCCAGTGTGAATTCCTGTAGCTCTGTGTGCCATGCTCCCTTGCAGTGATGGAAGAGTGGGACTCTGCTCTTCGTGGGTTGCCTGTGAGGCTTGAGGTGAGCAAAGGTGTATGAAGGTTGTGCTCAGGTTCTGTAGAGACTTATGAGAATGTGCCTGAAAAGTGGTATTTCTTGTGCTTCTGTTCTGCTTTAATTTTTTTTTGCACCTTTTAGGGGATATTTGCATTGTTTTTAACAGCCTGTGCTGGTGATCTCTGTCACTTCTGAGTATTCAGGCTGACTCCAGTCCACATGATCTGTTAAAACCCGCCATCCCAGGAATTCCTGCACTGACTGACTCAGATTTCGGTGTTGATGAATAGTCAGTGACAAACTAGTGGATTTTCCAGGAAACACCACTATGAACTGGTTTCCTTGTAAGGATGTTTGGAAACCTCCTGAAGATCCAGGGTTGTATCATGAACCAGATGAGTGAAATCATCTTCCTGGAATCTGTGGTCATTTGGACTCTGGATTGTGGTAAAAAGCCAAAAGTTCCTCATAACAAATTCTGGTAAAGGTTGTGATCAAGTTTCTTCGTGGTGTGTGGTGGCGGTGGAATCATCAGGATGGGCCACAGGGCGGTGGCTGCCTGCTGGCCTGAGGACCTGGTGGTCCTCAGGGTAAGACCAGCCACTCCAGTTCCATCCCAAGCAACCTGGCTCCCTTGAGTGGGGTTTGCAGACTGGAACGGTTCCTGTTGGGTTCAGGGATGCAGTTCTGTCCCTTGCTCATGGATTCCTGGATCTCATGGGAGCTGCTGCTGCTAATTGTGTTGAAATGTGGTTTTGTCATGCGAACAGACTCCTGCTGGGGGTTATTCTATGACTGGATGAATTTGCATGTGTGAAACCTCCGGAGAGGAGAAGTTACTGCTTGCTTCCTGTCACCCCCTGCGTGATGCTGACAGTAAACTGATTTCTTCCCGAAGTGGCTTCAAAGAAATTAAATTTGTTATGAAATTTCTTTTTGAAGAATGAGCTTCCTGACATTTCCCTCGCAGCATTTGTGAGGTTTGCAGGGGAAGTTGTGACCCTCTCTTGTACTTGTGCAGAATGCCAGCGGCATTGCTGGAGAGGGACGGATCCCTGTTGTGGCTCTGGGCTCATTCCTGCTGGGACACAGTCGGGCCTTTTGCGGATCATTCTTGGGGTGCGACTGCTCTGCCTTTGCTGGGGCTTGCACTTGGGCACCTTGTGTGCTGTAGATCTAATTTTGGATAAGATTGAGGGATGGAGGCATTTTTCTCTTTAAAGCAGCGTGATCTTTAAACCTGAAACGGGAACAACTTCAGCCCAGCTGAGAACAAAACTGAGCATGAAGGGAGTGTTGGCCATGGCCAAGCTGATGTGTGTGTGGTGGAGATAACTCAGAAGTGGCCGGTTACAGGTACAGGTGGTACCACCACAGCACTGCCAGACACCTGAGCGTCCACACTCTCATTTTCTGCAGCTCCTGGCCTCCTTCCCATCCCATGTTGTCCCGTTGAAGGAGTTGTTTCTCTTCGTCTCCATGCCAGCTCAGGGAAGGAGCTGATGATGTTCAGATCTGTTCTCCCACCTTTTGCCTATGTTTCTCTGTCTCTACATTTGGCTTTGATGATCCAGATGAGATTATGGAAAAGGAAAGGCATTCTTGGTGTTGTGGGTCCCTGCCATGTATTGGCCTTGGCTGCAGTTCTTCCTTTACCTGCTTGGAGGCTTTCTGGGAAGCAAAGGTTTCACTATAAAGAATTTCTCCATCTTTCTTTGCACAGATCATCATGGCTCCTTCTAGCCCCACTGCTCACTCCTCCTGTTCCAGTGATCACAGCCCCACCGTGTTCACTCTGTCCAGAAGGAGCACACAGGTTCCAGTGGATCAGGAATCTGGTCCCAGAGTTTGGGATCTCCAGCTCGCATGTCAAGGTGCTTTCATCCCCCGTGGAATTCTATGAACTCCTGAAGGTAAGGCATGAGCTCCAAGTTGTGAGAATGGTTTTGATACAATCCCAATTTTGCAGCTGCTGCCTTGTAACTACTCTCATATGGAATAGCTGCAGGGAAGGTCTTCCTCAGTTTCCCAGAAAGCACTACTGTCTTCCTTGAATTTTGGGTGCAGCGATGGTGCTGCTGTGGCTCTGCAGGGCCCCGTGTGTTTTACGTCATCACTGTCCATGTGTTACCCTTTCCTCCCTCAAGGCCAGGGAGCCAATGCAGAGACATGACTGAGGGCATCCTCCCACGGAGCGCAGCACTGCCGGGTGTGGGCTGATGGCTCCTCAGGACCAGGCACCCTGTGTGAAATTCAACTTGTTTTTTGCTGCTCCCAGGTGCAGATAAAAGCAGCCAAGCAGCGGGTGGTGATGGCCTCACTGTACCTGGGAACAGGACTCCTTGAGCAGGAGCTGGTGAGTGTGGAAGGGTTTGGGAAGGCCAGGAAGGGAATGCAGGGGAGGAATGTGGAAAGGAGGCACATGGCGCTTCTGGTGTGGCTCTGGTACAGAGCCAGGGAACTGCTGCACTTCTTCAGGGGATAGTTAGCCTGGACCTGTCAGAAGGGACTGGCCTGGTGTTCGTAGTGCTCAGGGGGCCTTTGTAAAACTCAGGTCATGGGAATCTGTTTTTCCCTGGCATTTTTCTTGAATGGGATTCGAGCTGTAAGTGTGTAGTTCTATGATTGGTGCTCCAGATGCAGAACACAGATGAAGAATTGGTTTTCTGCATGTGAGACCGAGGTGAGATTTGCCTCATGGTATTTGCCTTTTTTTGTTCTTTCCTCTGGAAACAAAGGCATTTTTGCCCAAGGGCTTTAAGGAGAAACCTGGCCTTGGCCAGGTTCTGATGTTAGGAAGCAAATGCCCTGGCAGGGTAAAGGTGCACGGAGCCTGCCCAACTTGGTCTGGGCTTGCACACAGGATTTGAATTTGCATGTGACAAACAACCTTGTAGTTAAAGAATAAAACTGCACTGAATTCCAACAGGTATCTTTGGTGATGCAAATCTGTGATTTAGGAATGATCCTGGGACTTTTCTGCTAACATTAATTGCTCTTGGGAGGCCTGAAGAATGTGGACATGTAAAACTGAGGCCCTTTGATCTGTGGCTTGAGGCTGACAGAGGCTGCCAGGCTGGCAGATGTGAAGGCTGAACTGGCTGTGCTTGGCACAAGGAGGAGGAACTCGCACCAGGGTGTGGGAGCTGTCTTGGCCACGGTCTCCTGCTGCTGAGCACTTCCTTTGGAAAGTGTATTTGCTTTTGTAATGAGGAGAGAACTCTCTCTGCAGGTGGATTGCTTAGAAGAAACACTGGAGAAATCACTGCAAGCAAAAGGCTCACCTGACCTCAGAATTTCCATTCTCCTTGACTACACCAGGGGTTCCCGGGGTAGGAATTGCCACTCTTTGCTTTTATCAGAGCCTGATTTTACTGTTAGGCTGGAGAGACAGTTCTTTTCAGAGTGGGTGTCTTGGCCAATTGGACCTAATTGCTTAAAGCATGCACCTTTCAGTATTTGTGTTTTGTATTCCGGAACTGCATATTCCCAGAAAGTCTTCAAGCTGAGCAGCTTTTCTTCCAAAAATAGTTGGTAGGACCAAGAAGGGCCAAACTGCTCTGTGCAACTTGTGCAGTCTTGCTTGGTTCATTTGTTAGTGCTTTTGCCCTCACCCATTATGCTCACTTACATTTTCATTTTGAAAGGAGAATGGGAATTGTTGGAAGCAGCAGCAGACTGAATCAGGAACCTGTGGTCATCTGCAGTGACTCTTGTAAATGTGTTGCCAGTACTGGTGAGGGTTGGTTAAGAAGCTTGAAAAGTGTCAGACCTGCCCTGTGACTGATTCTGGATGTCAGTTTCAATATTGACGTAGTGCAAATGAAAGCGATTATAAAAAAATCAAAGAAGAAAGGGAAAACGTGTGAAGTGCCAGTGGATGGGATGGGTGCTCACCCTGTAACCGACTGAAGAGCTGTGTCATGATGTGTCCTGTCTGTGTGATCTTTGTGTGAAGCCCCCTTTCTCTCCTAGGCAGGAAGAATTCCCGGACAATGCTGATCCCATTGCTGCAGCGATTTCCCGAGCAAGTCCGCGTGTCCCTCTTCCACACCCCAAATCTGCGTGGACTTCTGCGGCTCCTGATTCCAGAGCGTTTCAATGAGACCATTGGGCTGCAGCACATCAAGGTCTATCTCTTTGATGACAATGTGATCCTGAGCGGGTGAGTCCTGCTGCATCCGGCCTTGCTGTGGATCCTTTCGCTGGGGTTTGGGCAGGATGTCTGTGCTGCCAGAGTTGTCTGAACATTTGAACTCCATCGTGATCCTATCAATGCTCTTCTCAGATGGGACAACAACCGCAGTTCCTCCACATGAGATTCTCAGATGAAAGAGAGTCTTTCTTAAAGGGAAACATTTTTTGAGATTCTGAAGAAAACGGCCAATTTGTGCTTTAGTGTAGCTATCTCAGAGTGAGGCCTGTAGCCTGGCCTGGGAGGTTGAGAATCTTGTGCCTGTGGTCTGAACCTGGCTCTTCCCTTTCTCTTCAGCGCAAACCTGAGTGATCTGTACTTCACCAATCGTCAGGACCGCTACGTCTTGCTGCGGGACTCTCCCGAGATCGCAGACTTCTTCACGGAGCTTGTGGACGCGATTGGAGATGTGTCCCTGCAGTTACAGCAGGATGATACAGTCCAGATGATGGAGGGAATGGTACATCCATACCAAGGTAGGAGAGAGTTGTCTCATCTGGTTGGGTTATGGGATCCAGAGGAAAGGAGTGACAGCCAGGGTTTAAGGATGACGTGGACTCCATCCATTTGGGAGTTGCTGGGTGTCTGACCATTGTTCAGACTGTACGGTGTCCTGTTTTGTGCCATCCAGTATTAAAACCAAAATTACTTGAGTTTCAGGACTGAGTCTGTTGGAATTTTCCCAGCATTGTGGCTGTCACAGGCTAATCTGGCAGGGCATGCAGAGGCTAGAAGTAACTCTGCAACCGTCTCGGTGCTGCCTCATAAATGTGCTGCTTTTGGCCTTAAACAAGAACTTCAATCCTTTGAGAAGTTTTTCTGATATTAGCAGCTGCGATTCCAGGTGCTCTGGGTGTGCATGTTCTGAAGGGTTCATGAATGTGCTGCTGTTGTTGGCAATTAATCTTTTGTAGTAGAGTTTGTTCTGGGAATCAAATGGGAATTGGTTCAGGAAGACTGGGAACAAGCGTAAAAGTGGGCAGAGAAGGGCAGTGATGTGCCAGGCTGATTGCGTCATCAGTTTTTGTCCTGGCCTTGCACTACTGGGTGATGTAAGTTCAGGCTGGGGGTGGAAGTTTATTTGTGTGTTCCAGCTCATTCTTGGTTGTCAGTGTAGCCTTGCCCTTGTCCTTTCCTTTCTCAGAGGATTTTTCAGGCTACTGCCAGCTGCCAGTTGCTGAGCATTTCTCTTCTGTAAGGTAGCTCTGCCAACCTTGAAACGGCTGGTTTGGGCCTTAAGACAGAGAGCCATGTGCACTCTGTGTTGGCTCCTATTTGTTCCCGTATCCGTGTCCTGTCAGTAGTTTTTCCTGGTGTGTAATAGATGACACATAGCTCTGTGCCTGTAGGTCTCAGACACCATCTCTCTGATTTTTCTTGCAGGGGACAAAGTGGCTTATTGTGAGATTGCCAACCGGAGGGTCATGGAGGTCATCAACTCTGCCCGGACACGGCAAGAGCTCCTTCATGCAAAGACTTTCCACAGCAGCCAGCGGGGCAGCTCCCTCTTATCCCAGCAAGGCTCTCAAGCATCCGGGAGTCTGAAACCAGAACCCGACACCTGGATCTATCCCTTAATCCAAATGAAACCTTTTGGGATTCAAATAGACGAGATGGTCACAGAGACGCTGCTGACTGAGGCTGAGCGGGATGCCAGGATATACCTCACCACTGGCTACTTCAACTTGACACAGGCCTACATGGACCTCATCCTGGGCACACGGGCTGAGTACCGGATCCTCCTGGCCTCGCCAGAGGTCAATGGGTTTTTTGGTGCCAAAGGGGTGGCAGGTGCCATCCCTGCTGCCTACGTTTACATTGAGCATCAGTTTTACAGCGAGGTCTGCTACCTGCAGCAGCAGGAGAGGGTGCAGCTGCAGGAATACTCCCGCGCCGGGTGGACGTTCCATGCCAAAGGTAAGATGCCCTTTTCCCAAGGGGTCTTGTTCAGAGCCGTGTGAGAGTTACGCATTTGGATTGTGAAAGAAATGAGGGGCTGGCTGGGTGCCGGTCTGGGCTTAACCTTCAAAACACTCCTCCAAGATTCAAACAACTTGCTTGTGCAAACCTGGAGGGTTTGGATGGCTTGGGGGACGCCTTGCCTTTGGATTTGCGGTTTGGTGCAGTCACAGGGGTGATGTAAGAGCTGTGCCTGTGGTGGCACTGAAGCACTGCCTGGATGAGAAACGTGATGTGAAGGAAAGGATACATCTGGATTTTATGTGTTTATGGTGCAGTCAGTGCCGTGGTGCATCCCTTGGGCTGGCTTCAGCAGTCAGGAGTGCTGACTCCGTTGGGGACCCTGGAGTGGTATCTGGGGCGGGGGCTGGAGGGGAGATGCCCCAGGGCCTTCCCAGCAGCAGGTCTGTGTGGGGACGATGTGAGTGTTGGGGGCTTTTCACCAGCTCCCCTTCACAGCACACAGGGGATGCAGGGTGTGAGGAACTGCAGCATGTGCCTATGGGAGTCAGGGCAGCCAGAGGGCAAGGGGCTGAGGAAGGAATATGGACTAACATGCAGTGAGTTAATGAATGCTGCCCACAAGGTCTTCTCTGGGAGACCCTGGATTCCTGCTGGATACACTATGCCCAGCGCCTACGGGCTCAGCACAGTGCTCCAGTCGGAGTGTTTGGGCTGTGGTTGGAGTGTTTGGGCTGTGATTGGAACGCTGGGACTCCTGCCGTTCCTGTTTTGAAGAGAGCTTTTAATGGTAGTGGGAGTGGCTCATCTCCCTGCTTCTCGAAGGGGTGCTCAGAGGTGATGGGGAGGGAAAGCTGCAGAGTCGGCCTGCTCTCCACTGTTGAAAATCTCTGAGTACTACTGGCTGCCTCTGTGTTGCAACGACAAACAGATCTCAGGGTATCGTGTCCCTCCCCAGCGCGATTGGGAATGCAGGGAAAACCCTTATCTCAGGCAGGGGTCCCTGCCTGCCTGCCTGGGATGTCCTTTGTCTTTCAGGGTGCTTGTTCTTGAGTGACCTGTGGTTCCCAGGTTCTGCCTTTGTTGGGCACTGCTAACTCCCAGTGGGATGTGGTTTGGCATGAACTGAGCCCAGAAACAAGGGCTGCTTTTCCCAACTACCAAAGTGCACATGGTGATCGGTCCTGTTTGGGCCGGCCGGGCCTCGTAGGACAGCCCTTTGGGCTCTCTGCTGTGTGGTGTTCACTTGGAGAGGGATGCCGGGCTCGGAGTTCAGCAGCTCTCCTGTCTAACAGGAGGGACAATTGGAGACACTTGCTGCCTTGTTTCCATTCCCTTTCAGAGTGCTGGGAGGATCAGCATGCAGCTCCTCCTCTGGCATGCTCTGCCTTTGGCACATGTTGGGTTCACCTCATTTCCTTCTGCAGGAGTCACGTGGTGTGGCAGAGAGGACAAGGACAGAAGAGGGAAGGGAGGAAGCCTTGGAGATGTGAAGGGCAGGTGCACAAGAGCACATGGAGCCTAGCTCCTGACTGAGGACATGAGATCCCCAGCAGCAAATAGTGCCTGTTGGTGCTTCCTCTCTGGGCTGAGACATGAGACACCTTGTAGTCTCTCATGCGATCTCACTGACATACCCCAAGCACTGTGGCTGCACTGCAAGCCCCTCCCACTCCCCTTGAAATGTTTGTATCTGCATGCACAGTGTCAAGGGGTGCTGCCAGGGATGTCTGTCCTGGGTGCATTCAGCACCATGCAGGTGTAGCAGAGTGCTGCACAGATGGGGTGCACGTGTGAGCAGGACTGCCAGCAGCTGTCCTGGTGGGACATCCCAAAGCCTAGCTGCCACTGTCCTGGGTGTGGTATTGGGGGTGACACAGGTACATCCCTTGGGATCAGGGTCCCTTCCAAGCAAGTTGTGGTGCCAGGGTGCTGGGCAGGTGGCTGTGTGCTGCGAGATAAACCCTGTTACTGCTATTGAGTGGCGCTGGGAAACGGCGCTTCCTCTTGCTGGAAACGTGAGTCACTGTTTGAGCAGATCCTGCCAGATGGCCATAAAACCAGAGACCTGTAAAGGCTGTGGGGCTGCCACAGGACACTTGGGAAGACAAGGAACCTGTTCCTCATGGCTACTGCTTGGGCAGAGGTCCAGCCTTTGGCTGGTCAGGCACCAGACAGCCCCTGGCAGGGTCCTGTTTGGTGGCAGAATGTGCCAAAACTCTGTGCCATGTGGGTGCTTTCCTGTGGCCCCGGAGCCCGTGGTGTGCTGCCCAGCCCCTCTGTGGTGGGGTGAGCCCGTGGGGGTGGAGGTGCTGCAGCTTTAGGGCAGTGCCAGCTCTGTGAGTGTGCTGTGGGGGCGGGGAGGAGGTTACAGGAACTGGCAGTGAATCGACAGCATCTTACTCAAGGCATTCTTGGAACTGCTCTGGGGCTGAGTTAGGAAACCTGCTGCTATTTTAAGGCCGAGGTGGTTTTTATGCTACGGGTTCTTTGTTGCAGTCTGTGGGTGACTAGCCATGGGGATAAGCCTCTACCAGCAACTCACCCAGGGTTGTGCTGAGGAGAGCAAAGGCTTTCTGACTCCATTTGTGCAGAGTGGCCACGCAGCCTCTCCTTGGCAGCCGTCCTGACTCTCCTGTGGCTGTTCTTCTTGCCTGGCTGCAGTGGTGTGCTTGAGAATAATGTGATGTTTTCATCTTACCCTTGAAAACCTGTCCTGGGCTCTGTCCCACCTGCTCTTTGGGCTGGCAGAGCTATGGGAGCTGTGGTGGTGAATGGCAGCGGGGGGCCAGGTGCCCTGGCAAGAGTCTGCTGTCATCCCTGGTGGCTCCTCTGGAAGTGAGGGAGTGAAATAATTTGCACTTGTCTTCTGCATCTCTTCACAGTGGCTGGGAGATGTGCCAGAGCTGGGAGATGCCTCTTCATATCACGGTCCTGGGATAGAGATTGGTCATTGGCCCTGGGACAGGCTGGACAGACCTGTCTTTGGGGGCTGGTTCCTTCATTGAAAACCTGTTTGTCTTCTCTCAGTGTTTCTGAGTTCACTGTGGTGCAAATCAACCTCTAGTGCAGTGGCAGGGACTTGCTCTGGGTTGTTTTGGGGTAGTGTGTTGCTGGGGCGCATTGGGGGTGCTGCATTCCCAGTCAGAACACTTGAATTTGGACTGTGCCAGGGCACCCCATGAGTCATGCACAGTGTCTCAGCCCTGCAGCCCTGGTGGGCTGCTCTCTGCTCTCGAGCTCCTGTACAGAATCTGTAATCCATGTTTAATGCATTTAATTCACTCTGAGTGAAGGCACCATGGGGGCCCGCTCTGGCCATTCCCTTGGCTGTCACGCTGCCTCTCTTCCTCATTTTTCCTGCAGGCCTCTGGCTGTACCTGGCAGGGAGCGACCTGCCCTGCCTGACCCTGATTGGCTCTCCAAATTTCGGATATCGATCAGTTCATCGCGACTTGGAAGCGCAGGTTGCGATAGTGACAGAAAATAAAGCCTTGCAGCAGCAGCTCCATCAGGTAAGCAGCAGATTCTGGGGATGCAATGGGCATGTTGTACTTCTGGGTCGCACAGGGAATGCTGATGACGCAGTGGTAATAAAAACCTCCAGCTACAATAACTCAAAAGCTGCTGGAGCATAGGGAGTCCTGAGGAGCTGTCAGTGAAGTGACTATTGATGAGCTGCCTGCTGCAAGTACCCAGTGCTGGGAAATGAGGCCATAACGGGAAGGGATGTGTGTCCCCAGTGACCTCGGGTACCAGGAGTGCTCAGGCCTGGATGTGCAGAGAGTGCTCGGAGGATCTGCTGGCTCCTCTGCTCACCAACCACGCTGCACCTCTGAGCATTAACCCCAACATTTGGGCATTGCCCAGGTCATGATGGGTTCTGGGGTAATGAGGCTGGGCCCTTGGAATGTCTGAGCTTGGACTAGAAGAGGGTTTCTAGACTGCCTGGGTTGCCCATGAAGTTCTGTGACAAAATTCTTATCTTGAATAATAATATGACATTACATAATCTTGATACAAACATTTTTAAGTGGTTTGATATTCAATGTCCGAGGGTTTTTCTGTGCTGTTTCTGTTTTAATTAGGCAGCTTGGAATGCTCAGCACGTCTGTTGCGGCCCTGAATCTTTCCTGGTTTTCCAGCTGTCTTGACTGAATCTTCTGCTGGAACTGACTGTCCCAAGTCATTTCTCCTGCAGTGTTCTGTTTCAAAGCAGATCAGTTTGATGCCTCTGTGTGACTTGGAGACCTCAGAAATGCACTGTGTGAGGCAGGTGCTGGCAGAGTTGTCTGCAAGATCAATGGGAATTGCCCTCTTGCATCAGAGCTCTTCCTTGGGATGAGTCAGAGTGTATCTAATCAAAAACAATTCTATTACTGGAAGAGTTGCTTGAATATTTCAATTCATATCTTGCCTCTGCTTGTTTCTAATGGAAGGGGAAAATCAATGGAAATGTGACACAAAGGAATTTTCTCACACAGGGCTGCAGTGATCTCATTCAAAGGGCTTTAAACCATTCCCGATTGCTGGAAGCTGATTCTGAGATGGACTGGGTGTTTACTTTCTGTGGTCTTTTTTAGAAGACTTAATCCATTCCTGGGATGCTGCCATGAAATCACTTTGCCTATGTAATGTTCAGTTCCATTTTAAAAATGTGTGCTGAGATTTGGGAAGAAATATGAGTGGTCTGGGTGTCTTTGGGTGCTTCTCTGAATGAACTGAGATTGATTCAGGGAACTGGCCTTGCCTCCAGCACTCAGACCTCACCATATGGGATGGTCATGGAGCAGAATCCTCACAGCAGGGCTGGCTATAGCTCTTGGAGCATTTGGGGCCTCTAATTTTAGAGTGAATTGGCACATGAATGTCTTTCTTCTGCAGTTGGTTCATCTTTTTGGTGTTTCATTCCAGTACTTAGTTCCTGCTTCCCTGTTCCACCCTGAATTTAAATAGTGCAGAGTATTTTCTGCTGTTTGTGACAGCTTCAATTATAAAAAAAGACGATGAACAGACTTCCAGGAGCTGTTCTGCTCCTTGTTTGCCTGCAGATCCTGAAACCTGACTGTCTGTGCTAAAAACCCCACTTACCTGTGATCAAAGTGCTGCTCTCACGTGCTGTGAGCGTGTTATCAGCAGGGTGGTTCATTTCCTCCCTCAGCAGTTGGGTGCACGCTGTGGGGGCCCGAGTGTTTCTGGTAATTTAGCTGAGATCACGACTGCACATTCATCTGCAAACACAGGCTGTGTCTAGAAAGAGCCGTGTAAGCCAGTCCCAGGAGGTTTGGGTGAGGTTTCCTTTTCTGGCAATTACAGCCTGGCATTGAGGAGTTCTCTGAAACTGAAGCTCAGCTCTTGCAACTGTGGGGCACAAAAAGGCAAAACCCTCTACCCTTGTTCTCTGTAGAGTTTAAATTGCAAATTCTTGAGGAGAAATGGTGTGTACTTGTGGCAAGATCCCTGGTCAGCTTTATCCGAGAACTTGCTTCTCTGAAAGATCATTATATAATTTAACACTTGGGATTTACTGAGATGTTGTTTCTTTCCTTGTTCAGGAACAAGAGCAGCTTTACCTCTGCTCAGGTGTGGTCTCAACATCAACGTTTGAGCAGCCAAATCGTTACGTGAAGCTGTGGGTGAAGCTGGTGACACCTCTGATCAAGAATTTCTTTTGAAAGAAGAAAAGTTGCTGCTTTGGGTGAGTTTGCTGCCATTATGGGGAATTATATTGCACTGACTGCAGTGAATAGCTGCAGTGCTCTGTCATGAAGGAAAGATGATGGACATGCAGATGATGTGGGGAAAACCAGGCACTTCTGGATTCCTCTGGGGTACTGGCTGCCATGGACTGGGATTGGTGCTCAGGTCCAGACTGGGTTTCGTCTACTAGAATTTCTGGAAGGGCCACTGACAGAGAACCCATACAGGGGTATTTTCCATGACCCATACAGTGGTATTTTTCATGCATGGAAATAAAACTCCCATTTCTGAAACGTCCCTTTCAGAATTTCATTAAGAGAGACTGTGCTTGTGTTATCTTGAGCAGCCAATAGAAAGCATTGCTGGAATACTTAAAATGTTTTGTCTTTGTATCCAGCCAGGGCTTTGCTTTGCCCCCTGTAGTGTTGGTTAACAGGGGCAGTTGGTTTTGCTTTTCTGTTTTGTGGTGTCCTGGGTTTCCTGGCTCTTCAGCTGCCCCATGACTTGAGCCCTTGTGAGCTTCAGGACGTCACTCTTGACCGTTCCTGTGCCGTGCACAGTCCGTGCAGTTGGCACCACTGCACGTGTGCCCAGGATGCTGCATGTTCCATATCCCTTTTACTTACCTAACAGCAGGGTTTGCATGGCTCCTTCACCTTCAGATATGTTACAAGTGTCTTTCATGAGTTGTGGAGGGGCAGGAGAAGACTGTTGGTGCTGATGTGGGTTTGTGATGTTACTTACTGGAAGTGGGAAGCTTGAACCATAACATCCTGCAAAGAAGGTGGTTGGAAGCCAGGTAAAAATGTGTGGGAGTGCAGGGTGGGGCTGCCCTGTGTCACTGGTGGGGTGTGAGCAAGGGTTTCTGATCTGGCAGTGCCACAAACGGGATTCCTGGCACCTGAAAAAAGCTGGTGGTAAGTGTGGGACTCAGTCATAACTGATTATAAATACTGCTGCTCTGTAAAGAAACGAACTGCTCTCTGTGCCTGCTCTTGGGGCTTGTCTGACTGTGAGCTCTGAGGGAAGTTTTAGGTAACTGTATTTTAGAACTAATTGTTCAAATATTTCACAGGGTAGGATTTTGGTGAATTGTTTTATGCCAAGGGGACCAGCCTTGGCAAATCTACTCACCTTAATGTGTGTTATTGCTGATACAAATTATTTGTTGAGAAGAAGGGGCTGAGTAGGTTCTGTACCCTAGAAATAGAAATAACATACTTCAGAGAGGAACCTGTTTGCAGCTGGACCTTCTCTGGGCTGTGCAGGTTGGGTGTGGGTGAACTGGACCAAATCTCCACCTTTCTTCTCCCATCTGCTCCAGCCAGACACATGCTCCATGCAGGAGTGTGAGGAGTTTCTGCTCAGTTTGCACTGAGCCATCACACAAAGAGTTGTGGGAAGATGGAGAGCCAGGAGAGGGAAAGGAGTCAGGCACTTGTGTGCAGTTGTTCTGTCTGGCTTCCCACGGTGGTCTGGCTTCCCACCAGCGCCACATCAGAAACCACCAGTGTAAAACCAGTATCCGCCCTGAGAACCCTGTGTGCTGTGAGAGCAGGCTCCACATGGCAGCATTTCCAGCACTGGTTTTATTGATACTTTGCTAAAATGGTTCTGGTACAATCAAACATAGACTGAGTTACACAACTTGGAGGATTTTACAAGTAAAAGTATTCCTGTTTTCCATTTTTATTAGAGTCTAGGCCTCTAGGAGCAGAGCCACACCAGCCAGGACCCACTTGGCAGCTTTTTCTTTTGTCTTCAGGTTGAAGGTCCAGACGTAGGTGGGCCCTCTCATCCGTGTCTTGTAGATGGGACATTCGTAGACGTTGGTGGTGTCCATGCGGTCCACGGGGATGGCTCTGAGCTGGATGACCGGCATGCCAGGCGTCAGCTCCTTCATCCGCGCGTCGGCGATCGACCCGGAGGGGATGTCCCAGCGCGCCCCTGCAACGTGACAGCGCCGTCAGGGCATCCCGACATCCTCCCCAGGGACCCTGACACCCTCCTCGGGGACCCTGACACCCTCTCCGGGGACCCTGACACCCTCTCCGGGGCTTCTCGCTGCAGGGGCTTCGTTCAGAACTGTTGATGGCTGGGAGCTCAAAGGTTAGGGCTGGGAAGAGTGGCTCAACAGTACTTAGGTCTGACATGTTCTCATCTCACTGTGACCCAGGACTGTATTTGCCTTACTGTGTGTGGGATGTCTGAATAAATTCTGTCCCCACCCCTCCCTTCAGCACGGCTTTATATGGGAATTGCAGAGTTGAAGGTGAACTGCCCATGGTGGGATCTATTACATGCTGTCCCATGTGCTTTCTGCTTTTGTCCAAGTGGACCCCTCAGCTGCTCTGCTGATCTGCCTCCTTCCCTCTCATAAGCAGTAATTATTATGGGTTTGAGTTTCTCAGTTTGTCTTACTCGAGCATCAGCTGAGAATGTGACATATGTAATCACTAGAGCCCCGTAGCTCCGGGAGCCCTGGGGTTCGTGAGCTGGAGCCTGAATTGCTGAAACACGTTTTTGGTTTGGAAAGGCTGTGTGATCCGGCAATGCTGCCCTCAGCTGGCGGCTGAACCTGGAGCCGGGTGGGGCCGGGTGGGGCCGGGTGGAGCCAGGGCTCCGTGCTCTGAGCTGCCACCAGCGCGGGGCGGAGCTGACCAACCAGCGAATGCCAATACTGCTTGGTTGCAAGAGGGAGAAGGGCTGAGCTGGGCCGGCTCCATGTCTGAAACATCTGAGAGATGCAGTTTTTACCTTCCATGTACAGCCCGTGCACGTAGGAGCCTTCCCTAGGGGGCATTGTTACATCCTCTCGAGTTTTCTTGGTCACATCCACTGCCAGACACATCTTATCCAGTGGCCACTGCTTTTTCCTGGCTGTGGACTGCATGATGGCTGTGAGGAAGGATTGGGGGTTGAAGAATCCCGCCAGCCACACAGTTGCAGGCAGCACAAAATCTGTTGCCCAGACTTCCAGTTCCTGGAAAAGAAACCAGCAGAGTCCTTGAGGGTGGAGGGTGTGCTGTGAGCTCCAGGACGGAGGTGATACTTTGCTGTGCCTAACCCAAGCTTCAGCTGATCTTGCAGAGTAGGGACTGGCTGGAGGTGGTGTGAGAGGAATAAACAGCGGATTCCCCTGCAGCAATGAAGCTGAAACTCTGAATCCACAGTGCAGAAAATACTGCTGTGATTTTTTAACAAAGACAGTTTTATTATTCTTTTTAATGGGACACTCAGAGTTGTAATGGGGGGGAGCTGATGTTCTTTTGCTGCAGTGATGTACTGTAATGGGAACCCTGGTCACACTTGTGCTCCCATTCCTGGGGTAACAGCCCTTTTCAGGTACTTCAGGCTGGTTAAATTGATACTGAGAAATAAACCAGTTACCAATAAACCCTTGCACTGGTGGGGAGAGTCCTGGTCTCTGGGGTACCTGCTCACTCCCCAAGCTCTGACTGTTACACACACTCTGCTCACCCTGATCCGCTGGAGCAGGTCCGCATACCAGGTTCCCAAGCTGAGGAGGGAGGGATAGGCATAACGTGTCCAAGATTCTGGAACGCTGTCATAGAAGAGAGCGTTTTCCAGCTCTTCCATCTCGGATGTAATTGTCAGCTCTCCCTTTGAAAAAGAGACAAGTCCAGGCAGTGTCACCCGCAGCCAGTGGTGGGAGATCCAGAGGGATGTGCGTGGGCTCAGGGAGCAGAAGGCTGGGGCTGCCCGGCTGCACCGGGCACAGCTTGGTGGGTGAGAGCTCCAGCAAAGGCAGAGAGTGCTTTGGAAATACTGTGAGATGATCCAGGCAGCTGCCTGCTGTGTACCTGCAGTCCTAGGTCCAGCTCCTTCAGCGAGCGCCTGATCTCCATGGTCAGGATGTTCATCCTTTCACACTCCTGGAGAGCTACAACAGTGTATGGGGTTTTTTCCTTTGCCTTTGCCATCATCTCCTCCATGCCGAACGGCTCTGGCAGCTGCCCAATGATTTCATCCAGGACTGACTTCACCTGAAATGAGAATGCCATAAACTGCTCTTACCCAAAGGAAAATGCTGCAGGTTCACATTTAATTAAGTTGATAAGATTTTTTCTTTTTCTGCCCTGGTATTTCTTTGTACCTCCTCTGTAACTAATGCTCCATTCTGTTAGTAACTGCTCTTAGGTCTTAAAAAGCTGTAGTTCTTTTTTGATACCCAAGGTAAGAGACCTGAGGCCGTGGAGGCTGTGAAATTCCAGTGTAAAGTGCGGGCAGTCAGGAAGAAGACTTCAAAAAATTTATTTTAAATCTTCATTTTTATTAGTTGTTATCATGAATGGAGGTTCCTCAGCCAGCTCCATCTGCTGAGGAGCCCCATGTAAGCCTCATGTTGCCAGTGGTGCATCTTGGCCCCATCAGGACACGAGGTTCCTGACCATGCTGCCAGCTGCCTCTGTGCTGCATGTGCCACCATGCCCAGGCCGATGACCTCCCTCTGCTGTCCCTTCCTGACTGCTTTGGGGCCTGCTCTCTCAGTCGTCCCTGAGCCTGTGTCTGTCTCCCCTCTCTAGCCGCTCAATTGTCACCCTTAAGAGGTTTTTTTCCCACCATGATTATTTCCATCTGTCTTAAAAAAATTAGTTAATTTCTGCCATAAAGAGACAGCACTTGACTTGCCTGTTCCTCTCGGGAGGTACCTCCGCCTCCAGTGGCCTCAGATTCCTTGGGCTGCAGTTCCAGCACTGTGCGGAAGAGCCTCTCCGAGGTGACGGTCAGGAAACCCATCTCTGCATTGGGATGCAGGCCGTACAGGTGGGGGCTCTCGCCTGGCAGGTTGTCATCGATGTACTGGTGGTAGTCCTGCACGTGGGGTCAGGGCCAGCATTAGCTTGGAAGTGCAAGCAAAGGAGCCCAAAGTTCCCTGCAACCTTGAAAAGCCATCACCACTCTTGGGGCCCTTTGGAGCACCTGCCCGTGCACACAGAGGCTCTTTTTTAACTTGTGTCTCCGCCAAGTTTCTCCCTTTCCATCTCAACCACAGGAATTGCTTTTGCAGCAATTCTGCACATTTCCAGGGGATTGACACTCCCTCCCTACATTCCCTTTGGTGAGCGAGAGGGAACTCGGACTCATGCACATTTATCCAGAGCAGGGGTTTTCTACAGCAAATTGCAATGTTTCTTACCTGGTAATCCAAGCGGGGAGGGATCATAAACCCTGGGGCCAAGGACACCTCCCCATCCAGCATCTTGGGCTGGACGTACTCGCTCAGGTATGTGCGGCACAGCCGGCGGTCCCAGTCGTCAGTGATGTGCCCCCCGTACATGATCTCACCAAAGAGGTACCGGAGGTCGTCCCACGGTACCTGTGGGGAGAGACTCAAGCTGGGACCCCCGAGCGGCTCCCCAGGAGTTCTCCGTGCAGCCACAGGGCCACAGAGTGATGGCTCCAGGATTGACCTGTCCATTGTGCAGGGAGGTGGCAGTCCTTGGACCTACAAAGGCTTGGGAAGAGAGGTGTCTCTTGATCACCCACAGATTTCTCCTTGTCCTGGTATGAACACAGCCATCTCTGGTTTGAATCCCGTCTTTATCCCCCAAGGAATACTGATCATGTCTGTGAGGGCAGGTCTAAGGTGAGACTTCAGCCCTGCTCACTGCACCTGCATTCTTGGGACAGACTTTGCTTTTTAGGCGGAACCACCCACCAATCACCAAGGCACAGGTCAGGGCAGGCGTATGGGCCAGGGCAGGCACTGGTCCTGGCTGGTGCCTAATGCCTTTTCCACCCAGCTCAGTCAGGCTGAGTACTCATCCCCTTCCCCTGCCTGAGTGTTCAGGGAGCAGGGGAGGAACTGCTCCTGGCCCTGGGCTTCTTCATGAGATAACATTTGTGCTGCAAACTGGTGAATGTTCTAAGAAAGGCCGATTGTTGCTGTGTGTGCTCTGCTGAGGAGCTGTCACCTTGTTACCCCTCACCTTGGTGTTGGCCTCCAGGTAGTTGTGCAGGACATTAACGGAGACGGTCAGGTCACCGTTGTTGAAGGGGTACGGCCTGTTCCAGCCCTGGGTTCCAAACCTGCGCCGCTCGGCCACCGCTGCGTGGAAGTAGCAAAGTGCAAACAGGATGCACCTGAACTCATTTTCTTTGCTGCACTGCTCCAGTGTTTCCTGTGGAGGAACAGTGAAGGTGGGTTGCAGCTGAATATTACTATCAGATGCCCCTCTAGTGAAGTTCATTCATAGGCAAAAGAGAGCTGAAGGTGTTTATTAGAACAAAAGGCATAAAAAAGGCATACAGTTCTATTTTAGTGATTTGCTAGTTGGTAATTTTTGCACTCATTTGTTTGTGAAAGAATTAGAACTTCACACCCCAATGCTCTGCTGATGGGTGAGGCAGCTTGTTCATGGCAAAGCTACAGCAGCTCCAGGTTCAGCCTCAGGAAAGGCACTGGCAACCTGGCACTTCCTTCTGTTGGAAACCCTTGGGCAGCTCTGGTTACCCCTAAACCCCTGGCAGAGGGGGGCTCTGGGCACTCCAGGAGGATGTACTGGCAGGGGCTGGCTCTGGGTGCAGTGTCCTTGGCAGTGGTGTCACCCCAAGGTGCTCAGCCTGTGGAACCCTGGCAGGGGATGGGCCGTACATGGAACGGTCCCGGGGAGGCAGCCGTGGCCGGGCAGGGGCGGCGCAGGGGGTACCTGTGAGAAGAGATCCAGGGCTCCGTGCAGGTTGGCACGCATGCCTGTTGGTGGCTCGTTGGTGATCTTGATGGAGTTGTCCAGCAGCCCCTGTGGGATGATGTGTGACTCGGGGGTGGGGGCTGGCTCGGCGCTCATGAACAGCCGGTACTCGGGGTGGCTCTCTAGGCTGTGCTGCTCCACCAGCTTCTCCAGCGTGCCCAGCCACCGGGCCACTAGGTGGATGTTCTGCAAAAGAAACTCTCTGGACCTTGTGAATCTCACCTCCCCCCCCCACCCCATTCCCTACG
>VZTJ01000570.1:514-45143 GCA_013397795.1 Orthonyx spaldingii | reverse complement strand
AATTCCTACTGTGGCTCCACAGGGAGAAGGTGCAGTTCAACACGACAGCCCTTGGGCTGGGCACAGCCAACTAGCCCAGTCAGTGTCACTGCCATCGCCAGTGCGGTGACCGTGCATGGTGTGCCGGCTGCTGGCAGGACTTTGTGCCCTGGTGTGCCCGTCAGGGCTGTGCACTCTGTGGGGCACCCCACTGCCCCCCACCCACCTGCAGGATGACCCAGTGGCCCTCTGCAGCTGCCACCTCCATGGCGTGCTCTGCCACAATCTCCTGGCCTTGCCCCAGTGATACATTGTGGATCTTCCCGTTGTCAATGGTGAAATCCAGCCTCCTGCCTAGGAGATAATGTCTGCTGTCATTATAAGTATCAGTACTGAGCTGGGGCTGTGCTACTCTGGCCGCTTGGCCCCACAGCAGCTCAAGGCTGTCGGGGCTGGTGCCACTCTGGGGTGGGCAGTGCCTCACCCAGTGCCTCCACATCCTTCAGTGGGTCAACACCGGGGGAGAGAATGAAGAACAGGGGTGTGGAGGGGCTGCTCTCCTTGTACACCTCAGAGAAATCAATGCTCCTTCCTTCCACATACTTGCTTCCCATCTTCTCTTCCACAAATTTCCTACAGAAAAACAGAACCATCCTGTGAGCTGGGGACAGTCACTGGTTGCAGCTGGTGTGGTGACACTCTGGACTCTTGCAGGAGAGCCCTGTGCTGGGCACCAGCGTACCTGATGGCATAGGTCATCCTGTCAGGGCGCAGGCACCGCAGCACACACAGCTTCTGCAGGGCTGTTTTGTTCTTCCAGTCCATGGGGAACACCTCGTTCTCCGGTGCCTCCATCTCCACAAACCTTTTCCATCGCTTTGCCGAGCCCTCGATGTCACTTTCCAGGCTACTGAACTCTTCCATTTCTGAAAGTGCCTTTAGGTCCCGCAGAGAAAGACTAAATCACTCCTGGGCTCTGCTCATCCTCAGGGACTCCCTGCAGGTGACCCTGAACTCGCTGCAGTAGGGGCTGTGCTGGCATTGCCTTGGCACAGTAGGTGACTGCACAAACCCACCTTGACGGCACCCCAGCCCTGGTGCTGCAGAAAGTCCACGGGGGATGTGACACCAGTCTTGACAGGGAAGCGCAGGAGAAAGTCCAGCTCTGCTGGGTTCACTTCTTTCTTGAGGATCAGGACCTGAAATTTGGGAGTGCAGTGTCACAGCCACCCAATGCCCATGGCTCTGGTGTGATGGACAAGAGGCTCTGAGCATCCAACAGCAGCACCAGAGTGAGAGAACAACCTGTCTAAAGCCACATGAATGCCTGTTGTACAGCAGGAGCCCCAGATATTTGCAGGGATTACCTGGAAGGCAACCTGGGCCAGGAAGATGAGTTTGTCTCTCTCAAAGAGGCCCTGTGCAGTGTACACGTAGACCGAATAGGTGATCTGGTCCATCAGGTTGATCACCCTCTGCTGGGTGTCGTCGCTGGGGATTGCACGTTGGATGGCTTTCTCGAAGACCCCGTTGAAGGCCTGAGGAAGATCCCAGCAGGCATCAGCATGTGGCTCCTGGGGTCTTGTCAGCCGCATCAAAGCTGAAACACTGAATCTCTGTGCTCCCCCAACTCTGTCCCACCCACAGACATCTCTGTCCCTCCTCGCTCCTCATCTACCTTGAGAGAGAACTGGTAGATGGGGTTGATCTTGCTAAGGTCACTCAGGATGAAGTACAGTAGGGATGCGCGCTCCGCTGCTGGCCGGTAGTTCTCTCTTGCAACGTTTATTTGTACTTCAGTGACTTTAGCTTCTTTTACCTGGAGGTGCAGGGGGGTGGGTGTTATTAGAACCCTGTCACACGTCAAAGCAGTGCCCACCCTCCTGCTGGGTGCCCAGCCGAGTTGTCCCTTTGCCTGTGGCACCAGCTCCAGGGAGCATGTTTACTTTTTCCTCAATTTCCTTGGCTGTGCGCTTCGTTATCTCCAGGTTCTCCACCAGCGCTGTGTCCCGCAGGAAATCTCCCCCAGCAGCAGACAGCCGGGCGAGCAGTGAGTCCTCCAGCTCCTTCAGCTTGATCTTGAACTCGTTCTGGCTCTTGGTCAGGTTTGCCTGCGACAGCAGCGCCCAGAGATGTGTCACTCAAGAGATCACGACAGAGTGCTGGCACCAGTCACCAATGTGCTGGTGCGAGGGGAAGGTGGATGTGGCCCCTCCTGGGACCCAGCACCAGCCACAGGGTGAGGTGATGAGCACGCCCAGGCAGTGCCAGCTGCGGGGGGAAACAGGGGACCTGCAGCTGCAGGGTCTGGCCGGGACTTCCTTGGCTCTTGACAAACAGCAGTGAGCACACAGAGGGGATCTCTCATGCTCCCTGCCCCAAAACCTCTGCAGTGCCCCGGCCTCTCCCACCCCTCTAGCCAGCAGCTGGGTCTGTACCTTCAGGGTCTCCAGGTCCGGCCGCTCCCGGGCTACCACAGCAGCCAGGAGCTGGTCCTCCAGGCCTTCCCGTGTCACCAAGAAGTTGATGAGAGTGCACTGAGCCTGCACCTCTGGCTTGTAGTGCGGGTTGAAACATCGGGTATGCAGGATTAGGCGGAACTGCTGGTTATACTCTACTTCTTTATCTCCAATTCTAATGTATCTGTTCAGTTAATTAAACAAGTTAGTCCCCCCACTGGGCAGTAACTCATCACAGGCTGATGCCCTCAGCCTGTGTGCTGTTCCTGGCTGCTTGGAATGAATTTCTTTGGTTGTGCAAAGGCACAGCAATGGCAGAAGTACCAAACCAGACCTGGCGGGGCAAGGGTGGAGGAACAGGAGCTGGAGACTGCTCTGCCACAGCCTCCCATGGCCTCTGGGGTGCAGTTCCCGTTCCAGCTTATCATGCCATATGGCATGTCCCAGGGAACATGTCCTTAAATCACTAAATGAACTGGATGCCAAGGACCAGAACAGTCAGAAAGGCCACATTCAGTATAGGTGTCCTCCGCGGGACATACTGGAGAACACTGGAGGACATGGCCAAAGCAAAAGAAGGATCAGGCTCCCAAGCTGCCCACAGTGAAGGTGCATCTACCAGCATTCTGGGGCAGCAGTGGCTGCTCGAGGCAGGTGAAACCCCTGAGCCCTGGGATGTGCTGACCTGCCCTTGGCAGTCCTGCCCAGCAGCGGGTCCAGCACTGCCTCCACCGTCTCACCGATGTCCTCGATCAGCAGCATCTGTCCTTCAGAGACTGCCTGGGCAATGATGTCCAGGTATCTGAGAGGGGAAAGGGGAGATGTATGTGGCAAGCCTGTGCACTGTGAGAAGCTTGGGCTGCTGTGGGGGGCTCGCAGAGTGCCTTCCACCCACTGGGCCCTATCGAGACCTGGTGCAGCCTGAGCCTGCACCCACCCCACAGCCCCTGGCCCACCTTCGCTGGCCCAGGCGGACAATCTGCAGGTCCTCCCCATATTTGTTCTTGATCCACTTGCTGCCCTGCAGCTGGGCGTCCACGAGCAGAGGCCACCGCTGGGTGCTGCAGAGGATGGCAGCGTTCTCGGTAGAAGTGCGGTCGCTGGGCAGCCCCTGGTTGTTCCAGGCAGCCACATCGGCAGAGTCCGTGAGGAGGCTGAGGGGGTCCAGGCCTGGGGTGATGGGGATGGGCACCTGCAGGGAGGGGCTGTTGGGTGCCTGGCCGCAGAGGGGTGGGAGCCCCTGCTGCTGGTGGGCGTGGGGGAAGGAGCCCCAGGCACTCTGGGATGGAACCTGTGGCCTCTCACCGTCAGCCCGTTGAGGAAGGGGAGCCAGTGTTGGTCCATCAGCTCAGCCCTGTACTTCTTGGTAAAGTATCCGATGTAGGACACGAAGGCAGAGACCAGCAGCACGTCCCCGCACAGCGTCTTCTCCTGCTCTCTGAGCTGCTCCACTGACTCAGCCCAGCGGACGTTTTCGGATGCCAGGCCCCCAACGAGCCTAGGGGTTCGGAGGGGATGGTGACTGCTGTGGTGCTGGTGCTGTGGCACAGGCAGGGGATGGGTGGGGACTCGACCGTGGTGACCTGGGGCATTGCCACCAAACATTTCCATGGCTACCTCTCCCATGAATGTCTGGCCTAATTCGTCTCAGAATTTTTAGTTTGGAGAGGGTATGGGGGGCTCTGCTGCTCCCATGGCCCTGGTGTCACAGCCACCAGGCCATGCCAGAGAGGAGCAGCCTGCTCTGATGCTTCAGAGCCAGCATTTGCATGCTACCTGTTTGCCAAGCTGATGACTTTGTTGGTTTCATCAGCCTCCTGCTGGCATTTGATCTTTTCTGCTGTGGCTTTCTCAAACTGAGCAGTGAGAGTCGCCAGATTTTCATTCAGGGTCTTTGGAAGAGAACAGCCCCAGAGTTAGTCCTGGCCCAGAGGGGAGGCTCCGTGGTCCCGGAGCTCCGCAGCAGCCTCATCCCAGCACAGCACTAAGGCTGGGCTCTGGGTTCATGGAGTTATTTTCTCATTTGGTGACTGAGGGGCTTGTGGCTGGGGGCTGTGGGGACACAAACTTACGACAATTTTGCTCTTAATGCGACTGAGCCTCTGCTGCGCCTCTGCCAACTCGGCATCAGCATCGGCCACTGCCTGTCTCTTGGGCTTCACCGTGCAGTGCACCTCGTAGAAGCGGACCATGTTGAGGCACCAGGAGCACAGCCCTGCTGCGGCCGTTGACTTGGACTTGATGAACTCTGGATTAAACCCAGGGTCTGCCCGGTATGGCCTGGAACGGGAGAACACACAGCGCTTGAGCACCGCACTGCAGCTGCTGGCAGCCGTCCTGCCCCTCCCAGGGCTTGGGCTGCCTCTGGGCGGCAGGGTGGGAGAGCAGGGCCAACACCTGGGTCCCACTCCTGCCCCCGAACCCCACTGTGCTCCCAGGTGAGGGTCCCCCCCGGCCTCCCTGCTCAGGGCAGCCGGTGGCAGGGGCTGTGAAGGGGCAGGAACCAGCCATGGACTCACTCAAATGCCTTCAGACAGGGCTCAGGGATGTTTTCCCCATCATAGTTTTTTAAGCTTGCAAGGAAAGTATCTATTTTTCCTATCTTGACTTTTGCAGCTGTCCAGCTCTTGTCCTTCGGAATCTTGCCGTTTTCGGCTGTCAGAATCAGCACAGCTGCCATCACATTCACTACTTCTGGTGGTGGGGCCCCAAAGGACTTCAGCTCCGTCAGGTTGTACTGGGAAGGGACCGCAGGGCCACTGAGCATCACCCTGGCCCAGGGCTGCCAGCACTAGCTGGGCACCTGCTTCCCACTGAGAGCTCACCCACCTTGTTGAGTGTGTCTAGGGCCTCGCGGGCGGCGGAGAGCACCACTTCTGCTTCTGCCAGGTCGCTTGCACAGGCTCGTTGCTTCTCAACCACCATCTGGGGAGGGAGGACATGGGATGGGGTCAGTGGCTATAAACACAGAGCTCACGCTGCCCTGTCCCATGTTGGACACCAGCTCAGCATTTTGGACCTTGTTGATGGCCTCGACCTTCAGCTCCTCTTCATCAGCAATGGCTTTCTCCTTGCTGACCTTCTCTGTCTCAACGCCCACCACGTGGATCAGTTTGTCTGTGTCCTCATTCTTCTGCTTCAGCTCCATTTCCTGGACTGCCAGCATGGCTTTCAGGTCATCCACCTCAATGAGGGAAGAAACAGCAGATAGAAGGACTGATCCTGCCAAGCCCTGCCTGTGGAGCAGCACTGTCTGGTATGGCTTGGGACTGTGACAGACACTGTGACCTGACCACCTTGCAGGGATGTGCCTGCTCTCTCCCCCTGTGCCAGACCCAGTACAGGCACAATGCATGAGAGAGGCTATGGGCAGGCACCTGTGATGCCGTGCTCTGCAGCTTCAACAGCCCCTTCTCCAGCCTGTCAATGTTGGCAGAGAGCTTGCTCCTTTTATTCGCCAGCAGGTTTTGGTAGAGCTTTATCTGCTCCAAGAAGGTCTTTGGCGTGGTATAATTATAGCGTCTCTCCACGGCCAGGTAAATCTTGGACATCTCCTTTGAGCTTGTGTGGACGAAGGACATGAAGCGGCTGATGGAGGCCTTGACCTCTGGCTGCACAGAGAGCACAGACAGGGAGCTGCTGCGGCGGGTGGCTGCGGTAATGTGCAGTGGATGCACTGAGCCCTCCCACAGTGTTGGCTCTGTGTCCAGCCACAGGAGCCAGAGCAAAGTGACTCTTTTCATCAGCAGCACAGCACAGAGCTGAGATGCTGGTGGTCGAGGCACTGGTGCTGGTTCCCATGCCCAGCTTTGGGTCCCTGTCATCCCTGCGTGAGGAGGAGCTGCTGTCCCTAGGCTGTTGCCTGTGGGGGTGTTTTAAGGACAGAATGGAAGGGAAGATTTGTCCTCACCAGCACAGCGCAGGGCTGCAGGCCCTGACTCTGAAATCATCTGTAAACTTATCCCAGACCTATTCCCAGCTTGCTGTTCCCAGCCCCTGGGTCATGCCAGACCTCCATCCCTGGCACACTAAACATGGAGGGCAGCAAAGGTGCAGTTTGTTGCCCAGCCCAGCCTGGGATCCCCGGTGCCCTAGGACAGCAGCTGTGCAGGGGTCCCAGCTCACCTCGATGTCTGGCGTTTCCTCCAGGAACCTGCTGCTGACGGACACGAGAGCATCCTCCGGCCACTCGTGGAACCAGTCGATGGCTGTGCAGTTGACCACAGCAGGGAACCTCCTGGCCCTCACACGCAGGGTTGAGCCCACGGGGGAGAAGCAGAGGACAACCTGGGGCAGAACAGCAGTGGCTGAGTGAGGTGTCCCCACTGTCAGGGTGGGGGGAGTGTCTCCAGGGGCTCCATGTGACAGCAAGAATTCTGCTGCAGACCAGAGATTTGCTGCCTTCCCGTTAACTCCCAGTATGCAGGAGGTGGTCTGTGCTTGTGCACCCTGTGCCTCCCACCAGGGCTGGAACTGGGTTCCCCTTGGTGGCTGCAGTCAGCAGCTGAGCACAGTGCTTGTGTGGGTGTCCCTGTGAGTGCCCAGCATGGTGTGTGGCTGTGGAAGCTACTGACCCTCCTCTGCCCCCAGGGAGGTCAATACAGGGCTGTTCTACCCTGTGCCTCTGGGACTGGGGGCACGTGAAGAATCTCTGAAACACCTTTTGCCCAAACCCACCATCCTGAGATGCAACCTCAGTGTTCTGTAGCCTGTTGCAAAGAGGTTTTGGATCAGGCAAATCGGGGGCACAGACAAACCAACCTGGGGAGCAAACACCCACCTTTAACTGGCGCCTGACTTTTTCTATAAATAATTTCCAGCAGTTTTCCTTTGAATCCTCCAATCCAAGGGACTTCACTTGGGGCCTCATGGCACTGATGATAGTTTCCAGGTCAGTATCCTGAAAGAGGCCTTGCACCTCCCCAGACGCCAAGAAATCATTGATCACAACCAGGAATGATTCTTCAGCCACCTGGGAGTCTGTCATCAGGAACACGGAGGGGATGTTCTTCACAGCTGCTTTGAGGTACTGGGCGGCAAGGTCCAGCTGGGACAGAGAGAAACTGTCACTCCCCAGTTCAACCCCCATGAGCTGTTCTCCAAAATGACCAGTTTGGAGCAGCCCTGGGCTGCTCCGGAGAGCTGGAAGGGAGCCTTTGGGAAGGAGCTGGTGTCAGGTGCTCTGCCCAGGTGTCCAGCACCAGGGTTGCCCACACCACCACACCTGCTGTCACCAGTAGCTCCTGCCTGTGCCTGGCTGGGGAAGCACTGTGGCCCCTTGGGGCGGAACTCATGGGTGTCACCTGGTGGTGTCGCAAGGACGGCAGAGCCTTGCGAGCCCACCCCAGGCACCGTTGCTGCAGGTGCAGGACCTATCCCCAAACAGGTGGCGCTGAGCCAGGGTCCAAAGCTTCTCCCACCTTCAGGTCTGGGATGCCGTAGCCTTTCCTCAGCGTGATCTGGAACACGCTCAGGTTGCTGATGTGAGCTGCCAGCCGTGCCAGGCTCTGCTTTCCGCTGCCTCCCACCCCCACCAGGAGTGCGTTGCCCCGAGGAGACTCCAAGATCCGGCTAATTCTGCAAATATGAGATACTGCGTCTTCGAAGAGCACCTGAAGAAAACAGGAGGGGAAGGTTCGATGTTCTGGATCAGGGCAGAAAGAGCTGTGAGTGCCCCATAATGCACCAACCCAACCAAGCACTGCAATGCCACAGTCCCATCTTTTCAGGGCAGAGCTGCCTGCCGCGGGCACTCACCAGATTCATCGCTGCGTTCACCTCATTGTAGGTTTCCAGGGCTTCCCCGAGCAGGTCACTCAGAGCTGCCCAGCTTGACACTGGCATATACTTGGACTCATCCATGCCCTGGGCAAAGTGGCAGTAGATGTTGGGCTTGGCGAACATCACTTCTTCGTTGATGTCCTGGAGAGGCAATTCCAGCAGTAGGGCTCAGCTGTGGGGCACCGAGCGGGCACCGTGGGGCTGGAGCACTCTACTTTTCAGCACAACTTACTTGAAAGGAGGCTTTGCAGATGTCTGCCAGCAGCTTCGTAAAGCGGTACTGATCCTCTTCATCAACAAGCTTGTCTCCATACACCCTCTCTGCTTCGTGGAGCCAGAGACGCACCAAGTCCACAGGGTTTTTCAGGCACTCGGGGGTGGAGAACAGCAGCCCCTGACAAACAAATCCCGCAGCCCTCAGGGTTGTTTTAGTGCCGCTCAGAGCTGATTGCAAAGGCTTGCTCTGGGAAGAGGCCGAGGCCCTTTTCAGGGACATGGTATGCTGCAAGGATGTGGGATGAGGAAAGGGAGGAATAAGGATATTTTAGAAGAAACAGCTCTCCCACTACCTGGAATATGTTGGAGAGGTCCCGCAGGTTGAAGATGTAGTGGAACTTGATGGCCGTTGGCAGAAAGTTGGAAGCAACCTTCTGGTGCAGGGCTGTTGGTAGGACAGAGGGGTGAGCAGGCTCCAGGTCCCCAGAGACCCCTGAGCCTGGCTCCCCAACAGTGCATTCCCCAGGGGCTTGTCCCACCCCAGTGTGGCAAAGCCTCACCCAGTGCTGCTGCTACCAGCTGGGGCTGCATCTTCTGGAGCAGTACAGGCACGTTCTGCCGGGCCAGGTGCTGCTGCAGGATGGTGCCATACACAGTGTGCAGAGCCTCCCGGCTGGGAAAGCACACGGCGAGCACGCAGAAGTGGCGCTGCAGAAAGGGGCAGAAATTGAGGTGGGCACTTTGCCCCACGGGGCTGATGCAGCCAGCTGGCACTGCAGGGTCCCCTGCCTCATTCCACTGTCTGGGCTTTGGTGCCAGGAGAGTGAATGTGGCAGGCATAGCCCTGCCCCTGAGTCCTGCACACCTGCAGCCGTGAGTCGATGGTGAAGGAGCCCGCGGTTGGGTTCATGCAGGCCACGTACTGGCAGTTGCGGATGTCCTTCAGGATCAGTTTGTTCCTGTCATACCTGTGCAGGAACCAGCACCGTGACACTTTCCCCAGGGATAGGAACAGGTTCCCCCCATCGTGCTCTGCCCCTCCAGCACCCACCAGTGCCCGTGGTCCAGGTGCTGTCGGATCAGCGTGTGTGGTGCCACAGTGCCATACTTGTCCACCTCTGGCATGTTCATGTCATCAATGAAGTAGACCAGCCTTCTGGTGCCAGGTGGGCCAAAAATTCTCCCTGATTTCTTCTCCAGGGGTTTCTCAAGGACGGCTGCAGTGAGAGGAGTAGGTGGATGGGGGGTCAGCACTGCACGACCCTGTGGCACAGCCCAGTGTGGGGGGTCGAATGCTGGCTCTGCCAGCCTTACCCTGCAGCATGGCCGAGGTTGTGTAGAAGTTGAGGGGCACAGACTGCACCAGATATTCATCTGTGCCGAGTGCTTCCAGCTTGTCCCACATCAGGACTGACTTCCCTGTCCCTGCATTCCCCACCAGCATCACCGGCCGCTGCTTCGCCATCAGCAGGTCCAGGAAGTAGCGGAGGCGAATGGTGTCTGTGGTGTGCACCACGGCAGCCTGGGGAGAGGCACTGTCAGTCCCTGCACTTGCCCTGGCATTGGCAGAGGCAGGATCCTCTGTCAGGGCAGCGGGCAGCGTGCCAGAGCCCTGCATGGCGTTCCTGGCAGCTCCAATGGACGATGCTCTCTGCATGCAAACCTGGTCCCTCTCTAAAGCAACAGGTCTTGGGTGCTCTATTATTCTAAAGACTTTCTGACCAAAACCAAGTTATTATACAGAACAACATGGACAGTTCCTGAAACCGCCAAAGAGCCACAGCTCTTCGCCCTTTTCCCTGACAGCTTAGATAACCCCCACAAGATGCCATTGTAGGAAACACAAATTGATTGCTAAAGGACATTTTGCACTCAGGCAATAGTCACAGCTATTTTGCAAGACTCTCTGAAGCTGCAGGTTAATCTGAAGGTAAAGGAGATGTGGAACTCACAGTCCTTGCTGAGGCTTCTGGGGGGTAAAGAGAACCATAGGAAGCCACTGGGTTTGTTGGGTGCTACCAATCCAAACCCTGATGATGCTCCAGGCATTGCTGAGGGGAAAACTGTGGAGTGATAGTCAAATAAACCATATAATCATGGAGCTTGTGGGAAATACCTGTAAGGGGATGTCAGGGTCGAGCTCGAACTCTGGCACTCTTTCATCCCAAGGATTGAATGTCTTTGCTTTTGGATCAATGTAATAGTCAAAAATTGTCCCCTGATTAGGAAACTTGATGGTTTTAAATTCCGCCAGCCACCACTTGCTGAACTGCTGACGGTGATCCACCAGCTGGAGGGCAAAACAGAGACACTCAGACACCAGCTACATGATGGGATTCAGAGAGGAGTGGCAGGTGCTGGGCAGTCCCGTGGCTGTACCTGGTCCTGGAACAAGGCTGCACCAAAGGCCCAGACACAGGCAAAGACAAAGAAGAGCTCGTATTGCTCCCGGGGTGAGTCTGGTGGGACATTCTTCGGTGTCAGGAAACATTCTAGCAGGGACAGCATTGTCTGTATGGCCGTAATCTCAGGAACAGGGGTGATTGTCCTGAACTCGGACTTGAGCTTCTCCAGGCATGGTGGCAGGTACTTGTCAAAGAGGATCATCAGGGCAGCCTTCTCAGACTTCACTGTCCTTGTCTCGATCCAGCTCGTCACAATGCTGTGGGAGAGACAAGCAGGGTGCAGCAAGCGCATGGGGACCAGCGCCCATCCCATCCCATCCCGTCCCGTCCCGTCCCGTCCCGTCCCGTCCCGTCCCGTCCCGTCCCGTCCCGTCCCGTCCCGTCCCGTCCCGTCCCGTCCCGTCCCGTCCCGTCCCGTCCCGTCCCGTCCCGTCCCGTCCCGTCCCGTCCCGTCCCGTCCCGTCCCGTCCCGTCCCGTCCCGTCCCGTCCCGTCCCGTCCCGTCCCGTCCCGTCCCGTCCCGTCCCGTCCCGTCCCGTCCCGTCCCATCCCGTCCCATCCCATCCCGCGCCACGCCACGCCACACCACGCCACGCCACGCCACACAACGCCATCCCATCCTTCTCCCTCCCCGGCTCACGGGTTCCAGCCCAGGTCTGCGGGGTTGATGTAGAGGATTCCGGCCCGGGACACAGTGGCTGGCGTGGCCGTCCGCAGGTGGCTGATCTCGAAGATGAGCCGCATGGTGGGAGTGAGGGGGATGCGCTCGTTGCTGGCCAAGGTGAGAACCTGTGGGAAGTGGCTCATTGTGGGAGATGCCTGGAGTCCCAAGATAACAAGCGAGCAGAGCCCCTGGGGTGTGATGGCACCAACCTTATTGTCATCCATGACCGTGTTCAGGGACTCGATCCACATCGGATCAATGTCTCCATCAAGGATGATCCATTTGGGCCCATCATGTGTGATGTTGGCCAGGTCACGCATTGCTGTGGAGAACAGACCTGCCCCACAGAGAGACACAGGTTGTTTGTCTCCACATGCGGCTGTTTGCTTCCATGAAACATATTCCTTCTCCCTCCCACTCCAGGAAAGAGTCCCAAGGAAAAGTCTTCCCATTCCATCTCACCATCTCACATCCCAAAAACTGAGCTCACAGCATTGGTGTCTCACCATCCTTCCATTCCCGTGTGGCTGGATGAATGATCCCGAACAGCTCATCACAGGTCACAGCCTTGGGGTCGAGGTCCACAGTGACCGGCCTCCTCTTCAACCTTTGGTACGTCTTGTTGAGCGACTTCAGCACCTGTGGAGAGGGGATGCTGCAGTCACAGGTGCTGATCCCACCGGGGCAACCGCAGCCTTCGGCAGCCTCTGCCTGCATTGGCTGGCACGGAGCCCTGCTCCCACGTAGACTGCTTCTGGGAAGGCACCCGACCTCCTTCTCAGAGCCAGCTCCTGGACAGGGCATTGTGGCAGCCCAGGCCCTTCCAGCCAGCACTGTCCTGTCATCCTGCCGGCACTACAGCAAGCATGCCCCTGTCTGCTCCCTGTCTTTGTCTCTGCTCTGCTCATGGGTGTCTTGGGCAGCCCCTGAGCTGTGCACCCCAAAGCTGCTCAGCTGCATGGGCTCAGTCTGGCACACACAGTGCCTGAGGGCCTGGCATGGCCACGGCTGCAGTGTTGTCCTCCGCCCAAACACTGCTCTGGCAGAGCTGGGGTCTGCACAGCCTTCACCAAGAAGCTGTGGGAGGCCATGGGATGTGCTTGGCCAAGGCCAAAGGGGCCTCATGTCCTCAGGATGGTTTAGCCACTACAGCCGCTACCTGGGACTTGCCGCAGCCGGCGTTGCCGACGACGAAGACAGAGTGCCGCACTTGTAGCAGTTCCTCCAGCTGTACCACCTTCAGCACGAAATTCTCCTCTGCCTGCAGCTTCAGCTCCAGCACAGACTCATGGATGACCTGGGAGGGAGAGCAGGCACTGACCACCAGAAGCCTTAGCAAGACCCTGGAGAAGAGCCGGCCCCCCCCCAGAAGTGCTGAAAAGACCATCAGCCTCGGGATCCTGCCAGGACTGGGACATCTCTGGCCATGGTGCCTGGGCTTGCACCTTCTCAAAGCTGAGGTCCCTCTTCCTGGGAACGTCCAGTGCTGGAAACAGGTCTCCAATCAGCCCCATGAACACAGGCAAGTCATCTGTCACAATCTTGGGAATATTGAAGTCTCGTAAAGCTCTCATCAGAACTTGGTCCTCTGCAGAGCCGGGGTCCCCCCTCTTCAAGGAGCCTGCCACCACCAGCACAGACTTGATAGCCCGCAGCCCCCAGTCGTAGTGGTCCTGTGATAGGAAGCAGAGAATCACCATTTCACTTTACTGAGGGAGAACTGCTTCAAACAGCACGGCAGAGGAACACCCTGTCCATCAGCCCCCAGCCAGGTCATTCACATGCCACCCAGTGGGCTGGACCTAAACTGAGCTTATTTACAAGAGAAGCCTCTGTCAGTCATGGGGGCCGTTTGGAACTGGGAATCTGACTTCCTTCTTGGAGACACGTTTATAGCGTAAATCACCTCTCTTGAGATGAATAATATCTGAATGTTCTCACCTTAACTGGCTTAATTCTAATTCTAATTCTAATTCCATGCTATTCTACTTCTGGGCTTCCTGATTCCATCCTAAAGGCAGAAAGGTGCCATATGATGCACCAGGTAGAAGTGGATCTTGTCCAGCCATAGACCTGAGCAGAACCATCACTCCGCGTGTCACCACCGGCAATCCCACTATACTATGTCAGGTTTGATGATCAAAAGGACTCTTTCCTCTCACAGCACTGTGTAATATTGTTAATTACCTGTTTCGACAGCAGCTCTTTGCAGAGCGTGTAGAGAGTGATGAACTTTCTTGCCAGGAGCCTGGCATCGAGAAATCCCTCTGCCACAAGCATGATTTCACAGATCAGTTCAAAGTCGGGGACCACCATAGCGCAGGGTCTAAAGAGGAACAGCAGCACTTGTCAGGGCTGCTTACCATGTCCTTACCCTCCCACAACTCCCAAGGTTTGCCCCCAAGTTTCCAGTATAACAAAGTCAGTTGCTGCAGTTACACTTGCTGGGGTCTCCTGCCCAGACTCCTCCAAGCGGGGCTCATGTCCCACCAGACTGGGGCACACCAGCCCTTCTGCAGTCACAGGTTGAGTTTTTCCAAGGACAGGGGTCCCACAGCATCCCTGTGACTCCCCTTGCAATGCTTCACCGCCTTTTTGTCCTACTCTCAATTGGATTTTTAGTTGAGGGTGGCAACCCACCCAAGCATCCCCTCCCCTTGCTGAGCAGCCCAGCTCACTCTGTCTGGCCACCTCTGGGGGGTGACAGGACTGTCCCGTGGTGCCAAGGGCTCCCTCACACCAGGGCCACCAGCGCACAAACGCCCTTGGCTTAGGTCACACTATGGATGTGGCACATGAGTGTCAGCACGGAGGTAAGTGCTGCAGTGACACCGACCCACCTGAACAGAGCTTTTAGATTCTCGGGCAGCTCTGTGCGCCCGGCGTAACCAGGGTTCATGGTGATGAACAGCCCAACCGATGGGACCAGGGAGATGGTCTCCCCAAGGAAGTTGAATGTTTTCTTCTTGGCACGGATTGCATCTTGAATACATTTTACCTGCCGGGTGAGCAGAGGTGTTGGTGCTGGCAGTTTCCAGTTCCCTGCTCAGTGCTCTGGCTGGCCCTCACCGCTCCCCAAGGTGAGCCTGAGGGTTTGGCTGTGCCAGGAATAACACTGAGAACTTGCTGAAGCCACAGCAGCCGGAGAGCTGGCCTTAAACCAACTCCTTTCTAATCACCCCAACTTCCTGTCCCAGGTGATGGCAGAGTCAGGGGGTGACAGGTCACCAGGATGGGACACAGCTAGGCTGTGAGGTTTAACTCCCCAAATTCCCTGCATTGCTGTGCTTCCACCCCCCACCCTGTGTCCAAACAGGACATAGTGGAGAGAACAGTAGCAAACTGTCCTGAGAGTCAGGTTTAACTGGGGCAGCATCCAGGACATGAGCTGGGAAGTCTCTTTGGCACCCAGTGCCACTGGGTTGTGGGGACAGCGCGCACCTGCACTGCAATGACAGACAGGACCTCCACCAAAATGCGATTGAACTCATCGAAGCAGCCCCAGGCGCCTGTCTGAGCAAGTCCTTTGTAGATGTTCCCACAGGACTGGAGAGAAACAGAGCAGTGGGACAGGGCTCAGGCACTGTGATCCCTCACGGCAGCTGCAATGGGGGATTTGGTGACAAAACTCGAGTGCTGAGAGCTGTGTGTGCTTTATGGATTGTGGTCTTCCCTAGGGAAATTCCCCACAGTGATAAAGCCCCCTTGCCAAGGCTCCCCTGGGCTCCCATAGACCCAAAACCAGGACCCTCTTGCCTTGGACATCCCATGGTTCTCGCCTCGGTGCCACCACCCTGTTGCCCCGTGCCCTACCTTGTAATCCATCTGCTCCGAGCAGTTGAACACATAGACCATAATACCCACGGCCCGGCCCAGGTCCTTGGTGGTCTCTGTCTTCCCGGTGCCTGCAGGGCCAGCGGGGGCCCCCCCCATGTAGAGATGGAGGGACTGTGTCAGGGTGATGTAGCACCTGCGGAGAGAGGGCACTGGGGCTGAGCGGGGCCCATGGTGTGGCACAGCCACTGTGGCAGTGGGAGGTGTGGGGAGCCAAGCCCCCACCTGTCTGTCAGGGGGGTGATGACCAGCCGGGGGGTGTTCCCCAGGTACTCGTAGGAGTACAGGAGCTGAGCGTCGCAGATGTTGGCGTAGCAGTGCTTCTTCTCGTCATCCCAGCGGTGCCGCAGCTGCGACTGCCAGGCGAACGCCTGGGCGCTCTCCACCTGCGGAGCAGGCGGCTCTGGAGGGCAGCTGGGCACTGGCACTGCCCGCCCTGGCCCGCTGGGACAGCGACACACCCCTGCCTCAGGACCGTTCACCACCTCCCAGCACAAGGAGATTGTGCGAAGGGGTCCTGGTGCTGTGCTGGGGTGGCTGGGGACTGTCCCTCCTCACAGCCCAGCCCAAAAGTAACAGAATGACAGCAAATATGTGCTCCAAAGCTCTGAGAGATGGTGCAGCAAAAATACTCTCTGGTACCAAATACCTTTGTTTGGATCATTTTGGCCACAACATCCCTTGCATGGACATCAATAGTACAGATTGTCATGATCTTCGTTCTGTCTCCAGCACTCAGGTTCCCAAGCAGCAGGTTAATCAGGGCATTCAGCCGAGCGATCTGGGGAAGGACAGAAATAATGGACATAGAGATGATGTGCTCATTTCCCGACCTCTCAGTGTCCCCTGGCCTGGCAGAGAGGCTCCGTCTGGCTCCAGGTCAGGTCCAGATGATGCCAACCTGCTTTTTGTTATAATCCTTCAGGGCATTCTCGTAACCTTTCTCCAGACTTGAAAAGGCAACACCGACCTCTGAGGTCCAGGCAATCTGGGTGCACGTCAGAGCAATCTGCAGCAAACCATGGGGACAACATGATCATAAAGAGGAACCTGCTATGGCTCAGGGTGCTTGTGCTTCCCGGAGCTCTCTGTCTCCTCCTCCTGTTCCTCTCAGACCTGGCTCAGCCTGGCCCTGTGCAGCAGCACCCACCTGTGCAGGGTAGTCAAACACCCACTGGTCCCGTGGCTTCTCCTCGTAGCTGGCCAGGGCCTCGGGCATGAGGTGTCTGAGTGTCGAGCGCATGCTCTTCAGCAGCCGGTTCAGCCAAATCTCGACCTGGAGGGTCATGTGCCGCAGAGCTGAGCGAGCGGCTCCCAGCCCACATCTGCTCAGGCTGCACAAATCTCTCCCTGCGCATGGCAGTGAGCCACAGGAGAGGATCTGGTGCTGGTCCTGCAGGGCACAGCCCATGGGATGTGATAGGGGTGGTCTGAAGGCAAACAGCCGAGGGGTAACCACCCTGCAGCCCTCGAGGGACTGGGAGGCTGAGCAGGTTCACATGCTGTTCTGTACCTACAATGCAGGTCCCATTTCTGGGGTTTTTGGCCAAAAATCTTTGTAATTGCATTTTTTATACTCCTGCCAGGCTGTTAGAGCACAACCAGCAAAAGGCTCATCCCCATCCTCAACCTGCCCCCCCACCTCAGCATACAGAGTCTCCACGAAGCTCAGCTGACCTGGCCAGACAGGTCACAGCCTGCGTCGAAGGGCACGTACTCCCCGTCCCGGCTGAACATCCCGTGGGCTACCTTCTGAGGCTTTTTGTCTGAGCCCTGCTGGAACTTCAGCTTGGCCAAACTGTCAAACAGCTTGGTCAAGTGCCGGGACACCTGAGACCAGAGGCGCAGCCACTGTCAGGAGCCCCGTCACGTGCAGAGGTGTGATCAGCAATTGGATCCACCCCCGGGTGCTCCCTGGGCACTGCACCCCCAAGAAGGGGGATCAGGGATAGTGTTCTGCCCATAAGAGTGAAAAATGTTCTAAAACTGCTCGAACAAGTTAGCAGGAAAATGGCACAGGACTCATCCCCATGCTCACACACAGCTTATACCTCAAGGGGCTCTGTCCCCTTCGATAAAATATCCAGTAGGTCCGCAGAGGAGACAAAATAGAACCGGGGAAAAGCCAGTCTTTTGGTCTCGAGGTATTCAGCCAAGGCCTTCTCACAGACTGCAAGCCTGGCAGAAAAGAGGGAAAAACCTGCCATCAATCCCCACATATCGATTTTACTCTTTGTTCAGTCCTTGTCTTGCTGACACTTTGGAGGAATCAAGCCCTTCCTTCGGTCCCCCCAAATGTTTCACAAGGATGACTTGACCCTTACCTGTCCTGCAGTGCTTCCAGCTGGGTGTGCAGCCCGGGTTTGTTAGTGCATTCAATCACATTGGGAGTTTTTTCTGCGTCAGCCATTAGTTCCTGAAGAGGAAAAACACTTCAACCAACCTGAAACGGCAGAGAGCTGCAGGGAAAATTAGAGGGGGAATGTGCTTCGCACTCGGAAGTCTTCGTCGATGGTATCAAATTTCTTCGACTCCTCTGGCAGTTGATTGCGTGTATCTTCGGATGCTATGAAGATTGTTTCCAGGTGACTCCACTTCCTCTGTACCTCAAACCAGGTGCTGATAACAGTGTCAGTGGTTGACAGCTTCTCCTGCCAGTCCTGTGCCCTCTCAAGGAAGAAGGCTCGATACTTGGAGGCCAACACGTTCTGCAGCTGCATTTGGTTGTCCTCCAGCGTCTCAATGAGCACCTCATCCATCTTGAGCAGTGGGAGCTGGGTCCTGCCGTGGGGCTCATATTCAAACTGCATTGTTGACCAAGTAGTGTTCAGGGCATTCAGCACCTGCAGTTGGGGCATGAGGATGAGCTGGATGCCCTGGTGCTGGGTCCAGCCCCTAGGGGGAAGCAGGAAGACAGAGGGACGCCTGTTCCAGCCATGGGCTCCACAGGCTCTATGTGCTCCCTGTGGACTCCAGCCCCAGGAACCGGAACATGAGCCCTCAACAGCCGCAGAGCCGCATTGGTACGGCGGTCTCAGCGAGGCAGGGGAGGAGCTGAGCCCCGTTTACCTTCTCCGTCCCAGCCTCCTTTGACGCTTTGTCCACAATGCCACGAACCTCCTCCTCAAACTTGTGTAGGTTCAGCTGCAGCAGATCCGCGAGGGTGGTGTCCTCGGACATGGTAAATTCCACCTGCAGCAGAACCAGCATGGTTGGGCCATGGACTCTCCTCCACAGAGGCAGCCCAGCAGCTCACCCAAACGAGCTCATTAATACCCACATTTAGAGACCCTACACAAATATTTGCATGTGGCCAGATTTAAACCTAATGGCACCCTTCCTTTGCTGGGTGTAGATCCTGGGAGCCTCCTGGGCCAGGGGCTGGGGCCTCCTGGGCCAGGGATGGGCAGGAGGAGTCGGGAGCACCTTGGTTGTCTGCACGAGCTCCTTCCAGTGCCGGTCCCTGATGGCTGGGTTCTGCAGCTCGCTCACAGCGCGCAGCGATGTCATCATGTTCTTCATGCTGCTGTCCAGCCCTGTGAATGCCTCCCAGCTCTTCACCTCCTTATCCAAACTCCGGATGTCTTTAGCGAATTTCTTGCACTCAATATCCATATCCTCAACGTTGAGGTCTGTCCACCTGGTTGTCTTCCAGGTGGCGATGCTCAAGTTCACCTGGACCCAGGATACATTTTCACAACATGTGATTAGCAGAAGCCTTCCTGCCCGGGAAGAAGAGCAGCATACCCAGTGCCCGCACACCCTGTGTGCCCACCGAGCCCCCCACACATGCACACACCATGCAGACCTGCTCTATGTGTAACAACCTGCCACATGTCTCATCCTCCCTCTGATGGCAGTGAGCTCTCTGAAAAGCTGCAACAGCTCTGCACCTTTGGCTGGCAGTGCCCAGCTGGCACCAGGTGCCTGTGCCAGGAGCCTGCACCAGGTCCCCACACCAGGTGCCCGTGTTAGGTGCCCATGTCAGCCAAGAGCAGCCTGCTGTCCAGCCCTTGTCTGGAAGCAGCGTTGGGCACTGTGCCCTGGCTCCTAGACCACAGCACGTACCAGGGTGATCATGTCCCAGAGCTCCTTCAGCAGGCGCAGCTCCCTGCGACACATTTTAAGCTGTCTGTACTCCGGGACTGACACCTCAAACAGCTCAGCTGAGGTGGCTAGGGCTGCCATGTCGCTCTCCATGGCCGTAATTCTCTTATGTTGCTGGATGGAGGAAAGGAAAAGGTCTCAGCTAGGGACTGTGTGCCAGGGACATGTCTCTGTTCCAACAATGGCTCCATCCCTGCTGCAGGGCCAGACTCTCCCTGTCAGCCTGGGAGCAGGAGCCAGAACTGCAGCGGCTGCCCCTCCCCAGCACCCCATGTCAGGGGTGGCCAGGCAGTGCCAGTGGGGACAGTAGTGGCTCTGATGCCCTCCCCTTCCTTACCCTGTTCAGTGACTTGTAGGGTTCTGGGTCTGTGTACGAAAAAGGGGCTTTTCCCCGGAAATCCTCCCGGAAGGCGAGCTGCTGGACCTGTGTGGGAGGATGGGGCTCGTGGGGGTGGCCAGGATCCAGCAGTTGGGAAGAACAGCAGAGTCTTCCCAAAGCTGCTGGGGAGCTGCCTCCCTCCCCCAGCCCCCGGGCAGGCACCTCAAAGTCCTGGCACTTGTTGCGGAGGATGGCGGCCTCGTTGGCCTGCAGGGGTGCCACGTTCTCTGCAACCCGCAGGCACAGCCTCTTGTTGTTGTCCCAGCGCTCGGGCAGCTTCTGCAGTGGACACCAGTGGGGTCACCAGCCTGGCCCCAGGAAGCCCTGCCCAGCACCCCACACCCTGAGCAGCCTACCTGGAGCTGCAGGTGGATCTCCTCTGGCATCTTGTCCCCGTAAGTCCTGAGCAGTGCAACTGTCTCCTTCAAGGGCTCAAACATGCCGTCAGTCACCTCCTGCCTCTCCCTGACCCTCCCCAGGTGCCCCATCACTGCCACCAGTCCTTCATAGTCTCCCTCTTCCACAGGTTTACTCAAGCCGGCACTGGACTCTTGGATGAAATCCTGCAGCTCCTGGAGACTGGGAGGACAATGGCACTCACCAGGTGTCCCTGGGGCTTGGGGCTCACTTTGCAGTGTATGACCCCCCCAGAGATGCACCCCTGAAGATGCCTGGAACCTTCACCTGCACTTCCAGGGCTCTGTCTCTCGGGGTCAGCCCTGCCCTTGCACACAGTGCTGCCTATGCCACAGCTTAGCTGGGCTTCAGCCACCAGGAGCACCCTGTCCTTACACCAGGGCTCACCCGGCCTTACCTGCTGGTGATGTGGTGGGAGAGGAACTGCCGGAGCACCAGGCTCTGGCCCTTGATGGCATCCAGCAGCGCCTTCTTGAAGGGGCGGCAGTCACTCTGCAGCCACCCCCCAAACACCTTGGTTTCGGCAAACCCCAACACCTCTTCATACAGGGCCTCAAGTGCGTCAATCTGGGGATGACAGCAGGTCACAGTCTGTGACTGGCACCTCCCTGGGCACCCAGTGTCCTCCAGGGCACCCCAAGCACTCAGCACATCCCCAGCCACCCATCCCACACCTCCTGTTGAAAGAGCCGGAGGGGTGGTAACCCACACGCCAGGGGCTTCTCTGTCTCCATCTCTTCAGAGCTGGGAGCACTGCCCAAGGTGAGGAAGCGCTGCAGGAACTCCTCGGAGCTCTCCTGCCACAGGTGGGAGTGCTCCTCAAAGCTGGCACTGAATTCTTCACCTTCCTCCATGGTGCTGACCACCAGTGACATGAGCTTCTCCTGCATCCTCACAAGATCTGCCTGCTCCTCCAGCGCAGTCTGAAGGGACAGGCACAGCTCAGGGACTGCCCGGGGACACCGGCCACCCTCACTCACTTCCCGTTGAGCTGGGAGCTGCCACCTGTGATGGACCCACCTTGTAACTGACCGCCCCCTTCAGCAGCCGTGGCATGGAGGCTGCCACTGCCTCAGTGTCCCCGAGCAGCCCCTCCACCAGCACCAAGAAGTTGTCGCCGGCTGCCACCTCCAGTGAGGGCTGGTACTGCACCCAGCCCTCGCACAGCTCCATCTGCACCTCGAACAGCGGGGACACCTTGGCCTGAAACAGGGCAATGTCTGGTGTGGGGCTTCATGTCCCATGGCCCCATAGCCCTGCAAGCTGCAGGGAGCAGGGGGACAGACATGTTTGGCCACTGACCAAACTGACAGTGAGCAGTGGGACACCCCGAGCCCAGCACAGGGACACCCAGTACCAGAACACTGGCACCTACGTCAGGGGCCATGTTGGTGAGCAGCAGCTGCAGGGATTTGTGAACGAGTCTGCAGAGCCCATCCAACACGATTTTGTCTATGTGTCCCACATAGTCCACCCATATCCGCGAGGACAAGTCAGCCTTAAACAGATCCGCGTTCTCCTGCCACGGGAAAACCAGCCAGCGTTTGTCAGTGAACACTCAACAAAGTCATCAGCTCCTGACGTTGCTGGCAAGTCCTTCCTCCTGCCCCTGAGCCATGCAATGCTCCAGGGCTGTGTCTCACCATCACCATCTCCTGGATCCTCACGCCTGTATTCTCGATGACAGTGCGGCGCTGAGCTAAGGCATTTTCTTTCCCATCCAGGTCCAGGAGCGCGGTTTCCTTGTTGTCCTTTCTTCCAAACAAGGGAGTGGCTGAACAGTCCTGCAGGGAGGAGAGAACGGAGCTGCTTTGCTGAGCCAGGGAAAGGACAGTCCTGGCTAGAGGTATCCCAGAAGGATGCTTGTCAAGTGCCAGCAAACATTACCTCCATCAGCTGGGTGATGTTCTCTAGGTTCAGCTTTGCTTTCTGGACCCGTCTCTGCAGGTCATGCAGCGTCTCCCTCATCTCCTGGATGTATTCCATGACACCTGGGAGGGAAAATGGGCACACGAGCACCTTGTGGAGACACCCCCAGGACAGTGGGAGGTCAGTTGGTGCTGGGGACCAGGAACCCTCAAAACGCACAAGGAGGATCCCCAGCCTTGGATGGCTGAGGTGGGGGTTTGTACCTTCATGGTTCCAGAACAGAGACTGTTCAGCTCTGGCCAGACGGATGTCCACAGCCTCCAGCTCCCCTGCCAGCAGCGGCTTCTCCACTGGCATCAGCCGCTGCTTCACCTGGACCCAACACATCCACAGGTGAGTGCTCAGGTGGAGCAGGGACCCTGCTCCAGCTCAGCACCAAGGAGCAGGGTCCCCAACACCATCATAGTGGTGGGAGGCAGGAGGTGGATGGCAGCAGCCACTGCTTGGCTGAGCCACAGAATGGGCAGTGACCTGAGGTGCCAGTGATGTGCCTGTGGTACCCAAATTCCCCAGTCCCTCTCAGCCTGGTTGGGGCTCAGGGGTGCCTGTGGTACCCAAACCCCCCAGTCCGTCTCAGCCTGGTTGGGGCTCAGGGCATGGAAAAGCAGCTGGGTTGTCCCTCCTTCAGAACCTGCCTCATTGTACCAGCCCACGATCAGCTCCAAGTTGTCCCCTATCTTTTGAAAAGTCTCATTTTGGGCAAAGAGGCTCTCAGCACTGCTTGGGATGTCCTGTTGCTGCTGGATATTCAGGTACTTCACCTCCCGCAGGACGGCAGAGAGCTGCGAGCACAGCGGGGAAGGGGTTTGTTAGCAACACCCACTGCACCTCAGGCAGCCCCGAGCCCGTGGGGTTCACACGGGGTGAGGGATTGCTGGTGTTCCCCGTGCCAGCACCAACCTCTCTGCTGAAGTTCACGCTGAGGAGGGCAGACTCGGGGTCCCTCCGGAGCAGGGGCTGCTCCAGGCTGAAGTGGCATTCCTGGCCAGGCCCAGATGCCCATTCCCCGTAGATCCTCTCGCTGTAACGTTGCAGCAGCCCCATCATTTCCTCATACTTCCCGGACACCAACTCAGCCTCAGCACCCACCATGGCACTGTCAGAGCCACAATAAAGCAGCAGCTGCTGCAGCAGAACATGGGAGGGGACCCGCTCCAGGTCGGATCCTGCCCCACTGCTGCCCCGTGTCCCCGTGGGATGACAGGGGACCTGCACCTACGGGTGGTCGAAGGCCAACAAGTCGTTGCGTGGCCCCTCCAGCCGCTGCTGCAGCTCCAGAGCCCACTTCAGCTGCCCGGCCACCGGCGGCAGGTTCTTGTGGATGGCCGGGGCCCCCCCGGGGGGCGGTGGGGACACAGTCCGGGTGTCATACAGCGCCTTCACGCTCTCCAGTTCAGCCTCAAACATTCCCAGCAGGGCCAAGTAACAGGGGGAAGCCTCAGCCCTGATCAGGGGTCGCTCCAGCACAGAGGCAAACATATGCACCAGCTGCAGGAGAGAGAGGCAGGCACTGGTTCCTGCACCCTGGAGCAGTCCCAGGACGGACGAGACCCCGGTCCCTGCTGGAGCTGCGTGCCAGGGTGCTGAGCTGGGCACAGGTACCTTCACGGCAGCTGACAGACGGTTACAGTCATCAAAGCCCTGGCAGAAGATGGCAGCCAGCTGCTTGTTTGCATCCTCAACCTTCTTCTGGAACTCTGCAAAGTCTCTGTTCCATTGCTGCCAGTGAGAGCAAAATGGTTTAAAGCGGCATAACCCCGGTGCCCCCTTCCCAAATCCTTCAGGAAGGATTTGCTGAACCCAGAGGGTCCAGAGCCCTATGACCTGTTCCAGAGCCAGCCCTGTGCTGCTGTGGGACAGTCCCTTGTGTCACTCTGCAGCATGTTCTCACAAGAGATTTTTTTCTTCTCACTTAGCCAATGTTAACACTTCCATTCCAGCATCCTTTACATTTCCACTCCAGCATCTGCTCACCTCTTCGTCAGGATCCAAGGGATCATATTTGCATTCAGCAAAAGCTTTGGTGGCTTCACAGATCTCCTCAGAGATCCGCAACACCCAGGTCCCAAGGAAGTTTCCTCGCACCCCTCCCAGCACCGTCTTCTCCAGCTTCAGAAAGTCGATGGCTGCCTGGAACAGCTCCTGGCAAGAATAAACTCCCTTTTACCTGGCTTCCCCTGCCCCAGGCTGCAGGTGCAGGAGCTGCAGCACCACACAGGGCTGTGTCCTGCCAGCTCAGCAGTCCTGAGGAGCATCCTCACAGGGATGCTCCCTGGCTTGGCTGGGGTGTGCCCATCCTACCATGGGAGCTCAGGGATGGGGAGGGGGATACTGTGCTGGGAATGGTGCCACAGGCTGCAGCTGAGTTCAGCCTGTGCCACTCCCAGGGACCACCCCAGGACCCCCAGGGCAGGGAAGGCCTGACTGAGGCTGGCAGTGTGCCCTGAAATGCTGTGCTGTCACCTGGATGGACTTGAGCCTGTGCAAGAAGGCGTCCATCCTCCTAAAGATGTGTGTGGAGGGAAACTCCCAGAGTTGTGGCTGCTCCTGGGAGGGGAGAGGGACTGTCAGTCTGGTGCTGGTGTGGAGGGGGTCAGAGGTTTCTGCACCATCCCTGCACCCACCGGGAACAATGTGGGCATTAGGTCAGAGCAGTAAGTGCTGTAGGACTGGAAGAACTTCTCTATGGTGGAGATGGCCAGTTTGATCCCTTGCAGGGTCTCCTGGGGTTCTCCTTGCAGCCCCTTCAGCATGTCCTCCGGGTTCAGGAATTTATAGGTCTGGGACAGACAGGCACAGGCAGGGGTCATTGTCAGGAGGATGTGGAGGCTCCTCCTGCCCCCTTCACCCCCACAGACTTGCTGGTGGTCGCCCGCAGCCTGTGCCTTCCCAAGACTCTCCCCAGCCCCGTGGGGGTTCCCTTGTCTGGGGTGTCTCTGCATCACTGCAGCTCGACTCTCCACATCTGCCCCAGAGAGGCAACTGGAGAGGACAGGGGTGGGTCAGTGCTGGCCCTGGGGCTGTACCACGCTGATGAAGAAGTTGCAGATCTCCTGCAGGACACGGGCTATGTGGGCAGGCGAGTGGTAGTGCACACAGTGAACCCGGAGCAGGCAGACAGTGCACAGCATCTTGGGCACAAAGGACTGCACCTGTGGGAGCAGAGCCTTGTCAGTGCAGGGCCATGGCAGAGCCAGAGGGATATGTCCCCCCTGAAGCCTCTCAGGCTCTGTCACTGCCCAGATGAGGCCACCAGGTTGTGCCTGGTTATTTTGCCACATACCACTTACCTGGGAGTATTCCGCTTGCTCCATCTCCTCCAGCAGCACCTGCAGTGGTTGCAGATGGAGGCTGACATCACCGGCTTCCTCCAGACCTAGGACATGGAGAAACTCTGTGTTGGGACGGGGACACCTTGCTGGAGGCAGCCACCACCATGTCATGGGACCTCACCACCACTGATGGCCCTGAACATATTCTTCAACGACGGCCAGTAGCAGCTGTCAGCACTCTCCAGCGTCTTGGCCAGCACTGTCACTTGGGGTGAGAGCAGCTGGCAGGGAAGAGGTGTCAGAATCAGCACGGGCAGCTCAGCATGGTGGGCTCAGCATGAGAACATGTGGCCACCATGGGGGAGACAGTACCTGCTCATTGATGCACTCCAAATTGGTCATCCTAGTCTGCCAGAAGTCAAACTCAACCCTGGGCAGGGGGTGCAGCCCCTCCAGCAGTGGCTGTGCTGGGTCCTGGCTAAAGATCTCTTCAACCTGCTGGAACCACTCGATGACGACAGTCTCGATGGAGTGCAGCACTGAACCGTCTATGGGCCCCACCAGGCTGAAAGGCAGATGGGTTATGCCCCATGGGAGCCCTGAACTTCCCCGGGGGAACCCCAAACAGCCTTAGGGAAGCCTCTCACGCCTGCTTGTGGCCATCTCTGCCAGTGCAGATGCCTGACATGAGCCCCTCAAACATTCTCTGCTGCAGGGGACGGCTGTGCCCAGGGCTGTGCAGGGATGGAGCCAGGTTCCAGCTCCCTTCCCGAGCGACTTATGCTGTCCTGGGCCCCTGCCAGGCCTTTCTGGCACCAAGTGGTGCCAGCAGCACCCACCAGTCCAGGACGGCGCCTGAGTCATCCCAGCTGACCAGGTGCTCGGGCAGTGGGAGCAGTGGCTTTCCCTGTATCTTCCCAGTCATCATGAACATCTTGTTCTGCAGCTGGTGAGTGTGTCGCACGACGTCCTCCATCACCATCCTGGGCCAGCCCTGCCCCTCATCCTGGCTCAGGAGCAGAGGGGACACAACCTGAGAGACAGGGCTAGGTCAGGCACTTGGTCATGAGCTCCCATACACAGGGCAGTGGGCAGCCCAGTGTTCCCTCTCGCTGCCCACTGAAGCACAGCTCAGCGCAATCATGGCTCTGTTGGTCACAGATGGGTTTTGCTGATGTTTATCTCATCAGTGTGACCAAAAGGCCCCTTGCTCTGGGTTTCCAGCTTTCATGGGCGGGGAAGTGCTGGAAGTGGCACAGTGAGTGCATCTAGCGGAGCCAGGGGCTGGCACATGAGCAAAAGCCCCCAGAACTGAGGGAGAATAGTGGGGGACTCCTGGAGCTGATGCAGCTTTCGGGTGCTCTAGACTGGCAGTGAGAATATTTATGGGAAGTTTGAGAGAAATCCACTTAGATATTTCCCACCTGCAGGGTAGAGGTAAGTGGGCATTATTATGAGTTTCTAAAATTGCAAGGAGGAAGTGGTCCAGTTGAGGCCAGGAGAAAACTGGGTTGGTGACCTTCACCCAGCTCCTGTCCTTGTGGGCCTTGTTCAACCAAGAATGGGAGCTGCCATGAGGCCAGGGCGAGTGCCTGGGGCAACTTTTCTTCTATGAATTGTAGTTTAATTTGGAGTCCACTTGGAAGTTTGGCTAAAGCAGCCCACAGCAGGGACCCCAGCGCAGCAGCTCAGCTCACCCTGCTTGCCCCAAGCCTGTGCCTGCCTGGGCAACCCACCTCCAGTATCACAGTGATGAACTGCTCCACAGGTGAGGAGCTGATGTCTCCCACCAGCAGACCACTCTGACAGTTCTCCCCGGTGATGCTCTCCTCCTTCTTCTTCACAAAGTAGATTCCCTTGCCCTTTAGGCTGGGTGGGAAGCAGGTACTGGGCAGGATCTGCCCAGCAGGGCTCAGCATCAGCACCAGCTCCAGCATATCCTGCTGCTTGAAGAACTTGTCCAGCATGACTGAAGTCTCCTCGCTGCCCACAAACTTGTCCCACTTGTCTGGCCGGATACGCAGCAGCGCTGTGGCCAAGCTCTGGAGGAGGCCTATCCGTTCGTCCTGTGTAGCTGACATCGTGCCAGCACCTGGGGTGGCCCAGTGGGCAAAACCCTGCTCAGCCAGGGGCTGTGCAGACCCCACACTCTGACCTCCTGACACTGCCCATCCCACCCCTCCACTGCCCTCAGCCTTCCCTCTGCACATGCAGTCTTAGGGGAAGTTGCCAGTCCCATTCCTGCCTGGCCCCAGCGGCCCCAAACCTACCCCATCACTGCCTAACCCAATCACCACCTGGCCCCATCACCCTCTGACCTGCTCCATCTGTGACTGGCCCCATCACCACCTGGCCCCATTACCCTCTGACCTGCTCTGTCCCTATCGCTGCCTTGGCTCACCCCAATCTTACCTGGCTCTACTCCTTCCCTGTCACACCCCTCAACCCTCCAACAGCCTCCAGACACCGTCTGCACCCCAACTGATGCTGTGAGCAGTTCAACTGACAGTGCCCCAACTGACCCTGGCACCAGCCCAACGGGCACCGGCACCAGCCCAACTGCAGGGCTGTCCTTCCCCCTGCACACCCCCCCGTGTCCCTGTCCCTCAGCAAGGGCTGTTTGCCCACCCAGGCCAGCCTCAGGCTGCAGTGCCAAAGGCTGCCTCATCCGAGGCACAGGATGGGCAGGGCCTGCAGCAGGGAATGCTCTGACTGTGGCAAATCCCCACCACGGCACAAGTGTGCATGACTGGACCACCCCCTACAGCCCCGATGGCAGTAACACAGCTGGCACAGGCTTAGTGCTCCCAGCCTGCCCTCAGCCCCAGCTTGGCTTTGATCCCATTCACACCTGGTACCAGCTGGGCACGAACCCTCCAGCCCCACTGCAGAACACGGCACCCGAGGGTACCCCACACCCCCATTGTCCCAGGTCCTCACGGTGCAGTGAATGTCACTGTGGTGGGCAACCACCCCCTGCCCTGCCAAGCCTGGTGCCCTCAGCAGGATGCAGGACCCAGAGATGCCCCAGCCTATCCTGGTGGCCAGGGCAGCTGGGGAAGGCACAAGCGCTCACAAATATCCCCAGCACATCGACATCTCGGACTGGGAGGAGCATGAGCCCAGTCCAAGGCTGGGCACAGGGCAGGCACTGACAGTGGCAAGTGACTCCTGCCCACCCCAAGCTGCACAGAGGACAGGAGGCCAAGCGAAGCACGGTGCAAGTGTTTATTTGCTGCTGATCTTCAGCACTAGTTTACAAGGCCATGGCAAATTAAAAAAAAAAAAAAGAAAAAAAAAAGAGGTTAGAATAAAAAATCCTGCCCCCCTGCCCCACTCCTCAGCGAGGCCTCTGCACGGAACCACCCACATACAAAATAATCTACAAGAAGAAAACTATACAGGAGTATTTACACCTCTGATAAATAGACTAATACTGATCCAGGCGCCTCCAGACTGTGCATGGGGATGGGGACAGGACAAGACACAGGCGATTGTGAGGCAGAGAGGTGGGGATCACAGCCCCCACCCAGCCAGATCCCCACCAGCAGCCATCCTGAGGGCAGGCTCCAGCTCTGGGCATGTCCCACCACGGCACCATGTCACCCTGGCACGAGGGTTGTGACACAAGGATGTGCTGGGGCAACGACACCCAGTGCTGCCACAGCCAAGTCACAAACCCCCACGGCTGGGTGAGGGCACATCTCTTGCCTTGTGTGGCACCAGTGCTCACTGAGATGGTGACAGTCCCTGCCCTTTGTCTCTCCTGTGTCTGGGGACCATTCCAGTGCAGGGGGTGGCTGGGAGGGTCCAAGGCAGCAACGTGGGGACACCCAGGACTGACTCAGGCCCGCTACAACGAGGGCCGGGAGCTGTATCTCTGCAGAGCCTCCCCAGGGCTGACACCCTGCACCCCAGCACCCACGGCACCCCAAAACCGCCAGCTGCTCACCAACAGCTCTCCCCCTCCTGATGGGACACCCCAGGAGCGTCTGGGAGCACCCAGTGTCATGTGTCCGCAGGTTTCCTGGAGGTCAGAGGCAGGGAGGGTGCCCGTGGTGCTGAGGCCAGGGCTCCCAGGGGTGCACAGGGTGCTGTGTTCCAGCTTGAGCCTGTGAAGATGCTGTCCGGCGATGAGGCAGTGATGGGGGGCCAGAGTCACTGAGATGCCCGTGCCCCTTCCCTCCCCCCAGAGTAAAGAAATGGCGAAGCTGAAGCTGGGTCCTGGGCCTTGAGGGCCAGCCTGCAGCGTGGCCCCTGCCCCACAGGCCCCCATGACCGGGGATACTTGGGCTGCTACAAGGGCACGCTGGCCTCGCAGGGCCAGTCCGGCTGTTAGTGCCTCTTGGTGGAGGAGACCTTCTTCTTCCTGGCAGCCAGCATCTCGTAGAAGGGGTCCCGGCTGATGGCTGCCCTGGCAGGGGAACAGGGACTGGGTCAGGCCAAACTGCCGCAGTGATGGGTGCGACCTGCCTGGCCTGGCCTTGGGCAGGTCCCTTTATATCCCTGAGGAAGTCTGCTTCCCCCATCCTTGCAGGATGCCCTGGGAAGCACTGTCCCCTTCGAGGGCAGCAGGCAGGTTCCTGCTGTGGCCCTGCCCAGCGCTGTGCTCCCACCTGCTCCTCAAAGCACTCACTTGATGCACTTGATCCACTCCTCCTTCTCCTCAGGCGTGGGGGCAGAGATGCGATACACGGTGTGGTTCCCCTCCACCACACGCCCATCTGCCTCTGTCTTGCAGGCCTTGATCACCTGGTCCTTGTTGTCAGGGATGTAGAGCTCAAAGCAGTTCTGGGATGGAGAGATCACTCAGAGGCAGCCCACACTTCCAAAGGCGACCCCAGACTGGGGGTGAAAAGGCAGAGCCACACACCCCTGGCGCAGCCACCCCAGCACGGCAGAGGGACAGACACGCCGCGATTGTCACCCTCTGGCCCCGCATGTGCCCTGTGGTGCCCAGCCCCAGGTCACACCCAGCCGCTGTGACGGTGAAGGCAGTGACCACCCTGGGATGCCCTGTCTCTCCTGGGGACATCTCAGGGTGCTGTCATACGTCCCAGCTTTTCCTGCCCAAGCCAAAGCTGCCCCCAAACCCCAGAAGACACTGCTGCAGCACTCACGGGCTTCTTTGAGTCCTCCACCTCGCGGATGCTCAGGTTCTCCAGAGGGATAATGCCACGGGGCTCCTTATCCTGGTGCAGCCAAGCAGAGGTTCAGCTGTGGGGTGGACACCCCCAGACCAGCCCTTCCCTGCCCCAGCTCGGCTCACCCTGCACGGAGCCCACTCACCGTTGTGTACTCGAAGTAGTAAAGGCAGTTGTCGGTCAGGATGAACCAGCGCCGCTTCCACGTCTTCACCCTGCCTCCTGGGAGCAGAGAGGGACAGTCGGGCACAGCCCTGCGGAGCACAGCCGGGCGGACACACAGAGGCTCCAGCAGCACAGGGCCCGGGCAGACACACAGAGCCAAGCAGAGCCAGGCAGCGGCGGGCAGCAGCAGCAGGCAGCACACACCGCACCGAGCCAGAGCGGGAAGCGGACGGATGAGGATGGAGGCGAGGGCACGAGCGCCGGGCTGGGAGTGCTGCGCCCGTTCCCACGCAAACACAGATTCAGCACAGGCAGAGGAAACTGCGGACAGGCAGCTCCCTGCGAGGACACAGGGACCTTCTGTCCACACTGACCATGGTCCCACTCATCCTGGAGCCCAGGCAAGGCAGGACCCAAGGCCATGGCTGAGCTCCAGAGCTGCCACCAGAGGGGGAGAAGCTGGTCCCTGGGCACAGGTCCCACTCACCCCCGGGCCCAGCTCCCCTCCACCACAGCCACTGCAGTGGTGCTGAATGCGGGACGAGCACCCACCCCGCAGGCTGGATCCGGCACGGACACGAGGAGGCACGGTGTACCCTGGGAGTCCTGCTCATCTCCTTCCCCTGCCAGGAAGGTCCTGTGGCTCCTGCTCCCCTGTGCCAGCTGGCAAGCCCACCCTTGTCCCTGCCCCACAGCAGTTCTGAGGGCCAGCACCAATGCTCCCCGACACCTCGGGGTGCAGACATTGGAGCAGTGCTGGTGCCCTCACGGGGACTGCTGTGAGCCCTTAGCACCGCACAGGGTACCATGCAGACGGATTCTGCCTGCTCCCATCCAGCTCCAGCCACTTGCCACGCCCTAAACACCCCTGCACAGGCTGCGGCCCCTCCTGAGGACCCCCCAAACCTGTTCCCATCCCTTGTGGCACTGGAGACAAAGACCCATTAGCCAGGCTGAGCTGTCTGCAGACATGGCGATGCACAGCCGGGCAGGTGTCAAGGTGCCACTGTGGCCCCATTCTCCCCCAGGGCGGCAGAGGAGGCCGCAGGCCTTGGGGAGCGCACGGCATCGGCAGGGCCGGCACCCCACGTCCCTGCCTGGAGGTGGAGAGGGGCTGTCCTGCAGCAGGCGAGGTCCCCGGGTGGTGTGGGGTTAGCAGCAGCAGCAGTAGCAATGAGACTCATCACCAGCAATTAAAAATGCAAAGGAAACGAAGCCCCAGCGGTGTGAGCAGAGCAGGGAAGAGGGGTACGTACCTCCTGGAGTTGGGGGCAAGGAAAGGAAGAGCCAAAATCATGGAAACATATAAATGAGGGAGAAAAGAAAATTAAAAAAAAAAAAGGGAAAAAAATAAAAAGAGGAACCCCAAAGCCCCCCCTTGCCCTGCAGGTCAGTCGGGCTGGGCTGCAGCAGGGAAGCTGTGAGGGGCTGGGCCAGCGGCAGGGCCATGGGGGCTTGACTGCCCTGGCTCACTGTGGCTCTGTGGGATGGGGCTCCTTGGCTGCTGGGCACAGGGTCCGGTGCCCTCCACCCCATGGCTGACCAGCAGGGTCATTCCCCACCCCCCAAGACAGCTGGGGTTCCACGGCCACTTTGCTGCCTCTCTGCCACCCCACTGGTGGTGTCAACCTGAACCTGGGTGCACAGGGCCCCCCGCAGTCAGGGACGGGAGAGCCTGGGGCTGTTCTGTGTCCGCCACTCCAGGGCGGGGAGCAGGCAGCTCTTGCTCTCTCCTCCCAAGGGGCTGGCCATGTACCAGGAGTCCTGAGCCCAGCCAGAACCCCGGAGAAACGCCCCTGGACCCCAATCCTGCCAACAGCCATCCCCCTCGCTAAACCCGGGCAGAGGGTTCCCCAGAGGTGCCAAGAAGAGAAGCCACAGGAGCCAGGGCGCGGAGGGCTCCGGCTGCGGAGCCGGGCGGTGCAGCAGGGATGCCATGCATGCTGCCTGCATGTGGAGCCGGGATGCGGAGGTGATAATGCTGTGGGAAGGTGAGGCAGGGGCTTGTCTGTGGTATGGAGGGGGACGCACGCAGCCTGGGGCAGCTCGCCGCTCGCTCCCGGGGGCCTGCTCCGACACACCCTGCTGTGACTCGGTGACCTGAAGGGTCTTGAGGTCTCTGTGCTCTGACACCAGACCCTGGTACCAGCTCTGCACCCGAGGGGCTTGCCCAACCTAGAGGCACAATCCCCCAGGATGCCCACCCAGCTGTTCTGCAGGGCTTCATCAGCTCTGAGTCTGCTCCTGCTGCCCAGCCAAGGGAAGATAGAGAGCTGGATGAACAGATGCCTTTCCCATGAAGGCAGTGCCTCTCTCTGCAGCCTCCTTATGCTCTGAAGAGCCAGGCCAGCAGGAGAGGTAGTGTGGGAAGCCCAGGAGCATTGCACCCTGGGGACAGCCTGCCCTCCCCTGCCGCTTGCACTCACCGAGCTTCAGGAGCCAGCCCTCTCGGTCGGGGTTGAAGAAGGTGTGGGTGAGGTCGTTGCCATCATCCTCTGGGATTTTGAAGGGCTCATTCTTGATGCTCTCGTACAGATTCTGGTACAGTGACATGGAATGAGCTCTGCTCTGCCCTGGAGCCCTGCGGTGAGCCCTGCTCTGGGCCAGCTTTGCAGCCTGGCCCCGGCCCTTCCACACCCCGGGCCTCACCTGGAGCAGCTCCTCAGGCAGGTCCCCCCCGTCATTGATGCCGCGGTTCATGGCGATGAATCGCTCTGCCGTGGGCTTGTCCTTCACGTTGGGATTGTGCAGGCTCGTGTTCAGCATGATGATGGCGAAGGACAGCACGTAGCAAGTGTCTGCAGGGGCAGAGGGGAAAGTCAACTGCGGGGCAGGATGCCAGGGAGACCATGTGGGACAGGCGCTCACCTGTGGACTGGAAGACACCGGGGTTGCACTGGCAGTACCGCTGGGCAAAGGCCTCCATCATCCGGTCAATCTTCTGTGCCTCCCCCGGCAGCCGGAAGCTCCACAGGAACTGCCTGTGGAGGGCAAGTTGTGGCGCCGATTTGGGGGCTCCAAGGTCCCCCACCACCCCTAAAGGGCCACGCTCAGCTCACAGCCCCTTACTCACCGCAGGGCTTGCACAAGGTTGAGGTCAGTGAATTCATGCAGCTCCACGAAGGCATGCAGGACTTGGATGTTGAACTCATCCCTGTGGGAACAAAGCCAGAGCACGAGGGATGCATGATCAGCAATCCTGTGACTGCTGAGTGGCTCCACTGTCCCTGCCCTGCTCCAGACTCTACTCATTCATGGGGGAAAGCTGCAGCTACCTCCTGCTTGAGCCCTGGTCTGGTCTGCACAAATCAGCCACTTGCAAGTGCCAGCCATGAACTGAATACCCCCAGTATCCTAGGCACCCCCACTCAGCTGCTCTGTGAGCTCAGAGTTGCAGTGTCCCATCTCTCAGGTGGCAAGAGCCCAGAACACCCCCAGGAAACCCGAGCCCAGTGCACCTCTCGCCCAGGTAGTCGCCGATGGCTGTCTTGTTGAGGCCCTCTCCCTTGTACAGGAACTGAGCGATGTCCTCGCATGTGTTCTTCAGCAGGTCGTTCTCAATCAGGAACTGGATGCCCTGGAGTGGTGCAAGAGAGGGGTTTGGGGGTCTGTAGCTGTCCCCACCAGCCTGTCCCCTGACTGGCAGCCTCTGCCCTGGCTGCAGGCTCTGCCTCAGTCCCAGGAACCTGGACTGGGAGATGGTAGAGCCCTGCACACTCCCAGACGATGGTAACAGCCCTGCTCCCCATCCCACCGTACCTTCTTGGGATCCATGTTGAACTTCTTCCTGCCCATGGCCACCTGCTTGTTCCTCTGCATGTTTTTCCTGCAAGGCATGAAGCAACTCTGAGCACTCGGCAGGGCCCCGCTGCCTCTGTCCCGCCCCTGGGGCCGTGCACTGTAGGGAGGGTCAGCCTGGACCAAGGGGAGCCAGGCCCCCATGCTGGACCCACGCAGGGTAAAGCCAACACACTGCTCCGTATCTGCCCCACGCCATGGTCTGCTTTTGGCCCCGGAACAGAGCGGAGCTGCCCCACCATGTCCTTGGGGTCACCCTGAGCAGAGGGGGTACAGCACAGCACCTGCCACGTCACCCACACACGGGGAGGCTTGGGCAAGCTGGCTGTGGCCGGGCTCTGGGGACAGCAGTGGGGCTGGCAGCAGGAGAGAGTCTTCATGCCCCAGCAGGTAATTGGGAATGATGCTGGGAGTCAGCTCCCACCGGCTGCCGAGACCCCCCTAATCCTGGCTGGCACTGTCTGCACCAGCTCAAAATAACAAAGCCCGCCAGTGGCTGTGGCCAGACAGAGGGGCTGGGGCTTGGAAAAATAGACCTGGGAAGAGCAGATCAGCCTGGGATCCCGCTCCCAGGAGCTCAGAGCGCCTGGAAAAGCTGCTCACACCAGTACTTGTGGACCAGGGCTCAGCTGCCCTCACTCCTGCACAGCGTAGGTGAGCCTGAGGGGGCTCCATGGCACTGGGGACTCACCTCTCCTCCGTGGAGCCCAGGTTCTCAATCTCATTCGTCACTTCTGCTATCTCATCCTTCAGGCGCTGTGGGGAGAGGGGGCACTGAGACAAGGAGGTGCTTCCCCCACAAACCCTCCAGTCCCCAGCCCTGGAGACAGCCCCATTCCCCAAGAGGCCCCATAGCCCCTCCTTCCTTCCCCCCCTTCTTCCCCCCAGCCCCAAGCGCTGCCCAGGGCCTGAACCAGCTCAGAGGGCACTGGCGGTGGGGCTGGCTGGCCCCCGCTGCTAATCCCTGCAGCACTGCTGTGCTCCCAGCATGCAGGAAGGAAGAGATTCGGAGGTTAACAAAATTACCCCTAATCCCTTCAGTTCATGCCCAGCATATGGCAGTAATTAGCCTCTGTTGCCTTAATCAGGGACACAACTGACAGTGTCCCAGATGAGCCCAGACCTCACAGGCACTTGCCAGGGCAGTGGCCTGGCCCAGAGACATGGTCCCTGCCTGTGCCAGGCAGGGGCTGGCACAGACACTGGTGCCCCAGGGAATGGCACAACTGCACAGCCTGGAGCTCCGCAGGACACAGGAAAGGACATGGCTGCCTTCGCAGGGCAGGGACGGCTGGCTGCCACCTGGGATCACATCCCAGCTGGGATCCTCTCCCTGTCCCCAGAGCCCCTCAGACACAGAGCTATGGGGAAGCAGCATGAGGGATCCTGGATGGGGCTGCAGGAACCCTGCCAGTAACACGGGCAGGGACGCTGTCCCCTGCCACCCAGACTGCTGTCTCTGGGACAGGGGGATTGTGTGGGCCCCTTGGCATCACACCTGTATGTCAGCCAGCAGCTCCTGCTTTCGGCGGCGGATGTTCTCCAGCTCCTGGCACTCCTCTGGGGTCAGGTCACTGGGCACTGAGCAGAGACATGATCAGGTCAGCATGTGTGCTCCTGGGGATCAGGCTCCTGGCACAGCCTCTGTTCCCAGCCTGCAGCCGTGGGCCTGGCTGGAGGCAGGACCTGGAGGTGCTGGATAGCAGGAGGAGCTGGGCTGCCGAGCAGTCCCCAGCCCCAAACAGAGGCCAAGTGGCACTGATGGCATGAAAGGAATTCAAGGGCCAGGGCATCTGCTCATTCAGACTGGCAGCTGCAGAGTGAGAACTAACATGGCCCCCGGATCACCTCCAGCACTGCTTCTGCCAGCCCTGGCCCTGCTGCCCCCCCAAGTCCCATTTCACTCTGCTCTACCCCAATCCGGCTGGTGTGGGTGCCCATTCTGGTCCGTGCCACGGCTGGGCAGCTCTGCTCTGCCCTGCGGCACAGGCTCCACACTGACCCGCAGCCCTGCAGGTTGTTCTGCTGCACCAGGTCAGCCCCAGACATAAATCAGCTCCTGGTCACCCTTGCAGCTCCCTGTACAGTGGATTCATTATTCCGGGGCAGAACCTGGAGCTGGTGCAGCCTCCAGACAGACCTCACCTGCACACCATGACAGCTCCCCTGTCACCCTGGGGAGCCAGACATCCCCTCTCCAACACCATCGCTGAGGCTCAAGCCCAGGGCCGTCACATGGTCCCCTTGCTCCAGGAACATTCCTAGTGCTCTTTGGCACGTGACCTCCTTGTTTCACGGTGACAAGGTATCCCATTCCTGTTCCCTCCAGTCCCCAAGGTCACCTGCTCCTTCAAGAGTGCTCCCAGCCCTCCCTATTATGCCCATGTCTCCCACCTCTGCCAGTGGGTTCTGTGTGTTGCACCAAGGTTGCCTGTAAGGACACCAAAGCACCATCCCTCTAGAGCACCGTCCCCAAGGGAGGTGGCAGCAGGACCTGCCAGCTCAGCTCTTGTGTCACCCCCACCTCCCACCCTGGGGTGCTGGGAACAGGTGCCTGTAGGGCTGTCACCATCCTCCCCCATCCCAAACATTACCCTCTGACCCGCTGAGGTCCCGTATGCCACCCTGTACACAGGCTCCCAACCACTGCTGCTACCAGCCCAGACTCACCAGAGTGTTCCCAGTGCAGTCACTGCCCCATGCCAGTGCCCAAAGACACCGTGTGCCTTTGGACCAGCACCGTCCTCAACTGTGCATCGATTCTCCCCACACTGCCTTAGTGGGAGCTCCCTGGGTGACAGTGACCCTGCAGCCCGACTCTCCGAGCTCAGCACTTCCCCAGCTTTGCTCTGGGGTCTGATGAGCTTCCTCCTTCACAATCCCCTGTTGCCAAGGCTGAGGCGCCTTGGCTTGCGACACTGTCCCTCAGACACGACGCCAACACTTCCCAATACTTTCAGTCTCCCATGTCAGGAAGCCTGAAGCAGACAAGTTGGCTCGTGGCACCAGGTTAAAAGTTACTTCCAGTACCAGAGCTGTGTTGATGCATCCCAGCACCTTCTGCATGCCCTAGCACCACTCCCACCGGCACCAGCCCCCCACTGCCAGGCCCCCAAGGCGCCCGGCAAGCCCAGGCTCGCTGCGGAAGCGATGAGCTGCATCACACCCCCTCGTCAGACACAGAAACCCTCAAATTCCTGGGCTGCTACGTGTGCCACAGGACCCTCCTGCGTAGCTGCAGGACCCTCTCGTCCAGCTGCCAGACCCTCAGCCCCAGCTGCAGGGAAAGTGAAATTCGTGCTAGGGCTGGAGTTGGCCTCAGGCAAGCCCTCAGCTCTGCCTCTTCCTGCCCACCTGGGAGTGGGCAGGGGTTCCATCGGGGGTCCCGGGATAGGCGTGCTGCAGGCTGAGACGCTGCAGGACAGCAGGGACGGCAGGGCTGGTCCACAGCCCCGGAAGGTCCCTCCCCGGTGGAGGCTGAGCACTCGTGACAAGCAGCCCAGCCATGTCAGCAGCAACCAGAGGAAGAGAAACCCCAGACGCAGGAACTTTTCTGGGGAAGGAAGGCGGCATTAACCCTTCCCTGGCTCTGCACAGCAACTGCCCTGGAGAGCCCCAGAAAGCCTGACCGCAGGCAGAGCAGTGCCGGGGGAAGGGAGGCTGGAATAGACACTTCCCCTGCCTTCAGCCTGGCACAGAAGTCGCACAGCAACCCACCCCACTGCAGGATCCCAGCATGGTGAGGCTCCCCACCAACACAGGAGGCCGGGGGTTACCACAGCTCCTGCTGCAGCAGCAGGAGGACCTGAGGAACCCGTCCAGGGGCAGCAAGGGCCACCGGCAGGCTCTGTCCATCTGTCTGGGGCTCTGGGCTCGCTGGGCTCACAGCGGTACCCCGGAGCAGCAATCGCAGTCCATGTCCCCTCCACAGCGCTGCCCAAGGCCCGCGGCAGGGCTGGCGGCAGCGGAGAGGGGCACACACGGCCCCCCTCACCCGGCCCCCTCACCCGGCCCCGCTCACCGCTGCCCTGCGCCCTGAGCACCATCCTGCCAGGGCCTCCCCCGGCCCCGCGGGCCGTGCCCGAGCTGCCGCAGCGGCGCTGCCGGCCGGGTGCGGACACCTGCAGCCGCGGTGCTTCCGCGGTGACTCAGGGCCGCGGTACCAATGAGCTCCGGGGCCCCCTGGGCGTCATCCCGGCCTCGCCGAGAGCCAGCACCGGCAACACCCTGTTCCTGCCGCCATCAGCCAGAGCCGTCAGCACCTTAACTCCTCGGCTGCCGGCTGGGTGGGGAATGGGGCGCCGGGGCCCTGCTTCCCTCCTTGGCTCGGCGCCGGTGGATGCGATGTGCTGGGGTCCCAGCCGGGCAGACCCTGGGCTGGCCCAGCCCTTCCTTCCTCGGGGGCTGCCAGGACACTCGACCCGACACATCTTGCGCTCGCTGTGCAGTGCCGGGGTTCCCTCCCTTCCCCTCCGCCAGCTGGGCCCCCACACGCCAGCAGACCCCCAGCCCTGCAGCTCCCCCGTCTCTGCCAGACCTCCCCACCGCAGGTCCAGGTCCTATGCTGGCTGTGGGGGCCACTGGTGCCTGCTCCCCTCCGCTGGCTCCATGGCATCTCCCACAGCTGGCTGGGACAAGAACTGGGATCAGGAGAGGGGCTAGGAGCCATGCCAGTCCCCACGGGATGTTGCTCCCCACTGTTTGCCCCCTTGTTACGAGGTGTCTGTAGGGATACCACTGCTCCATGCAAGACCCCTGTGTGGCGAGTTTGGGTGCTGAGGGGCCGTGCCTGCAGCGGGAGCGACCCCAGCACGTCCCTGTCCCCTGGAGAGGCTGCGTCCGCCTCGGCTGCCTTGACTCAGCTAAATCCTGCTCAGCAGCACGAGATGGAGACACGGCACCCATAGTGCCAGCTACAGAGTACGGGGAGGGTGAGCTTCAGAAGCCTCGGGGTGTCCTTCGGCCCCCTGAGCTGCAGCAGCAGCCAGCCCTGCTGCTGGGCCATGCTGCACCACACCAGAGGGGCAACAGCCCTGAGGTCAGGCAGACCATGGGGATGAGCCCAGGGTCTCTGTGTGTGGCTGCGGGTGCCGCTACCCTCTGTGCTCCTTGGTGGGGTCCCGTGGGGCCCCCAGAAACATCCTGCCTGTCTTCTCATACCACATCCTGTTTCCACCATGGCCGTGTGCACACCCTGGGTTGTGTCAACCCCATTCTTCCCCACCGACAGCTGAGGTGCAGCTGAGGGTTTGGGGACAAGCAGCTCCAGGACAGGCACTCCCAGGCTGCTGGACCCTGTGCCCAGGACACGCTCCTGCTTTTGTGGAGCCCTGCCCACCACCCCATCAACTCCCCTGACCCAGAGCCCATCAGAGAGCATCCTCCACAGCCACTGCCTTGCTCCCAGAGGATTGAGGCTCCACCATTCCCAGGCACAGACCCCCAGCCTCTGGCATGGCTGGACAAGCACCAGCTCAGCCATGTCTACAGGCACTGAGCAGGTTCCAGGTGGAATGCAGCCAGGCAGGCACCTCACCTGCTCTCAGAACCGCTTACGGTGCCAGGCCTTGAGAGGAGCAGAGCCCACTGCTGCTCAGCCACAGGCCTGGCCAAAGAGGTCCTGCAACCCCCTGCCCCACTGTGCAGCCCCCCAGTACCACAGCTGGGCAGGAACCAGCAGACAGCAGCAGGTCACACAGGTGGCTGACCTTCAGCACACCCACAATGTGGCAGGAGCTGGGCTTTGCCACACAGAATTCCCTTTGGAGAGTGCCACCCTTCCCTCTGTAGCCACAGGCACTCGTCATGAGGAGGGTGACCGAGTGCTCACACATCCTCTGGGACAGGGCAGGGGACGAGGGGCTGGAGCAGGACATGCCATGGCCATGCTGCACTGCCTGTGCCCTTCCAGCCACCACCACTGGCTCCCGAACACCCCCATCCCATGATGGCTCCAGCGCAGGGCAATGCTGGGCGAGGGGCCTGGTGCCCGTCCATCCCGCAGGGGGCTTGGTGCTCGCAGAGGCCTGGGCCTGGGCAGGCCGGCAGAGGAAGGAGGTGGTGAGACGGCGAGGACACTCTGTGCTGCTGTCAGCAGGAGCCATATGGAGCCGGGGCCATATGGAGCCGGAGCCATGGGCACCGCCGTGTCTGCTGGGGGATGGGAGCCCCGCGGCACAGAGGGGAGGGGGGCACGCAGTGCCTACCTGCCTTGGCAGCCACCGAGGGGCAGAGGAATGCCTGGAAACTGGAGGCGCAGAGCTCGCTGACTGTCCCCATGCTGCGGGGGTCCCACGCAGGATGCCACCAGCTCCGGGAGGGCAAGGCAGGGACAGGCAAAGGTCAGGCAGCAGCAGACAGAGGCCAGACAGGTGCGTGTGGCTGAGCAGTGGGCTTCCCAGTACTAAGCAGGTACCCAGTACCTGGGGCAGCTCCCCAGTACTGTGCGGCAGGGTGCAAGCAGGGAAGCTGGAGCACTCCCGGTTCTGGCTGGAGCTGGCTCTGGTAGGGAAGCTCCAGCCGCAGGAACCCACGCGCCAGCCCCAGCCAATCCCCGCCGCACCAGCACACCAGTCCGTGCCACTGCCGGAGCCCCAGCGGGCGGCTCAAAGCCACTTAGAGGACGAGGAGTTTGGGAAGTCCCCAGCAGCCCCCCTGCCTGGGCCGTCTGCGCCCCGGCAGCCCCCTTGCCCCCGCGGGGGGCCGGCAGTGGGGTATTTTTAGAGTGGTTTTATCCCTCCGTATTAGAGCATTAAGCATCAGGAGCCGGCGGTCGCGTAGCAACGAGCGCTGCATGGAGGAAGGTGCACCCGGAGAAGCGCGGCGGTGCGAGTGTGGGGGTGCCACCACGGCCCCCGCTCCCGGGGCACAGGGCCTGGGTCCCAACCCTGACCCAGCCCGAACGGCTCAGCCAGCCCCATGCACCAGCACAAGCTGACACCAAGCCCCGGTCATGCCCCAGAGGTGCTGCCTGCTCTGTTGCAGTGCTGGTGTGTAGGGGGCTCTTGCAACACGAACCAGGGGGTCTTGCCCTGAGATCCCAGGCTGGGGGACAGCTGTGGAGCTGGGGAAATGCACAACCCTCCCACCCTTCAACCCCACAGGCACTGAGCAAACCCAAACCGGACTGACAGCTCCTTTCCTCAAAACAGGAGCAATCTTGAGCACAGGGCATGGCCATGAGTAACAAACCCCAGGGCCTGTCAGGGCAGGAGCAGCTCGGCAGCTCTGCACACCCACCCCTGCAACCACTGGGATTGCTAAGCCAGGAGTAACTTGAGCAGGGCAGGCAGAAGCCCAGACAGGGCAGGCGGTGGGGAAGGGCACCCTGGCAGGCAGGAGCAGTCCCTGATCCCAGGAGCAGTGTGACTGCAGAGAGGAGAGACGGTGGAGAAAGGCAGCTGCGGGGCTGCTGATGTGACTGACCTTCTGCTTTCAACACCACTTCCCCTTTCCCACGGGCCAGAGCAGTGGTTGCCACATCATCAGGAGGCAAAAGGGCAGGCAAAGGGAGCCGGGGGCACAGGGGAGGCTGAGCTGGGCACGTGCTATGCAAGTGCCTGCCTGGGCCTAGACTGGCACCTGGAGAAACTCCTGTGACACAGGCACGTGGGTGCTGTGACTGGGATGACGCAGGGCCAGATGGCATCTCCCACACAGAGCGACCTCGATGCCTGGCTCGGTTCTTATACCTGGTCCAGGCAAGGTGGGGTATTTACAAACCATAGCTACAGCCCTGACATGATTGTAAGTGTCAGCAGCAGGGCTCACTGTTCTCTGCTCCAAACACCTCAGGAGAGGAACTGGACAACTGCCTCTGCCTGAGCCTCTGGCTCTGCTCTCCAAGCCTGATGCTACCCCTGCACTACCTCTGACTTTGACCTGGGAGTCCACCCTGACCTCTGTGGAAAAGTCGCTCCCCAAGCTGGACCCAGCAACTCGCCCAGGCTCAGCCCACACTGCAAGGGAAGGGGCTGGGGATCTGTAGCAGCTCCCCCAGCAGTGTTCCCTGGTGCAGAGGGGCACGCCGTGGTGCCAGGATGGCTCCGAAACAGCTAAGCCTGTGCCATGGGGCCGCCGGCACCCAGTGGCAAAACAGGACTTTGTAGGCTGGTCGTGAGGAGGGCAGGGACTGCCTGGGTGAGGAACGCCCCAGCCAGCCTGCTGCGGACCTGGCCGCCCACGCTCCTTTGGGGATCCCCCACACCTTGCACAGCCTACACGACCATCACACACCCATCCTGCCCCAGACAGCGAGGCCCCCCAGGCACAAGCTGCTTTGCTGGAGGCTGCATCAACCCCGCTTAAAGAAATCTCTTAATCCCCAGGCCAAAGCGAGTGGTAATCCCTTGGGTGCAGCGGGATTACCAGCACTGCCCAATCCCCCTCTCCCTGGGGCCAGGCCTGAGCCGTGACAGGGCCCAGCTCAGGACACGGTGCCAGCACAGGACTGTGCTCCCCACATCCTCTCACCGGTGCGGCAGCTCAGCAAGGCAGGAGCAGCCAGGACAGTTCCCTGCCAGGATACCTCCTCCCCATGGTCCAGAGGTGTTTGGCCCACACCACTGCTCTTGGTCAGTTCCGGACTGGGATGGCTTCAGTCTTGCTGCTGTCCCCTTGGGGAGATGCTGGGAAGGGGGTAGGAGTGCAGCCCCACACCCTGGCAGGAGTGGGGGGAGCCCACATCTGTGCTGCCAGCTGCTTGCCCTGGGATTTGCTCTCTGCTGAGGCAGATGGCTGAAGAGAGGCTGTGAGCTGTGGGGCAGACACTGGCGTCAGCACAATCCCACCAGAAAGAGACTCCCTGTCAGCTCCCACCACGCTACAGCCTCGGCAGAATGTCCTTTGCTAAACCAACTCAGCTTAGGGGCTTCAGAGCAGCTGTGGGTTGTGCTGCCCCGAGCACAGGGACAGTGGTGGGGGCTGGAGGCAGCTGTGCCACTCCCTGCATCCCCCGCAGTGGGATGAGCGGGACATTTCTGATGCTGACAGATGACCCAGGATGTCTTCCAGGTGATTCCGGGAAGCAAAGAGACGCTGCTCGCTGAACCGCTCCCCACAGCGCTTTCCTGCTAATGGGTTGTATCTGACAACACCCGAGCCAGGCCGCAGCTGCTGGCACGTTCCTTATCTTACACAGTGAAGTCCTCGCAGCCAAGCACAGTCACTTCTGGGGTGGTACAGCAGCTCCTAATCGCACAGCTGGGCAGGAAACCAGCCTGTGAACCAGCACTGCTCGCAGTGGCACTTTGCTGGCACCAGCTGCTCTCAGGAAGAATGGTCACCAGCACGGCTCCAGCACTGGGGCAGTAGCCTCAGATCTCACCCAGACTCCAGTATCCCCTCAGCAAAGTCCCCGCTCAAGGTAAAACCACCTGCCGACACACGGGAACCTGCCTGGGAGAGACCAGGCACAGGCAGGGTCACCCTGCCCTGCCCCGGTCCTCAGCACCGGGAGGGAACGCTCTACGGGCACGGAGGACTGAGGGAAGGAAAAGGAAAATACACGGGCATGAGAGGGGAGACCTTGCAACTCCTGAGCTACCGTGGCCAGCCCTGGGAGCGGGTCCAGGGCCCAGGCCGAGAGCTCCCGAACCAGGGGGTCGTGACATTCAGCAGGCGCCATCGAAGCGAACCTGCCCTGAGCTCTGCGGGGCCAGGACTCGGCAGTGCCGTGGGAGCACCTGAGCGAAGTGCGAGCGGCCGATGGAAGGTGTACGGGCAGGGGGTCGCGGAGCTGCCGTGGCAGCGCCGGCGCTCCTGGGAGGGCAGCCCCGCCGCCCGCCCGTCCCCCGCGCTGGCGGCGGGCACCAGGTGCAAGCTCCTCCCGGCGCTTCCTCCGCCACCGCCCGCACCACGCCGCGAAGGCCGCGGCCGCTCGGTCACTTGCGGGCGCAGGTCCCGCCGCCGAGTCCCCGCCCGTCCCAAAGCCACCGCCCCCGGTCGTGCACCTGGGAGCGGCCCGGCCCAAACGCGCCCTCCTGGGAGAGTCGCCCCCGCCCACCGGGGACCACGGACTACCCCGGCGCCTCATCCCGAGCCCGGTGGGTGCCCCAGAGCGGCCCCACCCCCCCCCCCCGCG
>VZTJ01000560.1:809-16162 GCA_013397795.1 Orthonyx spaldingii | reverse complement strand
CTGGGTGACAGGTCTTAGCTGCCAAAGGAACTGAAACCCATTTTGGACCTAGCCTTACCTGTGGGACAGGGTAGATCTTCCAGCTCATTTCAGAGATTTTTGGATTTAGACCTAAACCCCATGCCATTTACCCCAGAACCTGGAGAGGAAGAAAAGTCTTGTAAAGATTGGTGGTCAAAAGGAGTCCCCCTGACTTGAAGGAGCTTATTACTAACCTGTTCTTACAGTCATATGATCAGATAAAAAGATAAATCCTCACAGACTTTGTTTTCTAATACTTATCAGAGTATGAAGTATGTATTATGAATACTGTTGGTCCATCGCTAGGCTCTAAAAAAAAATTTAGTTAATTAGAATTTCTCATCATACCTGGGGTCATTTGACCTCCGAAGAACAACACCGGAGAAGCTTTAAGGGTTTTATGCACCAGGGAAATAATGCAATTCATATAGTCCTCAATGAAATGTTTCACAAGCTAATTAAAATGACAAATGTTATTTGGTATGATTGACTAGAATCAGGTGTGACCTGCAGAAGGATTTGTTCCAGAAAGCTTGCCCTTTTCACCCTGCCCCAATCTATTTTGGACATTCTAGTAATGATCATGCCTTGTGGTCCTACACATATCCAGAAAAAGTTACTTTAATGTGAAGTGGCTTTAAAATTTGGCATTTTTTTCCCATATGCAGCAGTTGAATATTAACAAAGAAAACTCCCCTTCATTGTTCTAGAAACAAACAGAATCTGTCAGTGTTTTCCAATACAAGAATATAATACCATCCTGCTAGGGTCTTTTTATGCTCTCTAACTCCAAGCCATGATAGTTGTTCACTGATAGGCCTATAGTTATATCTTTTAATTGCTTATCCTCAACAGAACCATCTTTCAAATGGAAATGCGTCAAATAGCGGTACATGAACTATTTTTAGGGTTTGCATTGGGGATATGAAAAAGAGAGAAAATCCTAACAGCTTGAGTTATCAACAATTATTTTACGAGATATGACAGTCATAAAGTAGCAGAAGGTTAACTTCTACAGTGGTAGGGCTTCAGTTCTATAAAGTCACTCCATTGTTCTTGTTTTGGTTTTGTTGTTTGTTTTTTTTTCTTCCTTTTATAATAGAGAGAAAGAGTTGTTCATTAATCATGTGAAATCTGTGGAAGCCTCCCTGAATGCGGTAAGAATTTAAAGTGTTCCCTCTGATTTATGTTTCCAAACATGTCAATGCTTTAGAACTGCTTATTCTCAGGGAAGAACAGAGGTTGTTGTAAAGCAACTTCCATTCCTTAGAGTTGAAGTTGCCCCCCTCAACTTCTTCCATCTTAAAAAAACACAGTGAAATAAAATGCACGTTTGTAGTACACAAACAACTTATTCTGAGTTTAGAAGTTATGACAAAATTCACTTTCTTTCCCTCACTGAGCACTATTTCTGGTTGCCAAGTGAAGGCTAATGGAACACACAAGCAATTAGCAATTGTTTTGGAGTTAGCTCTACTGAGTAAGGTGAGGTCACGTACATGGTGGCCATAACACATTTGGCTTTGTGTGTGCTGCTTTAACCTCTGAAACATCATAAATAGGAAAAGAAAAGGCAGTAAGCTGTAATCTGTGGTCAGAAACTGCCATGCTGTTTTTTAAAGCATATTTTAAATTCAGTAATAGTCTGAAGTTGTCTCTCTGACTTGTACAATTGTGACCTGGTATAGGACTGTTTGAAAGTCCAACAAAGCTGTATACATTGATTATTTAGGAGAAAGGACTATTTTCAACTACAGCTCTAATGGCAGATTGTTTTAGAACTGTTTTTAATCTAGAGCAGCACAGAGCAAAAGAGGTGTTTCATTACCTTGGAGTGTTAATTTCCCTTACTACATCTTTAATTCCTAGAAACATGGGAATGTCTTCTTTATTTTAGTTTTTGTATTCACCAAAACTGTTGTTGATTCAATTTTCAGATACCTTTTTCAAGTCTCTTTCCTTTAATGTTCATGGAAAGTGGCAGGCCCTAAACTTTGTGTTTCACCTGCAGCAAACTGTGCTGATAGAAAATTTCCTTTGTGCCATCACCACCTTCATACTGGCTTCTTTCAAACTTTGGAAGTGGATGTCATGCAGCAAGTGCTGTGTTTTTACAGTAATATGTGCATGTCATGTCCTTGGCCTTTCCATTTTCAGACCAGGACAAGAAGCTTTTTTTTGGTAGCATTCTCTTCCAGCCCTGTGAATTAGAGATTTGTTTGCAATGAAAAATCCATCAGTTGTAATTTATTCATGGATTTTAGGTTCAGCAATCAATGCAAGTCCACTCAACAGCCTCAAGGGGACCCAGTCCATCCCAGTTTGTGTGCCTGAAGGAGAATCACCACTGATGCTGGGACTTTTTTCCTTTTAGCTCAGAGATCACATCTTGGCATCAGCTGCTGCAGCAGCCACGAGTCCACTGGCCCTGCAGCTCCCCAGGGTGCAGCTGGAGACCCTTCCAGCGGATGAACTGAGGGGCAGGCCAGAGGGTATAGCATTCCAGGTTAGAGTCTAAAACCAGTCCTGTTTAATTTTTTTTTTTTTAATTTTCTTTCATTTTTTGCATCAGAGATAGAACAAGCAGGTAGACTGCGCTGAACGTGTGGAGAGCAAAAAGCTTCAAAACTCTTGCAGTCAGAAGCTGAAAGACAAATAATTTCCATATATGCTCTTGCACATGGTATTTCAGAGGTGATGGGAACTTTTAATTTTGCAGCTATAATGTTAAATAACTGATGGGAATACAAGCATGGAGAAAAGTATATATACCTGAGAATTAATAGCCCTCTATCCCACTCCCTTTTTCCCCCTTAACATACACAAGACTAAACAAAAAAAAAAACAAAACTACAAATAAAACCAAGTAAGATCTCCACAAACAAACAAAACCAACCAAACAAAAAATACAAGATTTTCATGCTTCTTCTTGGTCAGTATCAGATTTTTTTTCAACCCACAGTTCTAGAATTAACTGTGGGTTTTGAGCATTCCTCATTTAAAGGAAACTGCTATTTAGAATGTTTAAATAGGGAAGCTATTTTGTTCATGTAGATTTAAAGACTTGCACATTTCAAAATACTAATTTTGTTAGGGCAAAACAATGAGGGGAAAAAAAGAGATATTAACTGAAAATATGCTGCATTTTCAGCTCTGAACATGGATTCAGTGCAATGTCTCCTTGCAGTTTTTAAGTTTGATGTCTTCTACAGAAACTCTCCCTTAGTCTTTATAGTTGTGCAGAATACGTTAATGCTAAGACAGATGGTTTTTTTCCTAATGAGAGAACAAAAGGCAGAGTGAGTACATGTTTCTTTCATTGCGCTTTTCTTTCTGAATTACAGAGAGGGCAGGTAATCAAGTAAAGTGCAAAGAACTTAGACAATGCAAGTATTGCATACAGTGTGTATGTGTCTGCAGTAATTCCTGCCAATTTATTGTAGATTTTCTGTTCTAGTGCAGGATATAATTGCAGGGTGAGAGTCACAAAATCAAACATTCAAGAAAGGCAGATTCTAAGCTCGAAATTTCTCACTGTTACCCTGTATACGTACATTCCAATGCCATAAAGATACAAATTCTGTGTGCATTATCGTGTTTCCACACTAAAACATGGAAATATGTAATATGTAATGCCTTGAGAGTCCCATGAAGCTTAATTCGCACAGCTGAACTGTTCTGTCAAAGGGTAGAATTACAAATGTTTCCCCAGTACAGTGATGATCTATTTTAGAGCTGCACAAAAGGTCCCATGGGTGGCATCTTTTCAAAGGAGGCATCATGGCAACCACCAGCTTTTAAATCCTGCTTTTTTAATTTGGTATTGGTAGCTGCTTCTTTCTTTTTTTTTTTTCCCCATCCCAACTCTCCTTCTTTTTTGACCTCCCAATGATTGCAGAGCATCTGCAGGGCAGCCTATTCCCTCTTTCTTTCTGGAAGAGAATCAGAAATACAAAGAGTTGTATTTCTCACAATTGTACAGATTGCTTGTGGTATAACACATAGGACAGTACTAGCTGGGGAGCTCGCTGGTGGGGCAGAATTGTAAAGTTCTTGTTCACCTGGCACCTCTGGGGACACTTAGTAACTCAGGATGTACACAAACAGCACCAATGGCTCACGATCTGTGTCACTGTGAACTTCCTTTTCTCCTCCCTTTTTCCTCTTTCTCCCTTTCCCCACCTTTACTTTCCCGCTTTTCTCTCTCTCTCCCCCCTCTCTTCATCTCTAGTTCCTGTTTGATACCTTTCCAAGCACATTATTGAGGTCTTACAAAATTTGCCTTCAATAGCTGGGGATCACCTAACGGATTTTAATTTTACGCTATGCCAAACTCTATTAAGGGCAATCTTGAGTGAGGCAAGCAGTTAGGAATCAACTTAAGGACACTTACTATTAAAAACAGTGGAGTTGTTTGCAGGCACATCCTCTAGAACTGTCTTAGTTAGTCTGTGACAGGCACATTTCACACAAAGGCCTGATAATCTGCAAGAATCCTCTTTCAGGACTGGAACCATAGCACCAAAACATTTTGGAGATTCTTTCTGATGGAAAAGATGTGATAAGGGTTATTTTGCCACTACTGTTTCCTAGACACCACAATGAAATAATCTGATTGATTTCAGCTGTGGTAACTTCTATTCTGAAAAGCAATAGTGTGAAACGAAGGAAAGGAAAACTGCAAAAATCTTTGTAAATCCCTGTTTGTGGTACTAAGTTGATTTTTGTCTATACCACAGGTTTGCATTCAAAAGAACAATTTCATAGTATCTGAAGGGAAAAACTATAACATATAAAATGTGATTAACCATCATAAAGAAGACCATTGATCTCAACAGTTAATTGAGACTACTTGGGGTAGATATAAAGTTACCAGTACAGCCAAATTATTTGTCATCTCCTGTGCTGCTAACTTCATCCTCAGTCAAATCAATATAAAACAATTGTGATATTCTTTCACTACATACATGGAAACAGGTACATTTTCCCAGCTATGTTGTAATCAGATTATTTGTTTTCAGAGGTCTGTAGGTTTACAGTGTTTATTTTGTTTCTGCCAAATTAATTTCTTAACTGCAGAGTGGAAGGATTAGTAAATTGACTCGTTTTGGAAGTGTGAGTATTTGCCTGAAATGGTGTGGTAATTTTAGTGAGCAGAAATTGAAGCTGCACTGAGTCTTGCATAAAAATAAAATGAAAAATTGTATTAATTTTTCAATGCTGTACTGCATGCTTGAAAATATTTCACCAAAACGTCTTCTAACTAAGGTATGCAGTCATTTCCTTTCTTCAGTGATATAAATATTTAAGATTTATTAATAAATACCAAATCCAGTGATAGACCTTTTTGATGTTTAAGTCCTAGAACTGCAACTCTGCCTGACTTGCAAACTTTATTTCATTTTTCTGATTCATAAAAATTGAGTTTTTTGTAACGAATTTGGATATGTGCTATTTGGCATTTAAGTGCAGCTAGCCTGGCACTGATGATTTCTTTTACGTTTAATTAAAGGCCGTGGTTATAAGTTTTATGGATGTCTACCAGCTGGCAGTGGAGAGAATCGAGGTGTTAGTAAGAAGACCGGTACCTCCTCAGCTTCGCTTGGCACCTCAAGCAGCCACTACATCTTGTGTTCATGTAATTGATAGTAAGTCAGCTTTTCAAGCAGTTCTTGTCACTTGGATGTGGGTTCATAGCCAGCATCTCCCTTCCTGCTGCACAGCCTCTGTAGGCAAATACAACAATACTTAAACATACTAGAGCAATAAAACTAGTGCTAATAGAAACAACCAGAGATGCTTTGGGAAAAGAAAGGGGATGGTGGAAGCTAACACAAGGATTAAAATTACTACTGTGATTTTTTTTTTTTTTTTAATTGGTCCACATTTGCTTGGATATTTGTGGTTTGANCCTTCCTGCTGCACAGCCTCTGTAGGCAAATACAACAATACTTAAACATACTAGAGCAATAAAACTAGTGCTAATAGAAACAACCAGAGATGCTTTGGGAAAAGAAAGGGGATGGTGGAAGCTAACACAAGGATTAAAATTACTACTGTGATTTTTTTTTTTTTTTTTAATTGGTCCACATTTGCTTGGATATTTGTGGTTTGAGTTTGGGTTTAGTTGCCTGGTTGGTTGGATTTTGTTGGTTTTTGGGAGTGGTGGTGATGGGTGGGTGGCTGTTTTGGTTTTGGGTTTTTTTTATTACTATATTTAATCCTTCCTTCCTCCCTTTCTCCATTTCTCCTTTTCTCCGTTTCTCCCTCCCTCACTCCATCCCTCACTCCCTCCCTCAATCCCTCCCTTCCTCCCTCCCTCCTTTCCTTCCTTCCTCTCTTCCTTTCGATTTTCCTGCTTTTCTTTAGTTTTTCCTTTCTTTCTGTTATAAACCATTAAAATTTTGGTAATAACCTTTCCTGGCAACCACAACCATTTTGGTTCTGTGCATTTCCTCGTTTTTGAAAATTTGCTTTCTCTGAACAGAACCTCCTCAGCTTCGCTTGGCACCCCAAGCAGCCAGTACATCTCGTGTTCATGCAATTGATGGTAAGTCAGCTTTTCAAGCAGTTCTTGTCACTTGCATCTGGGTTCATAGCCAGCATCTCCCTTCCTGCTGCACAGCCTCTGTAGGCAAATACAACAATACTTAATTGTAAACATACTGGAGCAATAATATTAGCACTAACAGAAATGTTCTGAGACATTTTCCAAAAAGAAAGGGGTCGGTGGAAGCTAACAGAGGGATTGAAACTACTACTGTAATTTTTTTTTCTATGGTTCCATATTTGCTTGGATATTTTTGGTTTGAGTTTGGGTTTGGTTGCTTGGTTGGCTGGATTTTGTTGCTTTTGGGGAGGGGTGGTGATAGGTGTGTGGGTGACTGTTTGGGTGTCGATATTTTTTTCTTTAGTGTATTTAATCCTAGCTTCCTCCCCCCCTCCCTCCCTCCCTCAAAACCTCCCATCGTCCCTTCCTTACTCCCTCTCCTCCTTTCATTTTTCCTGTCTTTCTTTCATTTTCCCTTTCTTTCTCATATAAACATTTATGTAATATCCTTTCCCAGCAACCATAACCACTTCTGTTCTGTATTTCTCCTTGTTTCACTACAATTTACTTTCTTTGCACAGAACCACCTCAGACTCGTTTTGCACCCCAAGCAGCCAGCACACCTCTGGCTCCTCAAAGGGATGGTAAGTCTGCTTTGCAAGCAATTCTTGTCCCTTCCACGTGGGTTCATAGCCAGCATCTCCCTTCCTGCTGCACAGCCTCTGTAGGCAAATACAACAGTGTGTAATTATAAACATACTGCAGCAATAAAAATGGGGTGTTTCGGTTTTCATTTTCTTAATCACTATTATTAATTTCTTTCTTTCTGTTTTTTTAACCAAAGGCTCTTTCTTTTCATTCTCTTATAAATCATGAACATTTTTATAATAGCTTTTCATTACAACAATAACCATTTCCCTTCTGTCCATTTCCTTGTTTTGTAAAATTTGCTTTCTCTGAAATGAATTTAATTTCTCTGAACAGACCAGGCTCAGTTACCCTTTGCACCCCAAGCAGCCAGCACACCTCTGGCTCCTCAAAGGGATGGTAAGTCTGTTTTGCAAGCAATTCTTGTCCCTTCCATGTGGGTTCATAGCCAGCATCTCCCTTCCTGCTGCACAGCCTCTGTAGGCAAATAAAACAACACTTAACTGTAAACACAATGAAGCAATAAAACTAGTGCTAACAGAAACATTCTGGGGTGTTTTTCAGAAGAGGGAGGTGTACTAGTTTGAAAACAAACCAGTGGGAGACTGCAAGTCAGAATTATAATTTCATAGCAAAATTAAAGTAAATGCAATAATACAAGGAAAAAAAATTGACAGAGTCGGGATGCAACTTGACACCCTGTTAGTCAGGGTTGTGGTAGTAGTCCAAGTGAAGTGGTTCAGTTGAAGCAGTGATCCTGTAGAAGGGTCTGGTCTCCACCTGAAGGTCCAGTGGTAGCTCTTGTCCTCTGGGAATCCAGTAGGCAGGGCTGGCTGGTGCAGTTCCAAAGCCCAGGTTATATTCAGCCGGGAATGCTTGGCTCCTCCCCCCTGGGCGGAGCATCTCACAATGGGATGAGGTAATTCCAGAGAGGTAATTCCAGTGAGGTAATTCCATGAGTCATGTGGTGGCTTCTGGATGGCCCAGTAACAGAGATAACACCTGGAGGGAGTTATCAGGGGTGAGTCATGACAGGAGATAACAAACAGTGCCCCACCTGTTCTAACAGCTTGTGGAGATGGTAATAGAATATATCTTATATTGCAACCTAGGACAGGAGGGGATGCTGAAAGCTAACACAGGCATTGAAATTAGTACTATAAATTTTTTTTCATTGGTCTCTATTTGCTTGGACATTTTTGGTTTGAGTTTGGGTTTGGTTGCTTTGTTGCTTGGATTTTGTTGGTTTAGGGGAGCGGTGGTGGTAGGTAGGTGGGAGTTTGCTTTTTGATTTTTTAAATGACTATTTCTACTTTCTTTCTTTCTTTTAACAAAGGCTTTTTCTTTTCTTTCTGAAATAAACCATTAACATTTTTGTAACAGCCATTCCTTGCAGCCATAAGCATTTCATTCCTGTGCATTTCCCTGTTTTTTAACATTTACTATCTCTGAACAGACGAGGCTCAATTTCGCTTTGCACCCCAAGCAGCCAGCACACCTCTGGCTCCTCAAAGGGATGGTAAGTCTGCTTTGCAAGCAATTCTTGTCACTTGCNTTTGCAAGCAATTCTTGTCCCTTCCACGTGGGTTCATAGCCAGCATCTCCCTTCCTGCTGCACAGCCTCTGTAGGCAAATACAACAGTGTGTAATTATAAACATACTGCAGCAATAAAAATGGGGTGTTTCCGTTTTGATTTGTTTTATTACTATTATTAATTTCCTTCTTTCTATCTGTTTTTTTAACCAAAGGTTTTTTTCTTTTCTTTCTGATATAAGCCGTTAACATTTCTGTAATAGCCATTCCTTGCAAAAATAATAATTTCCATTCTCTGCATTTCCCTGTTTTGTAAAATTTCCTTTCTCTGAAGTGAATTTACTTTCTCTGAACAGACCAGGCTCAGTTTCGCTTTGCACCCCAAGCAGCCAGCACACCTCTGGCTCCTCAAAGGGATGGTAAGTCTGCTTTGCAAGCAATTCTTGTCCCTTGCATCTGGGTTCATAGCCAGCATCTCCCTTCCTGCTGCACAGCCTCTGTAGGCCAATGCAACAATACTTAACTCTAAACATACTAGAGCAATAAAACTAGTGCTAAGAGAAATGTTCTGAGACTTTTTTGAGAAAAGAAAGGAGATGGTGAAAGTTAACACAGGGATTAACATTACTGCTTTTTTATTATTATTATTGTTGCATATTTGCTGAGATATTTTTGGTTTCAGTTTGGGTTTGGTTGGTTTGTTGGTTGGATTTTGTTGGTTTTGGGGAGTGGTCTTGGTGGGTGGGTGACTGCTTGGGTTTTGATTTTTCTTTTAGTACTATTTTTAATTGCATTCTCTTTTTTAAACAAAGGCTTTTTTTCTTTCTTTCTGTTATAAACCATTGACATTTTTGTAATAACCATTTCTTGCAACCATAACCATTTCAGTTCTGTGCATTTCCTTGTTTTTTAAAATTTACTTTCTCTAAAATTGCAGGAAGTCATCAAACTGGTTTATTGTTACCCTCTCTCTTGCATTCTTTTCTTGAAAATAGTCTAGCATTCAGTATATATGGATCTCGAGTAATTGCGGCCTTTGCTTAGTACTCTTAATTAGTTGTGGTTGCTTTATGTGCCGTGCAGCATATGAATGTTCTTATAGTGATAGTAAGTAAAGTAAAATCTGATAGGCAACAGAAAGGAATTTGCCAAATATTGAGATGATCACAGACATGAAAGAGTGGAGAAATCAGTACAGGCGAAACCAGAAAAGTGTACTGATAATGTTTACTAAGCTGAAAGTGTCTGTAATGCTAAATATGCCAAGCAGTGATGTCTTCCAGAAATGACTTTTTACTGGAATACTTGCATTTCTTACCTGATTTTAATCAACTGGACATCATTTGCCAGCATTACTGCATAGCCAAAGAATGCGGGTATCCCAGTGCATATGCTCTCCTTGTCATGTGGCTTTGCTTACACAAGTAATAGTTGTAAACAAATAGTATAAATCATGCAGCTTAAAATAATAATAATACAAAACTAATATTATAAATCACATTATGTAACTTAGGGCGAGGTGTTGAAAAACACAGTAGTTCAACCCCACACTTGCTATTGGTAAAGTGCGTGCCTTTTCTATGCAAAAATTGTTTGATACTCGGTATTCTAGGTATGTGAACTTTTAACTTGTCAGACTATTGTAACATATTTGAATATTACGATAATTTAATTTAAATGTTGCCTGTAATACTATACCTGGCTAATATTTGAAAAGTATTAAGTGTTGATTTTAATTGATCATGAAATATGTCTAAAAGTAAATGAGTCTCTTCTGTGGATAGCTCTTGGCACCTCTTCCTTAATAACAGTAATAGGGAGACCATAGAATAAGTTTTTTCACTTGATTAAACAAACACCCTAGGAATTATAATGATGAGAGGTAAATGATCTCTGTAAGTATTTGTAGAACTTCAAATAACGTGCTGTTGCTTTCCAACACTTCCTAGGGCAGGATACTTGAGCTAATGTCCTTTGTCTGTTAAAGATTAATATATATAACTGGGTGCTATGTGTTTCAAATAAGTGCTTAAGACAAGAAGCAAACAGGTATAAGTACTTCACATACACACCTTTTGAGAGGTATTTAACAGCAAATGTAGATTCTCTCTTGATTCGTTTTTTATTCTTTATTTTATTCCAGCTCGCGGGAGAGATCCTAGACGTCGTTTTAGCTACAGGCCAGAAAGACAGCTTGACCAGAGTGATACCTCAGATATCACAGATGAAACTGACATATCCTCCAATGTGATACCCCGCAGAACTTACACTGTGTCTGCCACACCCTCTGGTGTGGCACCGAGCAGCATTGGTACTGAGCCTTCAGCATTTACATCCTCCGCTGTGATACCCCGCAGAACTTACACTGTGTCTGCACCCAACATACCCTCTGGTGTGGCACCCAGCACGATTGGCACTGGATCATCAATGGACATATCCTCCGGTGTGTTACCCTACAGAACCTATACTGTGTCTGCCACACCCTCCAGTGTGACACCGAGCAGGACTGATCCTGGGTCATCAAAGGATATATCCTCCGGTGTGTTACCCTACAGAACATACACTCTGTCTTCAGTCAACACAGCCTCCAATGTGATGCCGTCCAGATTTGGTGCTGGGTCATCACTGGACACATTCACCCCACTGATACCGACCACAACTGATACAAGATTATCAACGGATGCACTCTCCTATATGATACCAAACAGAACTTTTACTCTGTCTTCAAGCAACATGCCCTCCAGTCTGACTGGGAACAGAACTGGTACTGGGTCTTCACTCAGCGCATCCTTCAGATCACAAAGAACCGGTTCTTTGCCTTCAGTCAGGTCTTTCAGCCCAAATGTCTTATCCAGCACCAGAAGAAATCAGGGAAATTAATTATAGGAGTCTTGATTCTGTCCGTTTGCTGAAGTGACATCTTAGCTTCCATTTAGAAGGAAAAAACTCTAATAATGTAAAAAGAGGAAATTAAAGTGCAATGTTGTACCTACCTTTGCATTGTAGTTCAGTGTATATATTTTTTTTGTCTGTAATTTTATATTTTTATGAAAATTAGCATTCGTATCTTCATATATCTGTATTTCTCATTATTCGTATACAAAATACTTTTTTTTTAACTCTTATTTATTGCACATGTTAATTTTTATGTAATATATTTTAAAATGTTATAAAGCTACACCTTTTGGTTTTCCTCATTCTTAAAAAAAATCCACAAGTCATTTTAGTCTCTGTCTATCAAAGTTGTTTCATACCTGTCTATTTTAAACCAAGACTATAAAACTTTAATAGGATTGAGAGGGGTCCATGAAATGTATGCCAGTGATTCCTGTTGTGGAATGTAATGGCCCTGCCATGAGCGTTTTTTTTTTCCTCATCAGATCAAATGTGGACATATATTTAGTTGCAAACTTAAGCAAGTTAAGCAAAATAAAAAGGATGCAATGGGCCTTTGGGAGAACCCTTGTTGATCTTTCTGCTGTTTCAGTTGAGCAAGAGTCTCCTCTAGCCAAAGAGATTGCACTTAGTGATACAAAACCATTTGGCAGGAACTCTCTTGATCTCTGGTAACAGCTGGAGGCCTGTATCGCCACACGATGTTTTGGCTGCAAATAACATTGCCCTGGCTTTCTTATCCAGAAGTATCATGACTGGGCAAAAACTGCCCAGTGGGCCATATTCCAAAGGCAGTTTGCTCTGGAGTTTGTGAATGAAGGAGACCTGTGGGAACCGGCAGCTGGCCTGAAGGCCTGACAGTCACCGACTTTAATAACAATCAGTTTGTACCCGTGAGAACTGCAGCACCAACAAGAGGCAAGAAGCAAAACAAAAGGAAGAATGCATGCAAGCTATAAGCAACCACCAGTATTATAGTGTAATAAGTCAATGGCCAATGAACACGTAGTACGAATGCTAAGATAAGAAAGTGTATAAAAGGAGCTGTGTAGTAATAAAAAAAGCTTTTTGCCTTTCCCTTGGGGCAAAGTGTGCTTATGTCATGTCTGCCTCAACAACGACAGACACCCTTATCCAATTCCAAACCACAGGGAAAAAAATCATAAAGAGAATATTCCATCCTTAACAAACAACTGATAATTCAGAAGTGAATGTAGAGCTTATTTGCAGAGTGAAAAGGAAGGGAATCTTCCAATGGAGTTGAGGTTTTATGAAGTTTTTATTCTGGCTTCCACTCACAGCTGGCAATGGAGAAAGCCATGTCCCTGGAAGTGCCAGTGTCTCCTGTCTACCTGGGAGACAAATTGTTTTTCTGCAACCATCAGAGGCATCAAGCTGGAGACAGGCTCAACTGATATTAGGAACAGGAGCTGCCCCAAGGAGAAGAAAAGAAATGAACTTTTACTTCCCAAACCCATCTCCTCACAGCCTCAAGCAGGATTCCTCTAGTTTCCAGAAATATTCAGAAATAGGGTGGAGAAGACCACTTGGATCTATGTATTCATGTTGCCATCACAGGCGAACGTGGCCCATAATGCCACTATCCCATTCATCAAGGTGTCTTCAGCTTGCTGAGATTTTTACCCTGCTGGTTCTGTGGGAATGCTGCTTGCTGTCCAAGAGCTTTCTCCTTTTCAGCAAACTCAAAATTCTTGCTTAGGTTCCTCTTTTCTACAGTCACGGGCTACTGTAGTTGTTGAAAAAGACGAGGAATGTAAACCATTCCTCAGGAAACTCCAGCATGTCTAAGGAATGTTGATCTCACTAGGATTTGGACCCTTGTTCAGCAAATTGACAGGGGCATTTAAGGACACAGACACCAATGGAAAAATGATCTTCTTTTACTAGGAATATTAAGGCTACACAAAAGTAAAATGATGAATTCAATAAAACTACACACTTGGTTTTAGCGACAAGCAAAAACAAGCAAGGTAAAGCACCTAATCATTGCGAGAGAAATGATTGAGAGTGATTGAGAAAGATCCCTCACCAATGGCCTAAATACTTTACCATCATCCAGAGTCTGCAGTTGCTGGGGAGCCCCAGCTCACAGTGAGGACCTGGAGAAACCTTTCTGGCATTTGGAAAAATCCTACGTGGTGCATCCACCCATAGGTGAGGTCTCCAAATTTACCCTGAAAGTAAGTCCGGCTTTTATAGGCCCAAATCACCAAGTCAAAGTGACTTGATTATATTTTTAGCACAGAAGCACCTGGATCTGATGGCATACTTTCCAACCAGCAGGGGCCATGTCTTGGCCAGAGCCCAGGCCGTGTCTGGGAGGGTTTCCCCTACAATATACCACAAACCAGCCTCTATTCATGTCACCTGGAAAAATTTCTTAAAATTATACATTTCTTGCAGATAACTACACAAGGTTATGTGAAAGTTTCTAAAGCAGCTGGTTTGGTGTTAAACAGCTAGCGTAAGCATCTCAGTCATCTATTTTTAGCTAAATAATACTGATTGTGTTAGTCACATAATGCCAGGGTTCATCTTGTAAGTCAGCTCTGGCTGAGGCCTACTGCTCAGGCCTAAGCACATCAGCCCTCTAACTGGGTTCACTGTCACAAACAAAAGCTGTATTTGCTTCAATTTAAATTGTAATAAACTGTATTTAATTATGTTAAATTTGTGTTACATTAATTTAAATTCTATTAAATTTAAATTTTATCAGAATGTGTAAAATTTAAAATGGTAAGTAACAAAACCAGGCCTGTATTTTCTGTCCTGCGAATATTCTGCATCCAAACTCTACAAAATCCTGCTGGATTGTCCAGGCAGCACTGAAAACAGAGATCCCTCCATCCTCAGCTAGACAGAAGTTACTCTGGTCCTGTAGCAATGGTTAAATATTTTAAACCTTCTCTGACCTCTGGATTCTGGAACAATTTAGTCACAAAATAACAGATTTTGAATCTGGCCTTTCTGTTTGATATTTTCATCAGAGTGAAAAAATTAGAGTTGTCTACTCTCTCTTCTTATCCTGCAGTTGTGATGAAAGGGAAGAATATTCACATTATTTGCATCTGAAAAGATGCAAGGAATTGGCAAAGAATTAGCGTTATTCTACCTCACAAAAGATAGGATAAGGGTCATCATCAAACCCACACAGAGCATATCTGTGTTCATGAACAGATTTTCCAAAACAGTTATTAGTATTTGTTCAGTGTTCTTGGTTCTTCCTTTAAAGAAAGCAGGTTGTTGAAAGGTCTGGAGTGAATATTTAAATATTAGAACATTAGGCATTTAAACATTAGAACTATACAAGATTCCCAGAAACCCAGTGATGAAAGTGATAACTTTGCATTCATGCTGATTAGCGGCTGAATTTTTCACAACAGCATATGAAGCAAACTCTTAAGATGGAATTAATTAAAATGGAAATTGCAGACACAACTAGAGTACAAAAGACAATGAGCTAGAAACTCAGCTGGTACAAATCACTACAGCATCATTGAATTGAAAACCTAGCTCAGTTTTCAAAATCTAGCTTGCTGGAGGACATCCATATCCTGATTCCAAAGTGTCACACAGAATTTGTGCTGTGCCATTTTAATGTTGCCAGTGAAAATCATGGTCTTTCTGTAACTTCAACTTATTCATGACTACACAACATAATTACTGGATTGTGTGCAAATCCTA
>VZTJ01000556.1:0-39045 GCA_013397795.1 Orthonyx spaldingii | reverse complement strand
CCCCCCCCAAAAAAAATTACCCAATGCTGAAATCAGTTCAGAAAATCAATTAGTGTGTTTCTTCAGCCAAAAAGGCCTCACAAACAGTTACCACAGACAAGTGTAATTTGGGATTGGTGGCTTAATAATAGAAGCTGGTTTTGTGAGCAGAGATTCCCAATTCTTTATGGAGGATCAGTCCTATAAAATGCAGCCACAGACTGCTGCTGACAAAAAACTCAATTAAGAAAGGAAATTAGTCTGGCAATTAAAGAAGCCACGGCAGTGTCTGGAAATAAATTACTATTTTTTTCCTGAAAGAAAACCAAAGAGAACATTTTGGCTGAAAGAAACCTGTAAGTAAGGTGACTGGAGCAGATTGTTCATGCTGTCTACAAAATGTAAATGAAGCATGGGTATCTGTGAAGAAGAGAGATTTTAACTATATATGGGGTTTTTTTCCCAGGACCGTTAATATGGTTGCCATTACTGCTTTAATACTATCAAATCATACTTACAGGACAGCTGCTCCAACTAAGTACATATTATTCTCAAATTTGTATGGTTTTTAAAGTGTTAAAAGAGACTGAGATAAGCATACTTGGCTGTCCTCCTTAATTTAGTTATATGACATATGGTTTCTCAATTACCATTAGTACATTATTTAGGATACACTGAAACACTGCATTAGCCCAGGAGACTTACACCCTCCTGCCAGTCAGAAAGGAATTAGTAAAGGCGTTTCTTTGCATATGCTGATATTAATCACATTATTGTGTTCTAATTTCACAAACAGTTTGTTCATGGCTGGTTGGGATTTGAACCTAGCTGGCACTAGCTGGTTCATTCAGCATCATGGGACATTCATTCCCAAGGCATAATATAGACTTCCTGTAGGAGTTATGGTGTAAGTCATGACTTGATGCTGCAAAGTTTAAATTTGAGAAAATCCGTCTAAAAATTGTTTAAGGTTAGAATTGGACCCCAGATAAGGAGGCTGTGAATTAGTCTGAAATTAAGTCTGCTAACTTGAGTAGAACATCACAGTTGTCTTGAAGACAGACCAGGGTGAATAAGTCATGTTATTGTTTTATTTCCCTATTGTTCTATTTGCCTTTTAAAAGGGCAAAACCATGAATGAATGGTCTGTACTTTTATCATGAGTCTTGTATTTAAGAGTAATTCTTTAAGACCTTGAGACCAGACATTGCCCTCCATAGAGGGATTCCTAGAAGGTCATTTATACTGTGCTAAATATCTAAGAGCAGGTCAGGGTTCCCAAGATTATGATTGATCTTTAGTGCTCCCAGATGAAAAATATGTTACATAATGTTGTCTGTACGTAGATTAAATTTGTAGAGAATAATGCTGAAGCAGAAAAAATATTCTCTTCAGTCACTGTACTAAAGTACTGTATTGACACCTCAGGGGTAGAGCACAGGAGGTTTCCTGTAGGCCTGTGACAGTCACTTCCTACTTGCAAACTAGTGATGTCCTTGTTTTGTCACAGAAACTGTAAGGTCTCTGAAATCCCTGTCCTCCATAAGTAAGGAAATTTCACAGTGTGTGTAGGTATGGTTTTTTCCACACTGTGAATGTAGCAGGGTTTTAGGATGCTATGCCACAGAGCAAATACCAGTCCTCAATGTGAAATGTTTGAGGACTGTTCTTCTGTTGACAAATTTTTGTTGTGGTGTTATTTCTGCCTTCTTTTCCTCTTCCTTTTGGAGAATGCTTTTAATTGCAGTGACACAAAGTGTTGTGTCAGTACTAGTCAAACTTAATTGGTAGTAAAAGGTCGAGTCAATGTTGCAAGTATTTAGTAGCATCCAGTGCGGTCAGAAGAAAGCTGATTCCAGCAGCTACTGAGTAAAATTTTCAAAGGCACTTAAATCCCATACTCAGAAAAGGCTTGCATTAAGTTTCATTGAGAGTCATTTCAAATCTCACATGAATGGAATTTGAATGGCTTTGGCATTTATATTTTATAGCATCTTTAATGATCAAATGTTTCCGTCTCTCATGTTCCACTCAAATCCACCATATATAGAGTAACTCTTAATATCCTCAAAATTCACTTTGAACAAAATTACTTCATGACTCTTTTTATTATCTTCTTCTACTGAAGCAAATTACTCATACTGATATGTTTTATTTCAAAATGCTTGTGGGTCACATCACACCACAGTGGTGACAGCACTTGATAATGTTTTTATTCTTAGCAGGAATCTCAGTTTCTGAAATTTGGTTGAAAATTGTAAATGCAGTAATTTTTAGAAAGGCAAAAAATACCGTGTTGTTCTGTATATATTGCCAAGGCTCCATTTGCGTCACTTTAGTGATTATTAATTAAAGTATTTTTTTAAATAAAGAAAAAGCCTTTCAAAATGGACATTCAGGATAATGAGAGGGCATTATTAATACTTCTGTAATTTTTAATAGTATTTTGGGAACACATCTAGAACTATTATGAGATGCTGAATGTACTGTGTTTCTGAAATGATCCTCACTCACCTTTTTTCTTTCTTTTTTTATAATTTCTGTGGGTCTCCTTAGCTTTTTTTCGTGTGTCTCTCTTTCTTGGTATCTCTGATTCTTAGCTGCTTTTTGTGCAATTAGGGATAAGAAACAGCTAAAAGAGTAGTATGTGTTATTGAAGCGAACTTGTATGTCATATCTAAATGTAGTGGTTTAGTAGCATTATTTCACTTGCAGGGCATGGGAGGAAGTTGAGTGTTTTTCTGAAAATGTAAGAAACAAGGAGGGGTAAAGCACCTTTTTTTTTTGTTTTTTAATGCTCTGACTGGCATCGTTATTACAGCAAGGAGAAAACACCCATGGAGAAACTTTATAGCACTCACTTTTCTCTTTCTGATCATCTGAAGACTTGGTATTTTTTTGACAGAATTAACCAGGCTTATCACTTCCCCACATATATTTTATAGAAATACTTCTTTGCAAAGAACTCAAGTTGCCTTCAGGCAGTGTTAGTGAACAGCAGACATCTCACTGCTAAGGAATAAAATTTTCAGATGTTATAAATAGCCGTACTAACTTTTTCTCCCATGGAACTACATCAACTTTAAATTTTCATTTTTATGTAATTTGTATTTTGCAGGACTAAAGCACAGTAGGGGTTCTTTTGCCTTGTGACACTTCAGGAATCCACAGTCCTAAATTTAGAGCCACAAGAAAAGAGCATGTATGACAGTGCTGGTGTGTAAATGTATACAGCCCAAATCAAAAAGTTATGGGGCTAGTGTTGTTGTGAAAGGGAACTGTGGAATGCTTTCTGCGTCTTGCTAACTTCCATACCCTAATGAGCATAGACCAACACTTAGAGCCAAGTTCTGCCCTCTGATGTGCACGCTTGGCTCTTGTTTCTAAGGCATGTGCATATGAGATCAATACTTGGTTTTTATTTCAAACAGACAAGTAAAGAATGAGTAATGCATACATGTTGCAAATTGAGCGAATGGCATAAGTAAAATTGCATATTTAATTTAGAAATACATAATTTTTCCTTTGGAGTATTTGATAGAACTCTGGCATTCTTGTCTTGCTTTTACTGTTTCTGTAAAAAAGTCCTGTGAGGAGTATTTTAGTTTGTGGACCTTTTGCTGCTTATGACCACATACCTGAGAAGTCAATAGTAATTTAGATTCTTATGTTAACAATGGTAAACAATCCTGATCTGTGTTCAGTTTTGCATTTGTCCAACTGTATTCTGTTTTTTAGGGAAAACCATCTTTAGGGGAAGGTATTTTTATTATTCCATTGATTTCCTCTTTATTTTGAACTGTCTATGCCATGTTACTGATATGCATACATATGTATATGTGTGCTCAGTGTCTTGCAATGGCACAGCTGTGAAGCTTGCCTGTAGATTCTGAGGCTTTTATTTTCTCTGTTCTCCAAACAGTACCTCACTAAGATTTTGTACAATGTTTTTTTTACACATTCTCTAGTGGCACTGAAATGACCTTCTTGAACCAGCACAGGGTTATTCAACCAGCTCACCGTGCTGGTCTCCTGCCCTGGCAAGGCAAGGTGTAAATCAGGATGGCTGCTGTTGTCTTGGCAGAGGGCTCAGACAGTAGGCAGAGTAGATGGTTCTCCCTCAACAGGACTTTGTTTCCTCACAGAGAGCAAGCCAGGCTCAATGGAAGCACAGATTGAATTCGGTCCACAGGGGTTCAGTTGGACCATACTGCTAAAACCTCAGGAGTTACCAAAGCTGAATATTGTAGAGGATGTATATTCTTGAGATTTACTGGCATTGCTGGCCTGGAAATGACAGTTGCTATACAGCATTATACCCCCAAGAAGAAATGTATAAAGTATCAAGAAAGTAGAAGAAATATGAGCAACTTTGCCTGCTTTAAAGTATGTTCTCTTTTTCCCCCCCTTTGCCTCCACCCCTACTCTCTCAGCCATGAAGACTTTGATTTTATATCGGGGACCCGCATGCGCAAGCTGGCTCGAGAAGGACAGAACCCGCCAGAAGGCTTCATGGCTCCGAAGGCTTGGACTGTGCTGACAGAATACTACAAATCCTTGGAGGAGGCTTAGGCTTCTTATTAACTGCAGATCAACCTTTGACGCCTGATTTATTTACGAGAAGGGGACCACACAGTCACCATTCATGTTGCTTTGTTGTGGTGTCTGTCAGGAAGTTCTCTGAAAACAGACTCTTTCTTCCTAACTTAGCATCATTCTTTGCCTGCCCTTATGGGTTCTATTATGTCCTGGCACCTAACTAGCTGATGGTTTTAATGTCTTCTCTTTTATTACAGTTAATATTCTTGCAGTAGGATTTTTAACTCTTGTATTTTTCTTATATTTTACTGCCTCTGTCCTGAGTTCTGCAGCTGTTAAATAGATGCAGCTTTTTCATATGTTATTTAAGCTGCTGGGTAGTGTCTGGTTTTAGTAGTCTGTAGGAGAAAATGTAATGGTTAGTCCCTTAACTGTGGATAGATTATCTATAAATCAGAAAAGTAAAGAATGTTTCAAAATGTCTGTAAAAGTATCCTCATCTTTATCTCATCGTTATCATCTCCAGAAGCATTTAAAATTTATTTCTAACTATATGTAATCAAAAAGCAGAGAGTTTTTTTAATGTAACATAATCAAAATTTTGCTTTCTTTGTTTAATTTTGGAGTTTATTGAGTTGTACGGTGCTTCTCTTCTGCTGTGGACCTGTAGAGATGGCCAAGTAATGAATAAAAGAAAATATCTAGTTCTCACTTTGAATTGTTAACAAATTCACATATTGTTTTTCTATATGCTCACTGCCATAGGTGTTAGTAGGGTATGTTTTATTTCATTTTAGGTAACTTGACGGTTTTTGATTCCAGATATATTTGATCAGCCTACTACAACTTTTTTAAAAGCATGACAGACCAAACTTAAATTCATGTTTAATTATTGTAAGAGAAATAAAGAAAATTCATAGATTTTGGTATTTCCTGTGGTAAAAATGTTTAGCTCAGATATTATTGTTCTGTCTATCTTTTAAGGTCTCTAGAAAGTAAATCTTGTGAGTCAGCTTTGCTTACTTTAAAGGCAAAGCACATGTTCTTTTAGGATTCTCCTGAGGAAACATAAAAAATGAAAAGTAAAACACCTCTTCAAGTGTAAAAATAACACCGATCTATTGATAACTTTTCAATCATTTGCAGGTCATCTGTGGAACAGTCACAAACTCTCTTAGGTAGAAACTACCCCATATCCTTGTCACAGAAACGTACTTCTTTTTTTTTTTTTGTTAAACAGTGTATATAGGAAGAACTGGCTCAAAATTGTTTTTAGAGTGTTGATACTGGATGAAGCATGTGTTCATCTAGATTTTTTGGATGCCAGGAAGGTTGTGATGAGGGGATCTGTGTAATGAATGGGATGAATGCTACTTGCCATCTTTGGTTACTTGTTCACAGTAGCATTTAAGACAAATTCTTTGAGACCGACCTCCTCTTTGCTTCCGCTGTCTCTGAAGAGATGTAGAATGTATCTTTTAGTGGAATTCTTTCCTCTGATAGACAGTAAGGTGGAATTGGAAAAATACAAGAGCCTTGTTTATTAGCAAACCACAACAATTACTTGAGACTGTGTTTTGGTAGTGTCAAGCTTATTTCTTCAGAATCACTGAACAGATTTTCTTCAAACCTGGCTTTCTATTTAGATTTTATCAATATATAGGATGTGCAAAGTTCAGAAGAAAGAGTCCATTCATCTATGTGCAGCTGTTCATACAAAACTTCAAGTTTAACCGTGAAGGTGAACTAGAGATGTCAGCTGCTGAAATGGGATTTGCTGTTGGAAGTTGCAGTTTGGACTCTATGCTGTCAGGTTTGGTTCTTTTGCTAGGAGTGATGAAAGATAATAAAAATATTTTGACGGAATAGCAAACACAGGTGAATGTCTACAGAAGTTACTGTTTTAAAAATGCTACATGAAGCCTGGAAAATAAGTAGGAGTGTGGGGCATGAATGTGAATAATTCTGTGAAGTTAATTTAGAAGCAGGAATGCCTTCAAATGAATTAATACAGTGATAACAAGCAGATCTAGTTTTCTAAACATAACTCATTTGGTTGTTACAGTGCTTCTGCAAAGCATTTCTTCCAGGACTCTGTATTAAAAGAAGCTGCGAGCTTTTGTGAACTTAAAGCCATAGCATTCCCAGCATAATGCTAATTGGGAACAGGAGCATTTGATCAATTTGTGGGCAGGACTTGCTCTATACAGCAATATATTCGTGTATCGTAAGAGTTTTCACTGTAGAGTTCAACTTTTTCCTCTTTTCCTCCCTCCTTCCTGATTTAAGGAAGTCATACTTACAAGCAAGGGCTATCCTACCAAAAATTATTCTTTTGCCATAGGTTTGCCATCTCTTTAGCATTTCCCTGCCTTCTCTCAGTGGACAGCATTATCAGTTGGCAAGTCCTAACATTCTGTTTTTAACACTATGTTCAACTTCATTAAGCATGGCATTTGAGGTGCTTCTGAGACAACAGTTGGGTGTCCTCCAGAAGGCAGCAACAAGACTCCTGAGGTGAGGGTTGTTGCACCAAACACCTTGTGCCTTCCCACACCTGCTCTGGCACCAAAGAGCAATGACCTCAGGACATGTCATGCAACAGGAATAGTGCTCTTGAACCATGTAATCCAGTATGAGGACAGGACCTGACATTTGATCAATGTAAGCAGGACCTAACTTTGCAACTGGACAAGTAAAAAGCTACATTGTCTCACTTCTTCATTTACTAAAACAATCTTTTTTTTACTGGAAAAATACTGATATGTGCAGGAATCATGAATGTAAGCAGTTGTATAGGTGTGTTCTTACAAAGAGCAACAAAATAAAACTTCAAGCATGTCATCTTTCTAAAGGTTGTTTAATGGTCAAGAGGAGTTTTACTCTTCATTAAGATGAGAAATGTCAAAAAGTGTTCCCCCTGCCTCGTATTTTCTGCCTCTACATTGATCTACCTTATAAATGGTTCTTTACCTGCTACTGTTGTACAGGATGTTCTATTGCAATTATCCTGTACTTTTTGTACAGTCTCAAGATGATTATTATCTTCCAGAGGATCATTCTGATGTATTGGGCATGTGATGTATGGTAGCAGTAACACCCTTGATCTGTATGGCTGATACAAACACAGTCATCTTTTCAAATCACAAGATGAATAAGGTAGGTGGAGATTACCAAACCCTAATCCTTAGGGTTAAATAAATGGTACAAAATCTCCTAGGTGAAGTCATTCCTTCAGTACCCTTGAGCAGTGTAAGAAAATGGAAACTTTTTCTAAAGGACCTCATGGTTGAGAATTCATCTTTTCCTTTGTGAGTTCCTTTATGCCTTTTTTTGTTTTTTACTAACATGAATATTTGGGGTAACTTTTCAAGTAAGGATCTACAGGTTGTGATGTAAAAACAGTAGATAAATGCTGAGAATGCTGACTTCTGATTATTTTCTTTTAATAGGGAGTCTGAGCACTAGCAGCTCAGTAATGCATCAGAGATGCAAAATGGAGAATGTAGACTAGGTCCCAGTTTGGGGGTTTTTTTAATGTAGTTTGGAGCTAATCAAGCTTCTACATCTGAAATAATGCAGTAGAAATCAGGAGGGGGAGGAAATGAGAGGCTGTCCTGGCATAGTGGTTGTGGAACAAGGCTACCATGACCTGTGTAGCCAATATTGTAATTTGTCTCAATTTGAACCTCTCTTGCATTTCATAGTTCCTTAATTTAAAATTGTTTCATAAGTGGGTGGTCATTCAGAGCATTCAACTTATTGCCTTTCCATGCCAGAAAAAGAATAAAAATTACTTTGAGCATCCTAAACAAATATTAACAGTGCAGTTACTCTTTCCCCTTCCCAACAGTTTAAAGGTGCTGACCAGTGTATTACACCCTTTCCCTGTAAATGCTGATGGCCTGAATAAGTGCGTGTGTGTGACTTTCAGCATTCCTTTTATCTCTAGTCATGAACCTTTAAGTTTTTGTGCCCGGCATTGTAGGAACATGGAAAAAACCTCTCATCTTTGCTTCCCTGTGAATCAGAAGATCTGTTACTACATCTATGTCACCACCTCCAAAGACGGAAAGGAAAAACAAATCCTTCACTTAATATGGAAGAATTTATAGGGAAAAAAGAAGATGAAAACTGGATCTTCATTTAACTTTGCATGTATGTCTGTTTATCCTTTGCATGTATGTCTATCAGAATGAGATTTACTGTGGTGTTAGAACGTTTGTAAGAAATGTGTAGAGATGGTGTTCTACTCAAACCTGACACAGAATCCCTTCATCATCACCCGTAAAAAGCCAGGGACTTCAGCCTGGAGTGAGTTGACCAAATTAAATGCTGCAATGAAAGCAACTGATAGCTCAGAAAAAGTATTTTGTTTGTCTTTTTGAATTGGTTTTCGAAACTTGCTTACCAAAATTCTTGATTTAGATGCTATTAAAGAGTGACTCTGGTTCCATTTTTTCTATTTTTTTAATGCTTAGTTTTTTACAGATGGAGCTGAAAATCTAGATTGCTAAGGGGAAATTTAAAGCCTTCAATGGCCAATTTGATGGATATGGGAGTTCCTTGGCAGCCAAGCAAGTGCCAGGTAAACTTGTGATTTAAAGGAAGACTGTGAAGAGGTTACTGCTCATTTGTGTTGTTTTTACCTTGAAGAAAGCCTGAGGGCTGAAATACCAGCGCCTCTTTTGAATTAGCTTTTTCATTCACAAAAAACTTTTTGATTATGAATATAGCTGGATTTTTACTAGGCTTTTGAAGTGTCCATTGAAGGGTTTTATTTGTTTTCTTTGCAGGAGACTGCAAGCTCTGTATCTGTTCTTGTGAAACTACATTTTTTTTTACCTGTATCCCTTTCCATTATTTAGTCTTTATTAAAATCACTTTTTTCTTCTCTGTGGAGGTTATATATGCTTATGAGCAAGAATCATGCCTTCAGTATTTCCAGAGCTGTTTGCCCTAGAAACCTCATCTTGATATAATTTTGAAGTTGAGGGGGAAAGGCAACTACACTGAAAGCTAGAAAATACAGCTTTAAAGCCACATCTGGAATTCTTAGACTGTTAGGGGCTCCAACTTAAAACAGAGAATACAGAGATTTTATATGCCATAAAAGTCAAGTAGCCTTGGATTGAGTATAATAGTAGTCACCTGACCATCGTGTTAAAATCTATCTACACAATGCTTTGAAGTATGATTGTAGTCAAGAGTGATACCTGTCTGTGTATAAAAAGAGGGGGGAAAAAGTTTCAGTATAAACTTTAGTGGGCTGGAAATAGCGCCCAAATCTTGCTTTTATCCTCTGGAAGCAAAGCTGTTTTGTCTGTGGAGTCCTACGTTCATCACTCTAAATTTCATCGTATGAGAAGAATACAAACATTTTGGCCATATCCATGTATTTTCATATCATAACAGCAGTTATGGTGCATGTAAAAAAACCTTTCAGTCCAAGCTGTGAGATTTATATTTTGCTGAGCACCTGCAGATTTCCAGGCTTCCTACCCAGATGACTTGAGTCTGAATCGTGGTAATGATTGATAATAAAGTTTGTTGCAACAATTGTGATGAGACAGATGAGAGACACCAGTATCCATGTGTTAATGTTCCCTGAACATCGTTGATACATTTTATTTATTATAAAATGTGACTTTTTTTCAGGACAAACCCACTCTAACATGGAAACATTCCTCTGATTTCAACAGTGTTCCTTAGAGAATAAGAAATTATTTAAGCTTTGTTTTATTAATTTGGTTTCATCAACAGTTTTCTCAAAGATTTAAGTGGAAGCAGAAGAAATTCCTTTACCCTTAAACATTGGGTTCAAATGGGCTGCCTGGTGTGGAGTGGAAAACTGCAGTTGATTAGTCAATGGAAGGTTATTTGCTCATGTGTCATTGAGTTCTGTCTTGTTTATAGTTCATGTACAACCTGTGAAAAACAATATTTTAATGATTTGATTCAATTGTTTCCAGACAATGAAGACAATTATGAGACAAGTTCATGTTTAACTTTCCACTAGGAAAAAGTTTAGTGTTATTACTGCACCCTAGTTTAAATATAAACTGTCTGAAAGATACAGTGTTGTAGTTATATGAGCAAAATTTTCCTATCATACTATGTGACAGCAGAGCAATAAACGTACCATCAGAGCCAACATCATAAATACAGTGCAAAATGCTAAGTATTATTGACACATCTTCATTAGAGACAGTTATTTATAACTCCTTTGTTCCTAATTTCTTCAAGGAAAAATAATGCTTCTTTCTGGAAACAGAAAATGTGTCTTCCTTACTTGGTAGTTAAAGACACTTAGAATAGCAGTGATTCTTTGTAGCTTTTCTGATTTGTTGTGAATATTTTTAAATAATACACAGACACTTCTGAGCTTTACCACGAAATGGATTTGCAATGAACATTTAAGTTTTAAAGTTTTTCTTTGTAAATATTCTTGGCTATTTTGCTTATTGTAGTTTGATAATTTTCCCTTCTGTACAAAGAAGTCATCTTGCAAACATCAGTGTTACGTAGAGATTGGTGAATTTTCATCAACTGTAAAAACAACTTTAGCTCTTTTTTATATTAGCCTTTGGTTCAGGGATTCATTTGCGTTACGAAGATTTCTTATCAAATACTTTATGGGCTGGAGAAAAGTGTGTTTAAAGACGGTGATTTGGTGGTAGAGAGTTCCAGGATAACCTTATTCAAGCGCTGACAATAAAAACCTACGTCTTGTAATGTGTGGTTTAACCCCAGCTGGCAACTCAGCCCCACACAGTTGCTCACTCACTCCCCTCACATCTGGGTGGGGGAGAGAATCAGAAGGGTAAAAGTGAGAAAATTCATGCATTGAGATAAAGACAGTTTAATAGCTAAAGCAAAAGCCACACACTCAAGCAAAGAAAACTAGGAATTCGTTCACTGCTTCTTATGGGCAGGCAGGTGTTCAGCTATCCCCAGGAAAGCAGGCCTCCAGCCTGTGTAATAGGTTCTTGGGAAGAAAAACGCCATCACTGCGAAACCTCCTTCCTTTTTCTTCCCTCAGTTTTTTATGCTAAGCCATATGGTATGGGATATCCCTTGGATCAGCTGGGGTCAGCTGTCCTGGCTGTGTCTTGTCACAGCTTTTCATGCGCCCCCAACCTCCCCGCTGGTGGGGTGATATGAGAGGCAGAAAAGACCTTGGCACTTTAAGCAGTGCTCAGCAAAATAAGTAAAACATATCTGTTATCAGAACAGTTTTCAGCATAAATCCAAACATAGCCTCGTACTAGACACTGAAGAAAATTACCTCTATGCCAGCCAAAACCAGCACAACTTCAAAAGAATATTGTACCTTTTCTATAACCACAAGGTTCAAATGCAAATTTAAAGTAGCATGTTCTGCCTAAAATATGTGTAGAAAGAAATCATAGGAACCTAGACTGTTTTTTGTTGAAAGGGACCTTAAAGAGCATCTAGTTTCAACCCCCTACCATGGACAGGAATACCACCCATGACCCTGGATTGCTCAAAGTCCCATTCAGCCTGACCTTGAACGCTTCCAGTGATGGGACATCCACAGCTTCTCTGGGCAATCTGTGCCAGTGCCTTCCCACCCTCACAGTGAAGAACTTCTTCCTAACATCTAACCTATAGCTCTTCTTTTTAAGTTTTAAACCATGCTCATGTAAAAAATCACTTTCCCTATTTTTTGTAAGTCCCTTTCAAATACTGACAGGCCACAATAAGGTCTCCCTGGAGCCTTCTATTCTCCAAGCTGAACAACCCCAATTCTCTCAGCCTGTCTGCAGAGGAGAGGTTCTCCAGTTCTCTGATGATTTTGGTGACCCTCCTCTGGACTTGTTCCAAGCGGTCTACATCTCTCTTGTGCTGGGTCCCCCAGACCTAGACGCAGTAATCCAGGGCAGAGTAGAGGGCGGGGATTGCCTCCCTTGACCTGCTAGTTTCACTTCTTTTCATGCAGCCCAGGATAATATTGGCTTTCTGGGTTGCACGCACACATTGCTAGCTCATATCCACCTTGTCACTGACCAGAAACCCCAAGTCCTTCTCCACAGGGCTGCTGTCAATGAGTTCTTCTCCCAGTCTCAACTCATGTCTGGGATTGTGCTGACCCAGGTACAGCATTTTGCACTTGGATTTGTTGAACCTCATGTAGTTCTCATGGGCCCACTTCTTGAGCTTGTCCATGTCCCTCTGTATGGCTCCTGTCCTTCTGCTGTGTCAGCTGCACTGCTCAGTTCGTGTTATCTGCAAACTTGCTGAGGGTGCTCTCCATCTTACTATGTCATTGATTAAAGATATTGTATAGCACCAATCCCAAGACCCCTGAGGAACACCACTCATTACCGGCTTCCGTGTCGATATAGAGCCATTGAGCACCACATGAATGAATGTTCTTCAGTCAGTAGGTTTCTGGGGAAAAACAAAAGCAGCTCCCTTTTCACATTTTTAATGTGCTTGAAAAATTAAATATGAATGTCCTGATTTATACACGTGTCCTTCTTTTATAGGGGACCAGTCTGTTTTCTCTCTCTTACTCAACCAGTTGCGTTGTCTTCAGTTTGAGAATTTCCTGAATGAGAATTGGCAAAGAACTGAAAATCCTGGTCAATCTAGACCAATCCCGCACTAGACAGTTTCAAACAAGCAAACTCATGTTCTCATTTAGACATAAATAATTGACTTTTTTCACCTGTATGCAATAATTCCTCATTTGAGATTTTCCTACACAACCATGTAAGTAATGAAAGAAAATTCAGCCTCTCTATGCACTCTTGGTTTGATTATTATCCTACATGTCTATGAATCTTGAAGCTAGTGCTAAGGAAGTAGGTAGTTTTCCATGTTGACTTTCTGACTTTAACTCTGGAAGACATCTTTGATGTTCGTCAGTGTGAATTTGAAGAAAGATCTGCCTGCCTGTGGAGAAATGAATCTGACTGTATTGAGAGCCTCCCAAGCTTCTCTCTTTCGGTCTGCAACAGAATGCTGGACTACATAGAGCTTTTATTTTGACAGAAAAGGAGTAAGCCACTATTTTAAAAAAATGTGACACAATTGGGTTTTCCAAAGAAACAGGCTTATCTTAACAAGCCAAATAAAGACAAAAATGCGGCTTACAAAATGATCAGTACAAATTAAAGAAAGTCTGCCCACTAAAACCCAGTTTTGTGACTGTGTATACTCCCCAGGGAGGCTACCACTAATGTCAAGAATTCCAACACTGAAGAGGATCTTTTGCAGTATGAATTTATTATGCATTTCATGATTCCTGTGGAATTTTCAGTGTGTGCTTCATCTCTGCGTGCAGTTTTAATAAAACATCATACATTCATACGATATTGTAACAGCATATATTCTTCTCTTGAACTTCTTCTTCCTTTTCTCAAAAAATACTATCATTGTTTCAGACTGAAAATTTTCTCAGCTTGGATGTTTTGAGGGAAGCATCGCAGTTTAAAAGGGAACTCATGCGGTTTAGTTTCATCAGTCAACTGTGCAAACTGAGAGAAGGGACTGGAGAGTGTTCTCTGACAATGGAGTTTCTGATGTTGGTCAGAGTCAATATAAAAGGAACATACAGTTTTGTTTGTTTGTTTTGTTTGCAGACTATTAGAGATGTGTAAGGTTGTGTTTTTTTTGGTTGGGGGTTTTTGTTTGTTTTAGTAAACATTAGTCAGCCTGTCATCTTTTAATGGTAGTCTGTGAGCCTTTCTGGGAAGCACAGCTCAGAAGTTTAAAACCACTGCTCTAGAAGAACAGTTAACAACTTTGCATTAATTTTGTCTATGTAAAATTGCAAAGTACAGATGCATTCAAAGAAACAAGAATAAATAAAAGAAAAAAATATAAATTAAGTAGGCAGTATTTGAGGGCTTAGCATGTTCCTCTTTAGACCAAACTCCATTTTACGTCTGCCACATACAAGAAAGTTGCTGGTATATACTGGCTTTTTGGGTTTGCACAAATGCAGCTAAGGACCCAGTGAAAGCTAAGACAGCAGCTCTGAACCTACCAAGCCTTGGCAAACATCCGAAGGAAAGACAACTCTTGCCCTCTAGTTAAAGAAGTGGAGTAAAGAGGAACTGAGACCTGGAACTCTGGGATTGGATCTCTTGTACACAACATACCAAGTTGGATCCAGGGCAAACACCACTATTTCTCTAGTAGAATGTTCATCTAGGATACTCTTGTCTACACAATGTATTGAGCCTTGTTTGTGTAAAAAGAAATCATGCAGAGTATTAATTAAATCTTCTATTTGCATTTCTATTTAGAAAAGCGGGCATTGTTTGTCATATGGTTGTGCCTTAACCTTGGCTGCTTTGAGATTACTGGTCTTGGACCTGATGGCCTTGACCTTTCATACTGTGGGTTTACCTTGACTCTAGCTATCACTGTGAGGCTTCAGGAGCTGGTTCTCTTTGGGCTCAGCTGCTTCCTAACTGTGGCAGATGCTGAATCTCTCTCATAGCCAGAATTTTTGGGTTTCCTGAGCATGCTTTTCAGTGAGCTTTGCTATTTTTATTATTTCTGGAGCATGTTTTTGTGGTCTGTGGTTTTGGGCATGTGGTTTCCCCCTTTCCCTCACCATATAGGTGGAGCTGAAAACAAGTATAAACCAAAGTGTCCTAGTTCACCATCTCTCTCTGCTTCTGCTGCTGCTTTTTATGTCACAGCTTCCAGTTAACAACCTACTTGCTGAAAAATAGCAAATGCACACAATATCCAGCAATAGCTCAAATACTGGTGTGTTAGCAATGCTGTTTAAGTTACAAATAGAAAATACAGTACCGTAAGAGCTCTTGTAAAGAAAGGTATTTCCCTCCCAAACAAACCCAATAAACCTGTTTCTTCACAAGAGCTGTGAAGGTTGGAACGGCTTCAGCTCCAGATATCCTGGATATTTCTGTATTTGGCAGAAACTGCTCATTTGATATAGCCACATAGTAAAGACAGTTGCAGTGCTTGTGACTGCTGTACTTCCATTGCTTCTAGCTCTAGGTATAAAAGCTTCTATCTGTGGAACACAAAGTGGCAATGCACAGGTGAAGCCTGCTGAAAGAACTTGTGCTGGATCTGGAAGCAGGACACTGCATTTATTTGTAATTTTTTAATTTTTGCCATGTCATATTCATTTTGTTGGTACAACAATCAGAATAGTTTCTCCTCAAAAATGAGGAAACATAGTACAAGCTCAAGTGTCATGAAAGCAACTGAGGAAAGTGAGGAGTTCTGAATTACTTTTTTCTCTTAATGCCTCTAAATAATACAAACTTCATCTTTTGACCCATCTCTACATTGTTCTATATTTTTTTCTCTCTAATACTTCCCTGATGAGAAACATAGATCAAAGAGATTAAACCTTGTTTGCTACTGATCTGACATAAAGGCCACAATTCTCAGTATTTCAAAGTAAAATGATAAATAATCATGATAATGAGGAAAGCCTTTTTGTTTGCAATATGACATAATTAATCTGCATCTGGTAGCACTTGCAAAGTGTTCACAAAATTGTTCTAACGCCATCCATGGTACTGTTGCAAAACCTGGGGAACAGTCAAAAAGCCTTGTTTTTTTACAGGCTTCATTGGAAACAATGAGCAAAAGAGAAGCCCACTCTTTTCCAAGTAGAAACTTGCCAAACCTGCAGTGAGAGCAGAGGATGGCAGAACATAAAAATTTCATATCAACACAGACAAATTACTAAAGGAATTGAGTGTTTTCATTGATATTGGTCTTAATCAGATTTCTTTATTAAAGAACTGATTGCATAAAAGCTGAAAGATTGTTCGAAGAACTGAGCATCACCATTTTTTGTTTTTAAACTGATTTTCAGTTATCCAAGAGCTGCTAAATTTAATTAACACTTTTAAATTGTAGGAGGGCAGAAAAGTGCACTTGTAAAGTGTTAAGTTTCTTAAGGTTTCAGATTTTTCATTTGTCTCTGGTAACATGACTGTTTTCAACCCAGCCTGAAAATATAGCACTTAATCTGCACATTGATGGTTATTACACACGAGCATGTCTCTGGGCTCTGTAAGGGCCTCTCTGTGGGCCTGTTGACCTTGCACTAATTAGAAGATGTCATTCCCAATGGGCTAACAGCAGATCTGCCCTTAACGCTCATGCTCTGGGATTAATTTAATGGGTGAAGTGCAAAATGCTACGTAGATTCCTGTGAAAACAGGCTACTATGGGAACAGCTGTTTAAGCATGTTCTTGGTAGACTTTCAAGCCATTTGGACTTTCTTTCTGTAACAGTCAGTGCTGGCAGATGCCCTCTTATGTTCAGAGGTGAATCTTGTCCCTGGAAAAGTAATTTTGTAAGTGCAAAGAAAGGGCATTGTGGTTTCACTGCAGGGATCAGTACTTGATCTTTTCCTGACACTGCTGAACAGGCCTTGCTGTCTTGTATATTAGACTGACTTAATTGGAAGATTAGAATATTGTTGAAAACTTAGTGGTTGCTGAGGGATTTCTTTTCCCCTTTCTGTCTTAGTTTGTAAAATTGAATGTTCTCTGTAAATACATGTAGAAGAATAAAAATCTTCCATTTGCAGAGTTCTGCTGAATAAGCAGGGCTGTATCAGTCTTCCTCAAAATTAAATACCAGCCAGACCTGCTGTTCATATGTGACATGCTTGTTTGCATTTGCTCTGATCTTTTGCCCAAATAAGAAACCAGGAACTGAATAGGATTTAATTACGAGCTTATTTAAGCTTTGTTTTATGGAGGCAGTCATGGAGTGTCATATTTATCTGAGTAGAACTTTTGAAACATGGTCCTTTCTGCTCTCCATTTTATCCTCTGAAGAAGGAGCTATCCGATGTGTGCTTTTTTTTGTGTTTTGTTTCATTTCCTTCTGACACAAGCATACATTTAGTGTAATGACATTAGGATACTTCTGTTATAACAAAATAATGAATTGAATTAAATTAATAAATTTTTTCTCATTGTACGTCCTTAGCAAAAAAATTTACATTTTAATTGTTAGGGTATGTAGTTTTACAGGGTTCTATTTCATCAGAGCATGAGGGGGATAATATTAGTTTAGATTCATCTTTCTAAAGTCTGATAGGGCTTTTCATTACTTCTTAGAAGAACTTGCCACCTCTAAGTTCTGACAATTTTGGTTTATTGGTTTCTCTGGATTTCTACTAAATTATAGTTATCACCCATGAACCAAACTATTTTACTTGTGGCTTAACCATTTCAATTAACATTGAAACCAGACATAAATATAGAGTCATTTTCAGAAGCAATTTATTTTTCAAACTAAGTTTGCATTAGTTTTTTCATGTTGTGATGTTTTTCTCGTTTACTAGAAATGTGCACCAGATATGCTGGTCTGTTTCCACATGACAAGATGCCTGATGGGTGAGCAAGGTGTACTGGGTATAGTGAAAACATTTTACTAGATTACTTTTTTCCTAATTTATGCTCAAGAGGTGAGTTTGTTACTGATGCTTTTTGGCTTGCAGTATTAGTTCTGTAAGTGTTATTTAGTAGGAATCACATAATGAGAAATACAAGAGACCTTCTTTTAAAATAAAAGCTCTGCCGGTAATAATTTTTTTTATATGAAGTGACAATTGAGTGGCATAATTTTTTCCTTCAATGTTGTTCACATTCAATACCAAGGTATTTTTAAGTGTTTGCGTATACATGTAGAGAGACAGAGAGAGAAAGAGAAAGAGGGAGATGGGAAAAGAGAGAAAATGTCTTAACCACAACATATGTTTCTCTGGAGACTCATCTGTTTTCTTCAGCGACAAAGCCACTTGATTATCCCTGTTGGGATTGCAGGCTAATACAGCTATGGAAGAATGAGCTGGATGCCATATTGCTTAATCAGCCAAGTGGTTGGTTAGTCTAGTTATTTTGTGCAGAGGACAGTTGCCATAGCCTCTGGCAGAAATAATATGAGTTTTCAGATCCTGTCATTCTTTGCTAACAGCTGGGAAAAAGATATTTGCTAGACAACTAAGCTTGGAAACCAGTAGTTTGAAAATCAGTGAGGAAGGGCAAACAGTTTCTTTTCCAGGGTTGGAATGTTTCTTGGATATTAAGAGATTATGCTGAATACTATTTTAAGCACTTTCAGGTTACTCACTCACACACTTCCTAGGCCTCTTAATATGGCCACTAGAGAGCAAAGCCAACGTTTGACACATAAGGGAAAATTATTAGCTTTGTGGTAAAATTTCATCTACACATTACATCATCCAGTTTCTCATATCAACTAATACAGTTTTTTGTGATAGCAGTTTTCTGTTTCTTAAAGATATTTCCCTCTCCATATTCTTTGAGGAATAGCAAAAATAGTTGGAAAACCTTGAGTAATTTTAGCATATGAAGATTTTCATAAAATCAGAAATACAGATTCAAAAGATGAGAGTCCACAGATTCCTCTGTCCACACCCATTAACAAGGCTGCCTTCTACTTCTTTTGTTAATCTGGTTTAAACTAGAAACTCTTAGAGCTAAACCCATACTATTTCATCTGCAAATTTACTGGAGCATGTCCCAGGAATAGGAGTACAGAAAATTCCTTATACATTTAGAAACTGATTTGCTGAGTATAAACTTGTGAATAAGTCTCAGCAGGGGTCTCACCTTTCCCCAAAAAAGACATGGCTAACAATAAGCTAGTTAGCGTAGAAAGCATTTCTTTTCCAGCTTAAGAAAGCAGGCACCATAACATTAAAAAAAGAAGTAGTAAATATAATAAATCTCAAATGAAAAGCCAAATACATTTTCATCAATGCTTGTAACTGCCAGTAACACCTGCCAAGGTAGGAGAATATTTTATTGAGTGAAGAGGACAGTTTCTGTTGGAAATAAGGGAACATTTTGTGGACACTACCAAACATTTTACAATATTTCTATTGGTATTTTCCCAAATGTGCTGTATTGATGAGATGATAAGCTGCTATAAAGTAAAGCCTAAAAACATAAGTAAATTTAAAAATATTTCCCAATAATTTCTGAAGGATTCAATATTTTTCAAGCAGTTAATAGTGAAAGGAATGAGAAAGAGGTGTCTTTACAAACAAACTGGGTCTGCTTATAGATAGATAAAGCCAGATACTGAGAAAGAAACAATGGGAAAAAGATACATAAATTCCAAGATATTCCACTAATTGACTCAGAATGATACTCACCCAAGACTGTGCTAAATCGCTGGATTTAGCTAAAAAAAAAAAAAAAAAAAGGAACAAAGACACGAAGAAAAAGAAGGGGGGGGAGGGGAGGTACACATTAGAAGGGCGTCTGCTTTAGGCGGTTTGGGGAGTCTGTACCTCTCACGTACCTCAGCCAACGGGGAGAGATGGAAAATGCTGCCGGGAAATGAGGATAAAAGAGAGTCTGTGTCCTCTGACAATTTGAGAGACCCCATGACCATGAAATGCCCATGACCTCTCCCTTTATTAATGAATAAAGCTACGGGACTCCTCTGTCCTTTTTGGACATAAACTTTTGGTGTTTGTGGATTAATTTTCCTGACATTAGTATGAAAGCACAATGAGTTTTTCGTAATCTGGCCATTCTGTTATGGACTGCTTTGGATTCCAGTGCTTTTGCAGCGGGATGGGCTCGATTTCCAAACCGCAACAGGGTGCGTGCCTCTGCTATTGCCAAGGCACAGGCTGCTGGAGCTGCGGGCGCGCCCCTGGAGCAGCCGCGGGCGGTCGAGGTCGGGACGGGCCGGCTGCAGGGCGGGAGAGGCGGCGGGGACGGGCGGCTGTCAGGGCTGGGAGGCGGGTGCTGGCGGCTGTCGCGACGGGGGTGGGCGGCAGCGACCACGGCTGCGCTCGGGAAACGCGGCTGCGGCGGCAGCTCCGTCGAGGAGGCAGCGGAGCACGAGGTTGCGGCGGCGCCAGGCTGGGTCCCGGGAACGGCGAAGGGGCAAAGGAGATGCGGGCAGAGAAACAGGACCACAGCGAGGAAACGGCGAAGGGAGGAGGGGGCCGAGCTGACTCCGCTGGTGAGCCCCGCTCCCGCCTCCCACAGCCCAATCCCGGCCGGCTGTCAGGTGACGCCTTTCGGGGACAGCGTTCCCAACACGTGTACAGCCCGCAGGGTGATTTTCACCTCATGGAAAACATGTGTTGAGGCATGAGTAAAAATAAAATTGGTCCCTCTCAATATGTCGCATAGTTTTAGATGGGAAAATAATCTCGCAATTCAAAGGTACAATAAAAGTGAGATTGTATTTTTGATCAAGATAGCACCTCTGAATTTTTCTTGGAGAAAATTCCAGTATTGCTTCTGCTGGCCAAGGGAAGACATAAAAACACCGATTTTTTCCTTCAGGCAATTCCATTCAGGATCTGGGGTGGGGGAAAACCCGGACTGGATTTTTTCCACAATACGGAATGGGGGAAAACCCAGACTGGATGTTTCCGGAGTACTGAATGGAGGAAAAACCCGGACTGGTTTTTTGCCGGAGTACGGAATGGGTATAATTTAATTTCACACACAGTGTGCTCATGCGTTCAGCTGAGGCTAATCCAGAGGAACATTAAAGGAGATTGAAAGGGGGAAACCCAGAATTTTCTATTTTAAAAAATTACGGCAGAAAAGTGTAATCGGCAGCTTTAAAAAGACTTTCGGTACGGGTCAGAGACTGTGACAGTTTGTGGGCCTGAGCTGCGCGGGAGGTCAGAGCGGTAGCGGAGTTTCTGTGGCCATGGCGGACGGCAGCTGAGACGCTCACGGCGCATGCGGCACCTGGAGGCGCCGGCGCCTTCCTTGCCCCCACGGAGCGAAGCACAAGGCTCTGACTGTGACTTTATCGGGGCTGAGGAAGGAGAACCAGAGAGTGGCCCTTGGTCTCCCGATCCATTTGATCCCGGGGGGACCCGGACCCTTTCCCTCCATCCATGCCATCGATGGCAGCTGAGGAGAGCAAGATGGCGGCGATGGCGCGGGCGCTGCTGTGGGAGCGCTGCGCGAGGCCGCCCTGGGCTGTGGCGCTGCCGCGGCTGCGGCTGAGGGCGGCGGTGGGGCTGGCGCGGCTTTTAAACCGGCAGTGGCGGCGTGTGTCCGGCATCGACCGCCAGCCGCAGTGGGCTTTGTGCAGCTCTCGTACTACGGCTACGCCTGGGAGGCACAGCAGCTGTCTGCGTACCGGGGCCGCGCCGGGGAGAGCGAGAGACGGCGTGGGAGCGCTGCCGGGGCCGAGAGAGAGCGGCAGCAGGGGAGTGTGAGGCGGGGGCCTCGCCCCCGGGCTGCCCCCGTGCAGGCGGCGGCTGCGGCCGCGCTGGGAAACCAGTTTGTGCAAAGTGGGGAAGCAGATCGGAGCCGGCCAGGAGCTAGGCCCCGGGGGCAGCGACTTCATCGGTGGGCCGCCGCGGCGGGAGCAGCACGTTTCCCTGTGCCGACAGCCCTAACAACGCGCCAGGACCGGACCGGGCCGGTGGCGCGGATCGGAGCCAGCAGCGGCCACTGGCGCTGCCCCCCGCTGGGCGCTCGGCAGCCGCCTCACTCCGGGCGGGGAGAGGAGAACGCGGAGCTGTGCGCTGCTGCGCTGGTCCCGCGACGGCCGGAGAAGCGGCGCCGGGCGGGGTCAGGCGGCGGCGCGAAAACAGACGGTGGCACGAAAAGCGGCGGGGCGCGGTGACCTCCGCTCGGGACCCGTGGTCTGGGTTCCCCTGCGGGAGTTCCGGTCGCTGCCAGGTTCAGGAGTTGCGGTAGCGGCGACTGAGAAGCGGCGGCGAGGCGAGGATGAGCCTGAAACGCGGAGGATCAGCTCCGAAGTGCACCTGGTCTCCCCTATCACAATAACTCTCCAAGACAGCAGTGTGAACTCCTCGTCCATGATACAACGTTGTTTTGTTCTCCCTAGAGTCATAAATGCAGATTTTACAGGGGAGATTAAAATAATGGTTTAAATCCGTGTACCCCCATGTCAAATTTGGGATGTTGCCACACTCCTGGACCCTCAGCGTCATCCTTATTACCATTGATTCTTAACTTCCAATGACTTTTGTCTTCCAGTGATATGTTTCTTGTTCAGAAAAAATAATTTAACTTACAGTTAATAATGTCCCTTTCAAATATCATAGACTGGAAGTTGTAATTTATGTTTGTCTATATGCAATAGCTCAACAGGTGGTTCCAGTCAACAGGTTTAACTTCACGTAACAGTGTTAACTTTAAGGGTTTTTACACAAGCAGTTGGTAATGCATAAAGTTATTATAAGGAGATTTAGTTGAAAAATAATTATTTGATGTTGCTTATATGTGTTCCTTTGTTTGTTCATAGATTATTCATGTTACTATTGAGTATTTGCCTACCTCATAAAAGTTGGTTTATAAAATATTGCAGGGAAGCCCTCCCAGTCAAGGTCTGAGCTCTGGCCAACCTTTTGCTGTGACTGGTCGGGAAATACGCCATCACACCCAAGTGTTTCTGCATTAAAACTGTAATCAGGTCCATTTGACTTGTTAATTTGGTCTTGTAAAAGCTGGACCCCCTTTTCGAACTAAACTTGAAAACTTTTGCCCGGGAAAAAGTCTTACAGGTCCTTGCTGTGAAGTGGGACTCCCCAGCAATTTCAGACTCTAGGTGATGGTAAAGTGTTTAGGCAGTTGATGATGTACACTTACTGTTTTATTAAATGTATTGTTTTACTGTTGATAATAAGAGAAGTCCATGTTGTTAAAACAAAAAAGGAGGGAGTGTAGAAATAGAATGTACCCCCACAAAGTACTGCAAAAAACCCTATATGTTCTCAATTTTTTGAATTGTGTTCAAAATGACCTAACCCCAATCCAACACCTTTTTAGTGGATCACAAGGTCACTTAGAAAAAACTCAAGTGCCCCTTTAACCTGGGAGTGAGGATATGCGTGTGTTTCCACAGTTGGTACTGTGGGTCCACGATGGGTACCTGCAAGAGTGATTCAGCCAGCCTTGGTTATCCTGGCTTCATCATCAGCTTGTTGAGAAACTGAAGGAACAAGACGAATGGAACTTGTTGGGCCTGGTTTGTGAGGTTGGGGTCATAGGTTAAACATGTTCTAATGTTACAAGTGTTTCATGATTCTTGTTTGCATAGTTGTTGAAACAGTAAAAAATAACAGTAGTACAGTTTTAAAATAAGAAAGGGGGAATTGTGAGAAGAGGTCTGCAGGCTGTGATGCGCCTGCAGCGTGTCGTGGCTGCACAGGGGAGCCTTGTTTCCCCCTGAAATCCTACACTGCAGCCAGCCCTGCCAAGGGGCCTGCCGGAGGAGTGGGTAGCTCATGCTCACCCCACATAAGGACACTAAGAAGCGTGGCAATATGTGATAGGTCATTTTGTGTGATGCTTGTTTTGTAAAAGGGTATAAAAAGAGTTGCCATTTTGTAATAAAGGTTCCAGTTTCTTTGCTGGGCTGGGACCTGTCAGAGACTGAAACAGTTACTGCTTCAAACATTGGTGTAAGTTTTGTTCATTATAAAGAAGCCTCCCTGAAGACTGGAGCTTTGGACTGTAAGTCAAACTACTGAGATTAGATAAAGGGAAAACCCTTTTGTTCAATCACCTGAAACAAACAAGGCTGGGGGAAAAGGTATGCATCCACAAAGAATCATCCCTGGCTGAGTTTGGGGTGGGGGGGGAGAACACAGCTCTCAGAAGCCAGGTTTACAAACTCTCCCCCCAGCCAAGGGTGGTGGGAGAAGAGGAGGTTTTTGGGTGCATGGTGTAACCTCTGGCCAGAGGCACCGAACACCCATCCTCGGTTATACAAACTGGCCCAGCTGTGGAACTCCCAACCCCACAGGCCACATCCACGGAACACTCATGTGAGAGGCAGCTGAAGGGGAGTCCAAACCCTTCAAAGACCCCCCAAAGCGCTCCCCAGGAGCCTTGCACCACAGAACTGCATGTGATGCAACAGATCCAGTCTGCTGTAAGAGACAATGGCAAAATCCCCCCTCCCAGGGGGACATGCCTGGACATGCCACCTGGCTTGAGGGTATATTAACCCAGGGCATCCTATGCCTTGCGGGGGGGACTTTCACCACTAAAAACACCGGCTGGAAAGGATCAATGGAGCAGCGCTCGGATCCACGGAGTGGTGATATTTTCCTTATTCTGTCTGTGTCACTCTCTGTCCCCTCACCTATTGCTTTTTCGTGTTTGACTCTCTTTCTCCCTCTCTCTCTCATATCTACTATCAAATAAAACCCGTACTATTAACTGGCATATGGTCTCGTTTGTACCTTAATTTGAGCAGAGGTATTTCTAAGAACCTAATAATTTAATCATGACAGGACTGTGCCTCAGTCATCACATTTCACCTGTTGCTGTCATTTGTGGGTTAAAACCGTAATTTCTCCTTATCTGGTAACCAAACAGTAGCTTTTTTCACAAGTCCTTTTTCTATTCAGATTTACTTTATTGCACGTACTCTGCTGCCTTTCAATGTCTGAGAAATATTGAATATGTTTATGACTACACTTGGATAGATTTGGGTCACACCATGCTTTTCTAATTCAAATACCGTGTTACTTAGCATAATTGCAAACCACTTCATGCTATGTTACCAAGCAACTGTTTCTACCTTTAATGGGGAATTGGTATTTTTTGTTACAGTGAGTAGTTAATGAAGGACAGACGCTTCACAATTAATTTAATTTTAATCATAAAAGTAGGAGATGACTGCACAAGGATGACCAGATAGGAAATAGTCCTTTTATAACAGTCAATTTGTCATTATCAGTCTGGAGTTTCACTGTGAATTTATTTTCTGTTTTACTCTCTGATCTCTACCCAAGCCCAGGCATGTAACACCTGTCTTCTCAATGATTTTTACCTTGTGTATTTGTATAGCAACTTGCACAACAGAGCCTTGATCAGGGCTCCCAGGCACTGCTATGATAAAAATTGACTGTTTTTTGTAGACCGTGTCCAGGAAATGACTGCAGGTAGGGTTCCATTAAACAACCAAGTCTATTAGAAAATGATCAGAATCCTACTTTTTAGGAACTGTGTGCCAGGATCATGCTTAATCTAAATAGAAAGAAAAATATAGACCATCTTATGATCAAGATCTGATTAACTTCATAGAACATGAACACACATTTTCCAGTGAATCAGTTTTGAAAATTATTAATCCATGGTTTGATACCTGATGAGTGTTCTGCTGTTATCATTTGTCATGACTTTATTTTATAAACCAAAACCAAAAAAACCCACAAAAACCCACAACAAACCACCTTTCCCAAAGCCTGCATATAAGTTTTAATACTATAAAACAATTTTAATTATCTACTTTATTCAATAACTTTATTATTTTTAAACTACTGTCACTGTTTGAGTAATTAAAAAAGAGGGAATTTGACATGCTGCTTGAGGTAATCTTTTTTTCTATTCCTGTATTATACCTGTTAAAAAACATTGAGCATTTCCTGTACTACACAGTTTTTATCAAAAATATATTCCAAACTATGTTGTGACTCACATGACACAGGTTAAAGACTTACATAGCTTATCAAGCAGAACAGGATAGCATCATCCCTGCTCAGAGAAGTACACTCAATGTGTTTTGCAATAGTTTTTTTTAACTTCATGGTGCATGTGCAATGACACAGAGAATAGATAATATTACTGAGGTAAGTTTTGCTGCTAAGCCAAAAGTAAAAAACTTTCACCACTATCAGGTTTTATTATTGTTCAGGATTTCATAAAGGCTTCAAGCAAAGCTCTTAACACTTTTTTCTCTTCTATGTAGAGTAGAAGAATCCTTGTTTGAATTAGTTGAATGCTCAGGGTATAGTAAGAAAAATACATACAGTAACTTTCATTTAATCATTTGTTATAATTCAGTTTGGTGTCATTTAAAGAGATTAATTCTAGTGTATAACACAGAGGGGTTCTGCAGGAATTTATCCACTGAAAGGGTTGTCAAGCACTGGAATGGGCTGCCCAGGGAAGTGGTGGAGTCACTGTTCCTAGAAGTGTTTGATAAACGACTGGATGTGGCACTTAGTCCTATGGTTTACTTGACACAGTGGTGATCAGTCAAAAGTTGGACTTGATGATCTTGGAGGTCTTTTCCAACCTTAATGATCTGATGATTCTGTAATTGACTTTTCGAGTAGGTATAACTTTGTCCCATGCTTAGAAATAGAAAATCTTGAGGACATTATGTCCCAGCTGATACAAGGGTTTTCTCCATGTTTAGTTTTTTAATTAAGTTGCAGCACAAATAAATGCTCAAGATTTCATAGGGCTGGATTGTCCTTTTCTCCTATGCTAGAGATTGTGTTGGCTATATTAGTGAGAAATGTTTTATACCTGGAAGAAGCAGTAAAGCAGGAAATGGGAGGCTGATATGAAAGAAAACTCAGGAATTTTGTATGCATTTGTACATACAAAAAAAAAAAAAAGCCTGTTCTATTCTTATGTAATATAAATGTAATGAATTTAAAATAATCTATTAACTGAAATGGAAGATCATAATGAAAAGAAAAGTCATGTAGGATAGTCTGTAACCCCTTGCAAAAAGAAATCAATATGGTTTCCAGGAATTAGTTTATCTTAGGATCCCAGTAATACCTTTGAATAAACGCAGCTATGACTTTTCCATCATCTTTTTTTGTTACTCTTCTGTCAATCACATTTGCCTCTCTAATTTGGTCTTTTTGTATTTTGTTCTGATGTGTTCCTATGATTCTGTGCTCAGGACTATTGTGGTTAAGAGGTACAAAGTGCAAACTTATTATGAGCTGAAGTAAAGCATTCTGCACTTGATTATGGGCTAGCATTTAATGTCCTTGATTTCATTTAATACCTTAGACTATTGGAACTTGTGCTTTGAATACATTATTTTTGCAACTATCTCATCTATTTTAATTTTTATCTATGTGTTAAACTTTGGTATTAGATAATCTCAGAGTGAACCTTATTTGTTTAGCAATGATGGCAACAGAACACTTTTGGAACCAAAATGTTACATGACAAATGGTTGTTAAAAGGAAGCCAATGCTTTTTTATCTTTAAGTGCAGTGGTAAAATCTACCCCTGGACAGAAGACTAATAAAGGCTTGCTCACCACTTGAGCAGAAAATACACACTGATGGAAGCGGGCATTGCTGTTCTGACTTCACGGGAGCATTACAAACACACGCTTCTGGATTTGGCTCAGAAACTTGTAGTGATGTGAGTCCTTGAAAGTTCAAGTGGAGAACAGGCCTTTTAGCCTGGTGTTTGCATAAGATATTCATATGCTCTGGGTATATGGATTATCCTACATAAAAGGTCTTCATCAGTTTTTACCATATGGTTAAAACATATATACATGTTTTTGCTGTTACATCCAGGCAGCTGGTATTAATGAATAAAAATAGCCAGCAAAATCCTGGCATGTGGTTGCTAGAAGGAACAATTTATAGCCAAGGGTCTTGTAGATTACTAGAAAGGAGAAAAAAGGAACAACCCCAAAACACATGACCTCTGAAAGTATGTATGAACTCTAAGTTTCATCTGCATTTTGGGCACCTGTATTGCTCAAGGCAACAGAATATGGAACTGATTAAAACATATTAATTCTATTTCTATTGCTCAAAATTACAGGGAAGGCAATTGGAGAGTGTGGTGTTTTGGGTTACTTTTTTAAACATCATTACTGTAGTTTGTCTTTCAGCTGATATTAGTATCTAGACATTTGTAGCTTCATGAAGAGCTTGGAAGAGATACATTTCTCAGAATAAATGAAATGTAACTTACAAGGTGAGCCTTGGAAGGTGGTCTTACTGTGATGCAAAACGGTGAGTTCTAGTAATTTATTTCATAGCCCTGGTTTAGATTTTTGCCTTCTAAAAAGTAAAGTTGACCTTCCTTCTCCACAGAGCAGTGACAAAATACAAGATTCTTATGTTCCAGAAAATGACTCTTTGATAGTCCCTAGCATTTGATAATTGATGGTTACCAAGCTCAGTGAGGCTCATCTTATGGGTTTATCCTGATGGAATGTTTTTAAAATCTGTTTGGTTTTTCTGCCTCATAAGGACTGTGGTTCAAATAGTGGGATGATCAATATAGCATGCAAGAGCTGTAGACTATGAACACTAAAAGCTATTATTGTGTTGTAGTGAGAAAAATGTTAAAACTTTATTTGCAGTGTGACTGTATTGGCTACTGCAGTTTTTAATTGCTATAAAGAGGCACCAGGAGCAATAGTAGGGTGGGGTGTGGGTTTCTGTTGTTCCACAGAACCACGAAGATTGGCATTAGATTCATTACAGGTTACCACAGGAGAGAAAAATATTTAAAAAATCAAAAATGAGATCAAAATAAACTTAAAACTGGCAAACATTTTATGGAAATACATTTTTAAATGCTCCATCATTCATTCAGTTCATTCAAAAAGAAACTGAGTAGTGCCGAAGTTATGTTAAAGTTGGGAAGGAACAGAGATCCTGATCTAGAGAGAAACACAGTGCCGGCACTGGTCAAAACTGATCAAAGAAATTAAAATGGGGATGTATTTTTGTAGTTAGCATGGTTATGAGTTGAAACAGATTGCCTAGAGATGTGATGGTTTCTTTTTCTCTTGTTTCATAAAAAGGCCACAAACCTTTGAAAGGTGCTTTAGACAAAACAAGGCATGATGTAGGAGAATCCAGGTGAAATACTTGGGTAAGAGGGGGAGCTATACAACGGCATACAGCTGATCCACAGGAAGGCCTCTACAGAAAATATTCCTCTCTACTATAATATGTCTTGAATGAGATGTTCCCAGATTGCATTTGTCACTCTGACTGCAGTGACAAAGGAACAAGACTTGCAGCAACATTGAGATGTGTCCAAATTTTTCTTCCCTATAAGGCTGAGGGGAAACATAAGCAGGATACTGATGTAAAAAGTGGAACAACTTATTTCCTGATTATGCATCTATGAACTGCAGAAAAGCCAATAGGGGTAAATGCCTGGTGGTTTTGTGGCTTCATTACAGAAAAACTCTTGGAATATGGAAATCATAAACAGTGGGCAAGCAGACAATTCTAGTGAGAACTCATTTCACAGTTAAAACTGCTAAACTGTTTTAGCTCCTTTTCTTTCAAAAGATAATGCTGCTTACCATTGTTAAGTCTGAATTTTTGTTAGCCACCATTGTTGGTAATGGCTTGTTAGATGTTTGAAAATGTGCATGTTATTAAACAGTAATATCCGTTCTACATTTCTGTTTGGCAAGTGTGAAATGCACGTGTATGGATGGTTCTAATACACAGCTTTGGCTTTGTGTTTGAAAGCTATCACCTGTACTTTTTGCTGATTTCCGGTGACTATTGTCAGCAACTATTTGCTGTGAATATCAGAGGAAGGGGAGAACCTAGGAGAGGCATACTTTGATTTTTCAGCAAGAAATGTATGAAGGTGGAAGGTAATTCTAGGTTGGATGTTTACCTAATCCTAACAGAAAATGTAATTGCAAAGTAAAAAACAAACAAACAAACAAAAAAAACCCACAAAAAACCTTCAGGAAAATTAGTCTTAATTTTAACAAAATATGAATACAAGCCTTGAACAAAAAAATCAGGTTTACTGTAGTTTGTAAAGATGGAAATAAATATCTGTGGTAGTGAGGTATTTTAAGCCTCTTAGAACAAAAGTGTTCATACATGGAATTTTAACATTTTTGCCAGACAAATTCAGTCCCTAAGCTCCCACATGTGAGACATTTCTAATTTTACCCAGCTGAAATTTATCATGTCAGCTGCCAGCCTTGAGTGCTGTGTTGTTTTGTTGCTTGGAGAGGGTTGGAACTCTTCATTTTTGGAAAATTCTTGCTTATAAACTGCAAGTTACTCTTCATTGGGGCTGAGAAAAAGTCTTTGAGTGATATATCAAATACTATGAATCTCGTTTTAACATACTCTTATTACTAATATTCTTATGTGAAACTGCTGCTTGACAACTTTAGTATACAGAGTGTTTTCAAAAGGAAAGTGTTGATTCACTCACAGAGGTCGCTGGTGCAAACTCACAAACTGGTAGTGGAGTGATCTTATCACAGCACAAGCTGCCCGCTGGAAATTGCTTGTGTGTGCAAGTTCTTACCTCTACTGCCTCACGGTAAGTTACGTCTCTTTCAAAAGGAATAACCTGAGTTAAGTGTGCCCATCCATGGGTCTTTTGGAATAGTAGAGTTGCTGTAACCACATGGTCCAGCCCCCACCAAGGGGATTGTTATCTGGTGGTAGGAAGATGTGTGGAAAGTAAACATTTATATAAAAATCCTGGGGTTTATGTGCTCTGTTGTGCCAGTGTGGTATTATTACAGAGAGCAGTAGCAGTATAAAGTAGGTGCAAGACAGAGATGAGTAATAAAATAACTCCTGTCCTTGCCATGGTCAGAATACCTTTCCTGATTGATCAAAGCAAAAGCTGTTTTTTGCGTTGCAAAAGTTGTTTACAAGGAACTGAAGTATTTCCATGGCTAACCTAACACTGTAATTTGAATAAACCCCCAGATACAGCCCTTTATCAAATATACTGAGAGTTCTGAAGAATGGATTTTTATGTCACCATTAGACAGTTGTCTCACACACAAATTGGTACCAACTGTACTGGGTAGAACACTAGAGATGTTTAAATGTGCTGTTAATTCTAAAAAACCAGACTTATTTTGCCACAGAATACCCTCTGTCATCTTAAAAATGTGGATTAGGATACATATAAAAGGTCTACATTAAAATACATAAAAGAAGAAAAATATATATTAAATCTATCTAAAAATCCAGATATACTATTGCATACTTTTGATGTACAAGAACTTAATACACCTCTTCTCTGTATTCAGTGTAGTGGGAAGTCCATTCAGATGTATGTTATCATACCTATTGCTGCTTTCACAGTGACTGAAATGAAGATAACTCCGTAAAATCCTATCGTACAAAGTGTGCTTCCAAAGCGTGTTATTGCATTCCATTATTGAGGGTGATAAGAATCTGAGAGATCTCACTGGCTGTTTTATTGCTGGCAGGCATTGCACATGCCTGCTGAAATGAACACTGTGCGTTAGGGTTAACTGGGAAGCAGCCTGCTGCCAGACCTTACAGCCCTACAGTACCACAAAAGAAAAAAACATTGCAAGATAAGAAAATGGAATGGTAATAAGGCATCCTGTGATGCAAACAAATGCAGAGTACATTTCAGATTTATAAACTTTTTGAATTCCCCTATGCTCTTTCCATGCCTGAAATAAAACTGTACTGTCATTTACTCTCAGAACAAGGCCTGAGGAGGTGATTTGATTAATCTTGATAAGCAGTGCTAGGTACAGTTGTGGGAGGAGGTCAAAGTTTCATGTGAGCACCACCTGGCTCCATTAGTTTTACAACAAGTATCATAGGTTTTTTATGCTAGTAAACTCTGGGAGGACTTATTTGTCTATGACATGCAAAATTAAATAAGTGAATACGTGAATGTAAATGTTCAACATGTAACATGAAAATGTTTAAAAAATACATCGTAAATGTTGCTTAAATCTTTTAATAAATAATAGAGGCTTTATCTTTTTTTTTTTTTTTTGGATGAGTGATGAGGACAGCATAATCTTTTCCCCAGAAGGCCTTTCTGTCAAAAGAGTTTCTTTATAAATTCCTCCTGTGTCTTGGTATTATGTAAACTAAAAGTCCCTTGGCTATAATAAATATTGGTTAGCTGATCTTTTAAATCAACATTTTAAATGGTTTGGTTTCAGCCCAAAGTTATTTGTAAATGAAACAAATGAAATTATTGTCTTTATTTATTACTCACATTGCATCAATTCAGTTTTCTATAGAAATATGATTATTAAGACATGACATTGAACTGAAAGTAAAGATACCTGATTCATTACTCATCATGCAAGTTTATGGTAGAATAGCTCCAATAACACACACAGGAGTGCTGTAATTGTAGTTTTTGTATTCTAAGGGCATTTTTAAGTCTCTTTGAATCTTTACCCAGTCATCTTTCCACAATTTTAGAACAGATACAAGCTTTTCAGGAAGAGGACTGATAGAATTCTAAGACCCTGCTAAACAAAAGCAGTAAGATCTTTCACAAGAATGCCTACCTAAAATGATGATTTTTTTTTACGTTAAGTGACAACTATGCCAAGAAAGGACCTGAGATTCCTAGAAAACATGAAGGAGGACATGAATAAAGTATGGCCATGCACTGGAATGAGCCCATGGGAGGGTCACTGATATCATTGGAGAACTGGAGCACATGAAGCACAAGAGTAGAGTGGGAGAGCAGGCTTTGTTCAGCCTTTGGGAAGGCTAAAGGGAGACGTAGTGTGTCTGCGTACAGCTATCTGATGGGAGGGTTTAGAGAAGACAAACACTTCTTAGAGGTACACAGCAAGAACTAAGAGGCAACAGGCACAAGTGGCAACAAATAAAGCTGTTAGTTATTAGAAAAAAATCATATTTACAGTGAGGGGTAGTCAAATATTTAAAATAGTTACTCAGAGAGGAGGTGAAATACCCATCCTTGGAATATTAAAAATTCAGCTGGCCAAGGTTCTGAGTAACCTGCTTTGAACAGGGACTTGAATCAGATGAACTTCAGAGGTCCTTTCTGAATTATTCTATGAACCCTGGGGGAGAATAGGGAAGAACAAAAGGTTTTATTTAGGAAAAATAAAATTCTTATGTCTCTGATGAAAATTGTGTGTTGCAATGTTAAAACTGACCCATAGAAGAAAATCTGGACACTTTGAGAGATATGTCTTGGAAAAAAAATCCAGGCAAACTCTCCCCCCCATCCTATAATTCAACCATTGTTTATCTTTGTACTTCGTCACTTCCTCAGCTGTAGGGAACATCTGTTCCATGGGAGTTACCATCTCTTAATTAATTTATATCTGCAGATGGCAAAAAAGGAGGAAAAAAAGATAAGAAAAAGTTAACTTCAGGAAAAATCTAGGAAAAATACCATTTTCTTGATTGTTTTCTCATTGTAGCCTTTGTCACTCTTCAGGAAGTTATCCTTACAAGCTGTAAGAAAACACTTTGTGACCAAAGATTGCCTTAGACCTCCTATGATTTCCATAAAATGGACTCCCATGCTTTTAAGATCAAGGGAGGGTGTTACTACAATAAAATTTTTAACAACCCAAAACCAAGCCAAACTAATAAAAATTAAATTAGAGTAATTAACTTTTTGAGTAAATGAAATATGGTTGGTAAGAAAAGCCTTGACAGGTTTAAAGATTTCCCCTACTCCCACTCCCTCTCAGTTCTTCTGTCTGCTCTGTTTTACAGGCTTGTGCCTACCATTGTCAATTCAGTGACTCTGTCCCTTACATGAAGTTTCGTGCTGCAACTCTTTGGCCTGCTGCACCTAGTAATCCCTCTGGCCTTCTTCCACTAATCTTGCCTTGTGTCTGCCAAGCACAGTCTTTTACACCCCTCATCAAGCTGTCCACCTAATTTCTTAGAGGAACAATGAAATGTAGAAAAAGTAAAAGAAAATAATAATCTTGTCTGTCACACAAGATTTAGGCGTAAATCCAGTTTCTCTTGTTACGAGCTTCTTCTGTAAGGAAGAGCTTGCAAGAGGGCACAGTACAGTTCCCATGGGGAAGGCAAAAAAGGATATTAAACTACCATCTTGATTTGGTTGCAGAAAAAGGAGCCTGGATTTGAGGAGGATTTACAGGTGTTGTTGGACAACTGAGTTCCTAGTTTCTTGAACCTGTAAGTCAAGAGGGAATGAATATTTTGCTACTTCTTTTCCACTATAAAATCACTGTACTTGAGAAGTAACTTTTTTCACCTGTATTCTTATTTTTACAGGAAAGGGAACATCAAGTGTTTTTTGTGCCAGAGCCCAACTGTCTTGAACAACTGTATGCACATTGTTTTATTATTTTTCTCTTAGCCTTTTTTTATGATTCTGTTGTTCCCATATGTGTTCATTCCAAATAAATATCTACCAACTTTCCTTGAAGCAGTCAGAAACCACTAATGAGCTGTTACATAGCAGCTGTGTCAGATTACTACCAGTTTTCAACCCAATTCTCTGCCCTTCTTGCTCTTCTTGCATCTGCTCCAAAGCATCACTGGAGATTTTTCACTGACAATGAGCTCAAGGGTTGCTAAAGCAGTCACTACCATGCAGAATCAGCTTTATGAATATATCCAACACAGACCTTTGCTAAAGGGTCTTCAAAATGTCAATTATGGACACATTCATTTCACAAAACAGCCAAAAGCTTAGGTCTTGTGCAGGTTCATGCTATAGAACAATAGATGAAATCAGAATGATCACATCTAGCATGACTGCACCAGATTAGGATGTGCTTTTCTTTTCCACTTCTGTCTGGTGCTTTGAATGTCATAAATGGTCTCCTTGTTGAGCTGTGCTTGACCAAATGCTGTCATGCCTGTGCTCTTTTCACTGCCACTTTCTTCGTTCCACAGACAGCTGAACAAGTTGCATGCCAGAAGCTCAATGGGAGCTGGAAAGAGCATAAAAGTGTCTTTCTGGCTTTATTTCAATATCTTTGACAGATCCTGATGTTGGGTGGAACCCGGAAAGTATTCACATAGAAAAACAATTGAGAAAATACTATTATAGTACTAATTTGTTTTTTAACAAACTTGAGACCGTCTTAAAACTTAGAGTAACCTTCTACAGCGGTTTATTTGTTTGATGTGGTTACTCCTTGATAATGAGTATATTCTCTTTTTTTTGGCACAGGAAATATGAAGTCTGGAGTTGACTTCTTGTACTCTTTAATGCTTGAAGTCTTCTGGATCAGATGCATTAGTTAAAAAATAAATTAACAGCTCACACCCACCCCTTCAACCTCCACTCTCCCCAGCCAAACTAAAGTCCCAAAACAAAAGAGCCCCAAACATTTTGACTGCACTTACAACTGCTTCAATGGTGGGGGAGAAAGAAGCACATCTGTGTCCTAGTACTCCTGTTTCATTCTTGTCTCAGTGTGTTTGGTACACTGCTCTTATTCTAAATATAGTAAATTCAACCTCCAAAAGAAGGGGTGTCTTACGGTTAAGAGCTAGACTGTATCTTGGAAGAATGGTGGTGCCACTGGTGCACCTCTACTGTTGGCTTCGCTGCCTCCTTCTCGTATGATCTGGAGCACAGCACTGTGGCCTGATGTTCAGAGGGGTCCAGCTGAGTGCGTTGCAGCTTTTCTGCAGCCTGGACACCTCGTGCTTCTCTGTTCTACCACAGCTATTGCTTCTGCCTTTTTTGGTGAATCCACCCCTTTATAGGCATCTAACTCCTTCGGGTTTCATTGTTCCTAGCCCTGCATTATCTATCTGTTGATCCTCTCTCTAGAAGAATCTTTTCCTCTCTATTTAAATGTTAAAGTTTCTATGTAAGCCCAACCCCACTTTCTTGTAGCTGTTAGCAAATAGTATAATACAAATAATCATGTCTTAATGGAGTTGAATTAAAAGATATCTCTGTCAAATTTGATGTAGGAAATAAATGATTGTACTATTTCTGAGTCTTCAAAGGATAATTTTTAACTTTTCTAGACTCTATTTCATTAAAGTTCCAAGGCTATCAAGTGTTAACTAGTGTTGAATATTATATCAGTACCTACACAGAAGTCTTCACTGACTCATGTTGGAATATGGACCTCATGTTTAAGCAGAGAAAATCATAAACAACATTATGGAAATTCAGAGACGTCTCCAGAAGTGTCACTGTGTAGCAATGCAATGCTGATGACCAGTGCAAACCTAAAATCCTGCCATACAAATACATTTAAAAGTAGTAAATGGTTCTTAGCATTCCTTAATGATTGAACTGAATGAGCAAGAAATAGAGGAAAAAGTGTACTTTACTGATGATGCATAGCAAACAGTTGAAGATCAGAATAAATCCCAGATTCTTTGCTTTTTAATCTGTTGTCCTAATCATTTTTACTTCACAGTATTTAAAGGACATGAAGAGTAGATTAAAGGATCAGAAAGTTCATCAGATGCTGAAGTGCTCTTCAGAAATTTGACAACACTATCTATGTCCCCAGAAAGACAGTATTGTCAGTGTTTGAGACAAGGCAGATAAACCCCACTAGTTTTTAACTTGATATGGATCCTAAGAGCAGTAATAAACACAATCCTTCTTTCTCAGACAAAACCTCCACTGAAGTTCCTCTTAGTGAAGACCAGAGGATAGGACATCTTTTATGATTAAACTCAACACTAAAAAATCTCCTCCCCTAATCTTTGATGTTGACTTCAGAGTTGTTTCTAACAGGTTTTCCTTTTAATAACATGCTTGCAACAGAATGGCAATTTTGGTTGTACAGTTCATTGTATTTATGAAAGATTATGTCATAGCATGGACCTCACTGAAGTGTTTTGTATCACTGGCAATTCAGCAAATAATCGTCTTTTATTTTCATTCATTCCTGATCCGAACTGTTGGAGTAAACAGTGCTCTTTTTGTTGGAATGGACTTTGCATAAAGACACTCAGCTAGCCAACAATGCACTGTACTTTAAAAGAATTCTGTCAGTGGTTTGTGTTTCAAAAATATTGTAAAAATAATCTGTATCTGCAGTCAAAAGAACTGCACTCAGATGTATCACAAGAACAATTTGCCAAACAGCCAGCTGAAGCAGGAGGTTCCAATTTTTTAGAGCCTCAAGGGCTCCTGGCAGAGAGGAAGGCTGTGCTATATACATGGTGACAAGTATAAGATAAGCAAACTTTCCACTTGCTGCCATGTTGTTGGTTTAATTACTCCCAGTGTCTAATTATGATCCCCCCTTGGGAAGTCAGTACTGAGGATACAAGTTTAAGTCAGGCTCTTCTACCTTTAAAATAATTGCACATTTTGGCAGCAAAAATAGGACCTGGCTTAAAAGGGGTGAAAACTACAATGACAATAAAACTCAAAAGGAACATCTCTCTTTAAACCAGTGTCCAAATCTATGATCAACAAAATTCCAAAAGCAAAATACCTCTTTGGAAAGTGAGTTAAAACTACTTAGGCATGAAACAATTATATGTCGTTTCTGTAATAGACAACTAAGCAGAGCTTCTTGATAGCTGCTTTAATACACATAAGCATACTGAAAGGAATCCATAGTAGGATTTGAAAAATGCAAATTTCTGTTAACGTGAGTTCTGCTTGATGTCCTGTGGGATTGAGGCAGATTCTGTAATATTTTGATGTTTTTTTCTTCATTCCAGCAATGAAGTCATATGAGGAAATGTTACCTATCTGGTAAAGTGGTTATAATTTCCTACTCTTGGACATGAAGAAGTTGATCTTGTTGCACAAGGAAAAAACAATACAATCACTTTATGATGCTCTAATACTGTAGATATTTACTCTTGAGGATGACATTATATTCGTGTTAATAATACATAATTATTTTCTCTCTGCCTTTGAATAATACTCCTGATACTTTTTTCAGTTTCAATTTCCAAGTTTTCACTGTCAGTATTTAAAAAGGCCTTTTAATCATACCCTACTTCTAATATTTTAATTATTATTGGGGTTTTTTTGTAATTATAATATTTTATTTTCTCTCCCATTTCATTATATTTTTCCAGTAATGTAACTGTAAAGGGCACAGTATAAGAACACACTGTTAACAGCTGTGACTTTTTACATACTTAACAGAAGAGGACCATCTCTTTGGTCCTTTACATGATGTAAGTTTATGCCATGCTTTCCTTCTTTGCTATCAGAGAAAGGAATCTTTGGGGACTGAACTCAAGCTGTTTGTTTTGCTTTGTTTTGTTTTATTTTGTTTTTCCACAACTTCTAATACTTTAGGGCCATGTTCTCAGCAACTCTTCCAGACATTATTGCAATATACTTACATAATAACATTAACTCTTTTTGATAAAAACTTTTTCCAGTTGACTGTTGATGTTACCAATTATTTTTTATACAACTATACTGAGTTAGCTTCCATTCCCCTTCCATATTTATTTTGTCATTTACAAATCAATTTACAAATGGTTTTTTGTAGAATATATCACTTTTTAAAATATTCAGAGTATTTCCCAGATCAATATAGTATTTCACATTTGTTGTTGGTTTTGTTAACAAATTCAAAGATAAATAGATTACTAAGTATAAAATCAAGATATAAAACATTCTTATCAACTGTGATACTTTTTGTGGTTGTGGTTTTTATTTTTCTTTGCTCCCTTGAAAACTTCTGATTGCAGTGAGAGAAGCTTGCTTAGAACGTCATTTAGAGTGGAGGTTATGTGCCTGAGAACAAGCCTTACTCTCTTTTAATGGAAGAAGCTACATTAAAATCCAGACTTGTGATGTCTGTACAATGTAAATAATACAGGACAAAATTTTTCTTGGCATAATCACAGAGCAGATTACTTGTGCTAGTCAACAGGGTCAGTTAGTCTTCATTATTTGCTGTAAACCATAATGTAACTCACAAAAATGTGCCTGTGAAGTCTCTGAAGCTGAGGAGTATTAGCAACGGAAAGCATTCTGTGGAGCCGTGTCCTAAACTGCTTGCTGGGTTCTTGTGCTGTGTTGTAATGTACTAGATGTTGG
>VZTJ01000553.1:164881-188379 GCA_013397795.1 Orthonyx spaldingii | reverse complement strand
TTTTTTTTTTGCTATCAGCTTACCTGTAGTATAGCAATAGTTCACTTACCTGGTTCAGGTATACCAAAAGTTTAATTATATTTCTGTCAAAGACAACACCTTAGTAACAAAAAAATGTACTAACTTAGTTCCTGATAAACAATAATCCAGCTGCTCTACACAGTATTATTGAGGATTTTACAATGTGGTTCTGGAGCAATGAATGCTTTATGTCAGCAGAATATTAACCTGGGGGGGAAAAGGAAAGGAAAAAAAAAAGGGGAAGCATGCACTATTTATTTGGTTAAGTTTCTTTTATTTGCTTGGGTTCTTTCCGTCTACATTCTAGGCTTATGGCTTATATATAGATACAAGGAACATCGTCTTAGAGCTATTTTCTGTGAACTGTCTCCCACTTTTCTCAACTGAGAATTTCTGCTGTTTTGAAGGACAATTATTGTTAAGTTCTCTATACATATATTCTTTTGTTCTCACCTAAGTTATTCAGGTATTTCAACATCTCATCACTAAATGAAATTCCAATACATTTTTGGCAAATTTAATTTTCTGCTACCTTGTTATTCTTATCTGAGTGATCTAACTCTTTTATCTACTTCTTAGATGCAAGCAGAAGATTATCTTATTTTGGGATGCATCTGGCAAATTAGCTGCTCCTTGGATAGCTAAGCCTTTATTATCTGTCACTAAGTTTGCTTTATGTGATTTTGGATATCTGTGTGGACTTGTAGTTGCTTGTCAGAGACAGCAACTAACTCCTTGAAGCTACACCTGAACTTGATGTATTTGTTTTTAAACCCTTACCCAATTTTCCTGATATCTACCATAATTGAACTGTGATTGAAACTCATTGTAGCTTATGCTTTCTCTGCATACAGATAAAAAGTCCAGCCAAGACTTGTTCTGCTTTTCAGATCATTTGCCACTGTACTTAAAAATTATGTCTATAGTCTGTTGTGTGAGAACAATAAGCTTAGTACATCAAGCACTGCCATGTGGAACCTCCCATAGGAGAATACATAGTTACTCCAGTAAGTTTTTATTTACTAAATTAGGCTAAGTGAAACAACTATTTGTTCCCATCACCAGTGATGTAAAATTTTTGGGTTTTCATTTTATAACGGACTGAGTGGAGATTTCCGCTTCATCTCTATTTTTTTTTCCAGGTAGTTTCTAGTTTCTTGCCCAAGGATAATGTCACCAAAGATGGAAAGCTCTTTAGCTCACAATTTTACAAAATCAGTAAAATAAATGGAGGTAAAAGGTGCTGATTTTGCCAGGATTATAGTTCTCAAAAGTCTTTCATACCTAGTAAAAATATTTACATTTTGATTCTTTGTATTAAAATAAACTCAACTTTTGGCTCTGAATCTCAAACCCCTGCCTAAACTTAGTCCTGACCCACGTCTCTTTCTTGTCTTCTGGTGAATCATCAATGTGCTGCTTAATCCTGCAATTTTAATTTTTTTTTTTTAAGAAAAGATGCACACTGAGATCTGGAAATTGGTTTTCCCAAAGAATAGTTCCATTACTCAAGGACAGTGTTGTTGCTGGGCTATGCTAAATAGGAAGCAATATTAAGGCAATTATAATTTTAACAGGTGTTTCCAGGGATCACTATTGGTGTGACTTCCGGTATTTCAAATGTACAATTGCATTTTAATCCAAATAAAGATCTTATCTGCCAATATATTTGTAAATAACATTTATATTTTTCCATGTGTGTTTCTGAATATACTCAAGCGTTTCAATGAAAATCCCTAGGATTTTATGGCACGTTTGTTTGCTGTGTGAAGGAGCTGACTTTATAGAACTGTTTGAGAATTACAGATTCCAGCACTTATGAAGCATAAAAGGCAGCACAGTTTTTCTCCATATTTTTAATTGGAGGACTATGATCTAAAATTTTCTTTTTCAAGGCCCTTCATTAGGTAATACACTGTGCAGCATCTCTTAGACAATCAAGGACTTAATGCATGTCCTAGGGCCTCAGCAAATTTATAATGTTTGCTGATACATTGCATCCTCTGTTCAGTAAAATACAAAGAATCTAACCAGTCTAATAAATGGGCAGAGTTTTTTGGCTGATTGGTTAATTTTGGTTTGCGTGTTTCTTTTGGACTTAAGGATGAACTACAGTGAACTGAAATTATTATTTTAATTATATCCAGCCTAATAAGATGACAGTTAAAGACCTGCAAAACCTGTTGATGTAGAAAATATCCTTATGAAACTATTTCTGCATTTGATGTCTGTGTCTTGGGAAATTCAGAGAAGAAAATAATCTAAAATATTTTGTGGAAATAAAAGTGTTATATAGAACCTTTAAACCATTATAGCAAACTGCATTGGCAATAACAATCTAAATTTATTTCTCTGTATAAGTAAACTATTTGTAATTTTTAGTTTGCTTTCCATCCACATTGTATTCAATCCTATTATATGGATCTTTCTTTCTGGCACACCATTTATAATATTCTTGACCTCCTAAAACATACATTTATGAGTGTTGCCGTCCATTCCCTAAGCAGTTAATTATATTTTTACCATGAGAATCTGTTTGTAACTTTCCTCCTCTAGTAGTCAAAATGTATACAAAGGTTAACTTATTATAAAGTAAATGCATACAGTTAAGAGCTTATAAAAATACCTTACATCAGCAAATGTGTTTGTTGTGAAGTTATTTCTTATCAGAAGTTTAAAGAAAATATATCCTGGATATAGCATGACTAGGTTTTAATTCTTTTTGAAGTAAATGTGGAGTTTTACAGTTCAATCAATTATATCATTACTGTGAATTCCACCTCATGTAAAAGGAGTGTTTATATATGTTATGTATCTGTGGTGCATTTTATTTATTTTAAAATCATGCAAAAAAATTTAAGGACAGACAATATACATTTTATTAGTTACTGGAAAAATCATAAAAAAATAAACCAAGTAAACTAAAAAGAGAAGCTTTTAAAAAATTATAAAATTAAATATATGTGAGAAATGCAAGCAAAGTAGCCTTTTTCTTAAGTGTGCTCTTGTCAGTCTGTTTGTGAATTCAGAGAGGCACCAGATCAATTCAATGAAAATTAGAGACCTTGTCCATAGTGTGTTGTAAATTTTTTTCTTGACTGTTGAGACTGACAAAGCAAAATTAGTGAGGAGTGAGGTATCCTACATGATTTTTTTAAAGGAGAAAGTAAAACTGAATACATTTACTGATTAATATTAGAATTGTACACTATTCCTGTAGAGAAAGACATAAAAGAGAGCTTTTGTAAATAAAATTAGAGAACTTTTGCAAATAAAATGAACATACCTTCTCCTCCTACTAACTGACAACTTATACTCTGCAAAGTTTATATAAATGGGGAAAACAAATTCAAAGCTGATGGCTCATGCAGCATCCTTCTTTTAACCCTACTTAGAATTGAAAAGGCAATTCATAGCAGATCAAGGTCAGTGAGCCCTATGCTATATCTGACAACAGTTTTTGAAATTGAAAGTAATTGTCACACAGTGAATGCTGTCCCAGTAAATAAATATTGAATAAAAACTTTTCTGAATCTTAAAATATTCATGGAGTGATGGCAATATCTTTTTTATAGCTGAATTAATTAAAGCAGCAGAGGAAGAACACATGTATAATGTCTGAAATACAATTTGCTAATATATACAGAAAATTGCAAGGTGAAAAATGTAAGTTTCAGGGTCAGTACGTCATGCCTGTATCAACCCATATAAGTACCAAGTGAGTACACAGAATTCTAGGCATTTGTTATTCCTTTAAAATAAACAGATATTTCCTTTCATGGTTGCATTTTTCTGATAATCAAAGTGTAAAATCATAATGTTTGTTTCATTGTTATCCATATCTTCAGAGCAAAATCAACTTTTTTGTTTATTTGACTAGAACATTTTGTTGTAAAGGAATAATATTACTCTATCAGCACTCAATAGACAAATATATTTTTCAGCATTCCTCTTTTAATCAACTTGCCTTACAAACAAAGGCTAATATATGAACATAATTTATTCACAGTATGTATTTTCAGCTAGGAGGCAGATAGTTATTGCTCACTGCAGAAATAATGTTCTTTTACTTGCTCAGGTAAAACAAACTTTAACTGTCACTTTACAGGGATAACAATTACACACCACAGTGCCATCTTAAAACAGAGCAATTACACAGAGGAACTCCACATTAACCCAAAGGTCAGAGGTGAGAGAGGATCACCAATTCTTGCTAATACAAACTTAAATTGGTTTAAGCTAAATGTAATGATCTAATAATCATGAAAATGGGAACTGTGAATACATAACAGCTGTTATGGTATACTTCCAAACAGAATCATGCAATCTGTAAACATAAGAACAGTGTCACTTCCAGCTCCCATTCTCTCTTGCTATTGAGTATTTCTTCTTGTATAGTCCAGGAACAAACATAGCACAAAGTAGCTGTTATCCCCGTTACAGAATAAAATTACCTTTTTTAATAAACTAGTGGCAGCTTTGGAACATTAAAATGCATTGTTTCAATTAAAACAAATAACCTCAAAGTAATCTTTAAACATTGAGAGAAAATTGCATTTTCAATGCACGTGTTGCAATAGCTCTAAACATATTTACTTCTGAACATTTAGCAGTTTATAGAATGCGGCAGAAAAAGAAAAGAAAGACAACAGTTGAGCAATTCTAAGCTATAGACTAAAAAAAGCTGTTCTTGAAGCTTCAAATATCCCTTTCAGTGTAATTCAATTATGTCTCTGTCACATTCCACTGTGGGGAACTGCGAGGAGTTCTTTTGAAAATAGATGGCCTAGGATGAAATTAAGTCAAACAAAATGGTGTATCTGAGAACTGTTTCTTGGTAACGAAAAACATAAAAAAAGAAGGACTTGCCCTATTAAAAAGCACTACAAAAGACAGGAAAGGAGGAAGGAAAATGAAGAAGAATGCAAAGGGATGATGGCGATGGGATGGATCAGCGAAGCAGGGTTAGGGGCAGGCAGAAATGCAGGGACGAAGCAGGCAGGACATTGGTCAGGAACATAGGGAGGCAGGACAGGCAACAGCTGGGACAGGAAAAGGGGTAGGGCAGGACATGGGCTACACACGAGGCTCAGAGGTCAGCCAGTGCCCAGCCAAACCCCCAGTGAGAGGGAGAGGACGAGTGAAGGCAAAAAGACAAAAGCGGTCTAGAGCTACAGCAAAAAGGACAAAAGAGCAGGCTAGGGCCAGGATAAAGAAGCAGACAAGACCAAAAGACAAGACCCAAAAGCTGAGATTCAAAAAGCCTCAACTCAAAAAACCCCAAAAGACAAATCTCAAAAAGCCCAAAGCCAAAAAGCCCCAAAAAGACAAATCTCAAAAAGCCCAAGCCGAAAGGCCCCAGAGCTTGTGGTGCAGTTACTTTTATGCCCCCTGGTCCCTCCCAAAGCCTGCCTCCTGAGAGGAGACCCCTGGCCCAGTCCAACCTTCCATTGCAGTCCATCAGTGGACTGATTGGATTTTTTCTGCCTAATTGGAGAAACCTTTCTGGAGGGCACAGTGTCCTTGGTGTTCCTCTGCTGACTGCCTGTCCCATGTAAGGTGTGAAATGGTTGCCAGGCAAAGTCTCCCCAGAGACAAAGCTTTCTCCCATCTTCTCCTGGCTTCCTCCTGCAAGTGGCACATGTGCAATCCCTCCCCCACACGCCTCTGACAACCAGTATTGAAAGAGAAACGAAGATTAAATTGCCTCCTCACAATGACTAGCTGAATTCCCTCTATTTTTCCTTTTCTTCCCTCCTCTTTGCTTCCATAAATATGTAGATTTCATATATTTTCTGCTTATTTCAAATCAAGGGTTTGACTGATGGACCTACATTCATTGACAAACAGCTTAGATTTGAATGGACATACTGGAAAACAAATATTCATCGATGGCAAAGGCAAAAAAATAATTATACTTCCTAGGAAAAAACTGTGTACAATTTTTTTTTTTCAATATATCAGACAGGAAAGCATCAGACAAAACTTTTAGGATCTTTGTATATGTTGTGTAATTGCTCAAAAGGCAGCCTCAGGGAAGAAAGTTTCTAAGATTCATTTCTTAATAAATCTTAGCCATAGAGAAAATAGTCATATTACACAGCATTTATTTTCTGCATAATTTAAGCAATACCATAACAGAACTACTGAACTTAAGTTGAAACTTTTCTATAAATCCTATGTATGTGCCAGGAAATTATTTCAGCGATAAATTAGGCAATAAATTAAGGAGGCACAACGTACCTGACAAATACATCCAAAACATACACATCAGTGTTCCTCTCTGCAATCTGCCATCCGTGTCACAGCAGATTATATGGGGGGGGAGAAGAGCAAAGCCTTTCTTTCTTGTTACCTGGCTGTTTTCTAGATTCATGTGCAGTGAGAAAATATGTCCTTATTTAATAGAAAACTGTTTCACTATGGGTAGCTGCGAATCCTTTGTTTAGCCCTGAGCCTACTTACAACATTGCAAATCAAATAACCTTGGGATTGTCCCCAAGGGACTGTGCCACCAAGCATGCAAGGGTTTGCATGTGTATCAACAACCTGCTTCTGCCACATCAGGTGGCAGCTTAACACAGGCACTGCTTTCAGGTGCAGACACAGCCTTTGTGTGCTTTGTCTCACCTGCATACCCAATGAGGGTGACAAATTACTTCATAACATGGACCATAATCATGAACACATAGGCATGTGTTTTCAAAGTTTCCTATATTGTATTCTCAGTTAAAATGCAGTACAATGTAACTTGATTGCCTAATTCCAGCTAAGTGAATGTCTCTCACTTGAATTCAGTCTTAAAATAAAATTATTTTCTTGTGTCAGAGAGAAGTTTTAATTCTGGTGTCATATATGAGCCTTTCAAAACTCATAAAGAAGTTTGAATAAGGGGAATATGACTGTCTTTTTGTTTAGCTTTGGCAAAATTTATTTATAAGAGCTGAAGTTCTTCCTTGATCTTCTATCTTTTATTTCCAGCACTTCTGAGGAGGCCTCTTCTCTCATAGAACTCTCTTATTTATTTGAGAATAGCCCCTAAGGTTGAATAAAATAGTTCTCTATAATAAGCATAACAAAAAATATCTTTGAACTCACAGAAGTTATTCTGTTGATATGTGGGGAATATCTATGATTTGAAAGTCCTTTTTGGAGGGAGGCGGCAGGTTTGCTCTTCCGCTGTCGGTGTTAGTTGTTTCAAGTTCCATGCAAGAAAAAATTTCACAAGATGAATCAGCAAATGCAAATCCTTAGCATTACATCAAGTTGTCAGGTTTATGAGCTGCAGGGGAGAATGACTAACATGCTGCCCAAGATTATATAGATACACATGGTTAATTGTTCTCATAAAATTTTACATCAGGACATAGGTTTTGCACAGACCTGTGTTCCCCATTACTTTCTAGGGAAAAAAATGTTCCTTTCTGACAACAACCAGTAAGTAATTTCCCATGTTTCTTCTAGTCTTGTGTACATTGCCATAATTTATGAAAACCTGTTGTAGACATAACTCATTTTCTTACTCTTATTACAGTTTTCTACTGGACATTTGACATTCTCCTGCTTTGAAGTCTAATCACTCATATCACAAATTAGACATTTTTAGGACAGAATCTCCTATCTAATTTTTAATATGCTTTGAAATGAGCATCCAAAGTATGATTACCTCCTTGGAGATATAAGAAATGAGTGCAAATAATATGAATTAGGCCATAGAGGATAAGAAGTGTAAGCATTTAGAGAACATCTTAAGAGCTGGAAAGGTTTATTTTTCTTAATGAGTATAATGCAGGTATATATATATCTTCTAAAGGCAGTAGAAAACCATGTTCTACTTAGTAGCCACTTGCATAACTTGAAGATTCATTGTTCAGTTTTCCCTGATTTACCCTGGAGCCACAAACTGTTCTTTTTTGTTGTAGGCTTTGATGTCTAAAGCAGCAATAGCATGTGTAAACATCTGCTATTTCATAAGCCCTTTAATTTAGTGGATGTCCAAAATACTCAGGAAAAAGCAATGTGCAATGATCAAAGGTATCTGATTAAACCTCAGAAATTTTAACAAGCATGGAAGTAGCTACCTTGAAAAGAGAAGAAGAATAGTATCAAAATAGAACACAAAACAATGGCTGTGCAGGCACAACTACAGGGAGAATATTCTACATTGAAAATGTATCACTAGTTTGAAGATCAGAGTTTCTTCTCCAAAGCAAACTAAACAGACAATGTGAAAACCTAAATGTGCAAACCTAAATGGAGAAACACATTTAGCAAACCTGAAACTTCTGAGCAGCTTATGTCTCAACAATTTTTTAAAAAATGGGACCAGATTTATGAGAATTAACAAATAATCAATGTATTAATAAAGATTGTTTGGAAAAAACCACAATTATAAACCCTTCAAAACTCAGTGAAGACAATGAAGAAACAATGTAAGGATTTTAACCTTTTGACAATTAACAAACTTTTCCCGGAAGTGTGACATCCAAAAGTCCAGAACTTATATGGGAAGACAGCTGAGGCTCTGCATCTACTACAGTGAAAAATATTTCTGCTAATTCTGATAGGTCAGATTCTAAATATCTGTGTTAAAGGTCTTGATATAACAAACCATGAGTGTGCTCTTGCAGTTTTTCTTGTGTGCTTCTAGTTTTCCTCTTTAAAATTAATTGTTCAGTAATACAAATCTTGTGTTATTTGTAACTCAGTTTAGCCTTCCCTCAAAAATAGTTGTAAACCTTTCTTTAAGATTTCATTTTGTCTTTTTGTTTGTTTGTTTGTTTGTTTGAACAGGAAACGAAAGAAACCTTTTGTGTTTTGTTGTAACAAATAGAAGATGATATATCATTTAATGTACTACCTCAACATCTACCACGAATTAGTGGATTTATATGTTAAATAATTATCCTTCCAGAACACACAGTTTAATTAAATGCAATATTCCTCCCTAAATTAAGAACTCAATAGGAACTGATAATTTGTTAAAATGCAGGTTTGTGGATTATGAATAGGAGCAATTCGTGGGTAACAGTTACTGTTTTACATTAGGTTATTTTGATTTGTTCTCACTGGTGTTATCAATGTGTTCTCACTGGTGATATACCTCAATAACATTAACTGATATGAAATGAAAGGTTGCATAAATAAAGTAATGCAAATACGAAATGAATTCAGAATCAGAACTGCAACAAAGCTTTAATGTATGATTAGATGACACGATTTCTGCCCTCAAGTATATATATACATACCTTTCACTTAGGGTGTAGATTTTCTAATGCAGGAGAGCAATCACACACTTTCATTATGTGTGGGTTTTCTTCCAGATGGAAGAAAACAGGAAAAAAAGGGAACAAGTAGTAGAAAAAAGGGAAAGTGTGGTATTGCTTCCAGTTGACTTACAGAAATAACCCAAAAAACAGGTAGACAATGTTGCATTAAAATTATATAGTTCTGCTATATTTATCATCAGTAGCTTGTCAAGTGCCTTATTACTACCACACTTGGATAAATACTTACCCAGAAGTACAACTGAGATTAATTGGTTTGATGTTTAACACCTGTTGTGTGGTGAACATGGAGCTGGGTTTGTCTCTGCAGGGTCCCAAAGTTGTGCAGAGGATGTCAATTACCCAGCTCACATACATTTGCAATGCTATTTACTGCATGCCATCAACACTCACAGTGAGGTTCCCAAAAGAATGCTGGGGTTTATCTGATGCAGTGAATGACAAGGGTTTGTGTTTGTTTTAAAATGCTGTATTTTCTATCTGATTTTCTTGAAGATCTAGCAGAATAAAAATGTTTATCAGAAAATTAGTTCATCTAGTCACGTTAAACCTAAGTAACTTCTATTTCTGCTTATTTTTATAGAGATTGAGCAATTATAAAAATTAATTAGACCATAACAATTGCAAAGTTTTGTAGTCCAGCTGTGCTTATGAAAGCTGGGAGAGAAAAAAAGAGAAGAAAACATATTTGACCAATATATAAACAGGGAAAACTAAATTGTCCAAATCAAGCATAAAACACAACAAGGTAACACCATCCAGTGGTTAGCCCCTGCAGCTCATATACATAAAATTCTCAAAGGCCTTGTTTAGCTGATATTTTTCCTTTCTACAGGGAGAAATACATGACAAAAGAACTAAAAATTATATTTTTATCCATTTTTACTAGGACAGCCTGACATCATAGCAGAAAAACATGATGTGAAATAGGCAGACAGATAGATTAGACAGATGCTTCTAATTGCTACAGCGTGTCAATAGTATGACTTACCTTTTGTTTTAGCATACAATTCTCTCTTCCTTGAAATGGATTAGGTTCATCTTGCTCAAGAGCAACAGCATCCCACAGTAAACTCCAATTTCATTTTAGACCTGTCAGCCTGAATAGTCTTTCATATGAAATAGTTGTTGGAAGTAGAGATATTAGAATTATTTTTTTTCCACTCAAATAATGGAACTGCTCAAAGAGCAGGCACTTAGAAGAGAGAGGATAGGGCACCAGTCCTGCCCTAACTACTCCCTTCTTATTTCTCTTGACAAAAAAAAATGAATAGCATCTGTCCAGAGAAACCACTTTCATAAAAGTCCAGCATATTTTAGATGTACAGTGTAAGACATGTGCTCCTAGTTTTGCCAAAAAATCTAAATGTACTAAATATTAATTCTCTGTTTTCACAAGCATTAACAAAATTTTATTTCCTATTTGTCACTTAGCTTAGCCACAATCACCAGCTGTGAATTGAACTGACAACAGAAATATTGGTGCAGTATAAGATTTTGTAAGTGGTTTTGTTTTCCTTTAATGACAGAAAAATTATCTACAGTGTATTTAAAAGATATTATTTGCTGTTTAGGCCTTCTAGGCTTTAGTCTAAATGTTTTCCAGCAAAGGCTCTCCAAGCACTGTTGAGTATGCCTGATATTGCACTTTGCAAGATCATCAGAAGGTGTATTTGTAGTAAAATACCTTGAAGTTCAGACTGTCGGGGCACACGTGGAAATGGATTTAATTTCATTTTACTACATGACAGGCTACCAACACAACTGTCTCTATTTAATTTGTCACACATTTTCTTTTTCTATATCTCAGTGATGTCACAATTCTTCAATCTAGTGTCATAGACTACTAGCCTGAAAAAACAACGAAATAAAAATCCAAATCAAACAGGATCAAATAAAAAAATCACAGAAGACGATGGCAATAATCATAGCAGATACTAACTATTTAGCTTATTAGCTCTCTGTGTCCACGTTGCCAAGCTTCAGTTTTTCAGCAACCTCCTGCTCCTGGTACAGTTTTGTCTTTTTGGTTTTTTTCCACAGCCCGTGGGGTAGATGCCCACGTCAGAATGGGTGGATACCTGGAGGAGGCTGGGATCCAGTGGGAGACCCGGTGGAGAGAAGGGCCCTGCTCCCAGGCTGGAGCAGCCTGTTCTTGGAGGACTGTACCCCGTGGACGAGTGACCCACACCGCAGCAGTTTTGGGAGGACTGTGTGCCCGTGGGAGGGACTCACATTGCAGCACTGTTGGGAGGACTGCTGCTCATGAGATTGGAGTCATGCTGGAGAAGCCTCCCATGGGAGGTGGAGCAGAGGAAAGACTCCTCTTCCTGAGCAGTGGAAAAAAGTCTTGGGTAATGAACTGACCAGAATCCCCACGCTCTGTCCCCAATGCTGTTGGTGGGAAGGAGGAGGGGTTGGGGGCAAAAAAGGTGTTTTTAAGGACTTGTTATACTTATCATTATCCTCGTCTGACTTTGTTAGCAATAAATTCACTTCGTACTTCTAAGCTGGGCCAGTTTTGACATTGGAGTGTTTTCTCACAGTCCTTATCTCAACTCATGAGCCCTTCATTAAATTTTTTCTCTCCTCTGCCCAGCTGTAACAGGGGAGGGTGAGTAAGCATCTGTCATGGGTGCCTGGGGTTTGGCCAGTGTCAAACCATGACATCAGCATATATGTACAGACTGCACCAGAAAAACAAACCAAAACAATCTATCAATTGCATAAACAATTTCTCAAGAATAAGAGTTTTCAGGTTTTAGCTGAGTAAATGGGAGACAGCAAATTTTGCTGCATGTGTGCTTCTACTTGACAGTTATTGGCATTGAATGATTTCTAATTTATTATTTATTTTCATGTCTTTATGGTGCCTATTAGCAGAGATGCAAAAATTGCATGAAATTTTTTGCAGAAACTGAATTAATTGCACTAACCCATCTTTGTCATCTTGAAAAACAATATTTAAATTTTAGCTTCCATAAATGTGTACTCCCCCACACTTATCTGTATTATCAAACCTTTCTTCTTCTCCTTGGAATATATTGTGTTCACTGGGAAACTCATGTATAACAAATGTACTAGAACAAACACTGACATATAGTCCATCAGTATGTTGATTGTATATTCCTAAAGCTTTAATTATTTTTTATGTGCTCTTCACAATGAATACTGTTCTCATATTTGTGTGTTTATCTTTTGATACATACTCAGGTAAAGTATTGGATTTTGTCAAGACCGCTGTAAATAAAGCTAAACTCTATTTTTTTTCTTATAAATTTCTTTTTTTATTGGTTTATTAATATTATTTTTTCAAGGTTGTTTTAGGGATTATCAATTTCATATACCCTAGTCAGGCCTATACACAATTTTTAGCCTTTTAGCATCCAGTAACTTTTTAAAAGGTCTTTATAATCTGTGTACTTATGTTTTAAAAGTCACATATGTTTTGCCCTTCATCGCTTTTTTACCTATCTAGTCATCTACTTCTGCAGTAGTTTTTTTCTCAGTTCAATTCCCCATGATGCACAGATTTGCTGTGCTTTGTGTGTGATGTACATATATCGTGTGTTTTATTTTGAAAGTCAACATGTGTCTTCTGTTATTGTTTCTGACTTTATTCATCATCAAATTTGCCAATGACACAAAGCTGGATGGAGGGGCTGATACATGAGTGTGTTCTGCAACCTCTCAGTGAGTCCTGAACAGACTGGAAAAATGGGCAAAGAGGGACATGATGAAGCTCAACAAAGGCAAATGCAGGGTCCTGCACCTGAGGAAGAACAATCCCAGGCACCAGGACAGGCTGGGGGCTGACTTGCTGGCAAGCAGCTCCACAGAGAAGGACCTGGGAGTTCTGGTGGACAACAAACTGTCCAAGAGCCAGCAGAGCCCTGGGGGCCAAGAAGGCCAATGGGATCCTGGGGTGCTTTAGGAAGAGCATTGCCAGCAGGTCAAGGGAGGTGATCCTGCCCCTCTACTCAGCCCTGGTAAGGCCTCAGGGGTAGCACCTGGAGTACTACGTCCAGTTCTGGTCTCCTCAGGACAAAACAGACAAGAAAGTAGTGGAGAAGGTCCAGCTGAGAACTATGGAGATTGTGAGGCAAGTGGCGCCTCTCACTTATGAGGAAAGGCTGAGAGAGCCAGGCCTGTTTAGACAGGAGAAGAGATGGCTGAGAGTGGACCTATGCACACAAACAGCTTAAGGGCAGGTGTCTGAGGATGGGGCCAGGCTCTTTTTGGTGCCCAGAAGCAGGGGGATGGGCACAACCTTAAACACAGGAAGTTCAATCTGAATATGAGGGAAAAATTCTTTACTTTGAGGGTGACAAAGGACTGGAATGGGCTGCCCAGAAAAGTTGCAGATTTTCCTTCTCTGCAGATGTTCAAAATCCATCTGAATGCAATCCTCTGTGATATACTCTCTGAACTTCTTGTAGGAGTGGAGTTGGATGAGATGGCCTCCAGAGGTCCCTTCCAGTCAATGGTTCTGTGGTTATGTGTGATCCTGTGTGATCTTTGTCAACAATTGCTTCAGATTCTAGAATTTTAACTTTTTAATACCAGTCACCAGATCACACTCTTGCATTAACCTTGAAAATTACTAGCATATTTTTCTTGCTGTTTTGGTTTCTCATTATTTTTACTACACCATGAATGAATTTTCCTTGTTAGTCATGACTTGCTATTCATTCTTAGAGACCCAAGGCATTAGGGAAATATTTGAAAAATGGGTATTATGTAGTCCCATGTTTTAAACAAATATTTTCTTTCTTGCTAGGACATATTCCAAATAATTGAGCTGTCACTAACACCTGCATAATAACTGTCACTGAAGAAGCTAACATTTTATTTGTAGCATGCTCTGGGGAACTAATTTTTTTTGGTCTTTCTTAGATATTTATCATTTAAACTCTGAGTATACTGTTATGTCTACACAGTACTGCTTAAAGCAGAAGAATAGTCTTAAGAACATTTTGAAGCATAGTTAATGTTTCCTACTTGAGTGTTTGAAGGATATAAACACCAAAGAGATAGAAGAGTCAATTAGTATATTGCCTAGGGTATGTAAAGGAATAATGAGATGGAATTAGAGAAGAAATGTTTAAGTTAAATAACAAGAAAATCTTTCTGACACTGAGAATCACTAGCCTGTGAAATTATTTCTTAAGAAAAAGGTTAAGGAATAATTTCTTAAGACAATTAAAAATATATCAGCATAAAGAAATGCTTTAGGATAGGGTAGAGGCAATGTCTTATTGGAATAAAAAGGAAGACCAGATAAAATTTCCCATCTTCATTTCCACCTGTGCTTTTTCAATTTCAGAATGGAGTGCCAAGATGATTTTGGGGAAAGCAACCTTTCTTTAAGCTGAAATGACATGAAGGAGTCATTCATGGGTTTCTAGTCATCAGATAGTGTCATTAAATCACTAATCTCTATAGCATTTGAGAGTCTTTAGCTCCTCTAGTCAGTCACTACATGACTAGTAAAGACCAAATACATCATTAATACTTAAATAGCTATCAGTGTTTTAAATTTCATACTGCAGAATTCAAAATGTCACTCATCCATAATTCAAAAGGTGTTTAAGGACAACAATTAATGTCTTGCAGTAGCCTTCTAATCCATGAATTGCAGTCTCACATAAGATTAAAGGCCAGTGTAATTCAAATGAGATTATGAGTAATGCAACAATTGTATCTGAACACCAGACGAGTAAAAACCTTTCAGCTTGATTCTGAGAAAAACACCCTGTTTATGTGGGCATGTAATTTTGTAAGATACTACTGATCACAGTCAATAGGACAAGAAGATAAATTTGTCCTTGAGGGCAGAATATAAATTTAAGATATGTTTAGTGGCTGTCACCCAGAACTCAATTCCATTTAGTCAGCTTTGACAAATTCCTATTAAATAAAGTTTTGTATTCCAAGTCTAATCTATAAACCTTTGTGTAGTAAAACATCCTTCTCAACATGGATCCTGCACTGTTCTATTGACAGTGCAGATGGGTCTCATTCAATGCTTAAAGGATACTTAAGATATTCAGCCATCACTAGTCATTTTGTGTCTTTGCTCAGCTACAAGATATGCTGGACAAAAGGAAAAAGAAGCAGTCTCGAGAATAAAATTATTTTTAAAAACCACAATTATCAGAGGGTATGCCTAAAAAAAAAGTAATGTAGTTATTTCGGACTTAAGGAGTATTAGTCAACTGCATCGGCTCAGTAAAGTACTAAGTCAGTCAATAAAGTCTGATTTTACATGTAGAGGCAAAGAACACTTTGTTCAGTATAGTACTGTAATAAGAAATATTTCTTTAAAAAATACTAGCTACTCATCTAAATTACCTATAAACATAGTTCACAAAGGAACAAAATGGAAAAATGAAGAAAAAAAAAACAGTTACGTTATAAAGTGTGTTAATAACATTATTTAAAATGGAAAAAAACACACAAAGAAGAATTCAGTGCCAAAAGTATTTTTATTTATTTGAGGTTTTATTTACATTATAAAATATATGAAATGAAGCATGTATTAGAACAAATAAATTTTAAAATGGCATATATATATGTATTTGTGATGAATTTCATTCAAATGATTTTACATTTGTATTGTGAATACACACTAATTTTCATAAACTCAGTAGATTTATCATGTTATAAGAGTGATTTAAATATTACATTGTCAGGTCACATCGGATTCAGATAGATATGGGGACAAGACCTGGCAGCCTCAAGCATGGATAAATTAATCCTCTGGAATTAGTTCTTCCTTTGCAGGACACAATGTGACATCTGAGAGTCTTTGCATAGCTGCCCAGAAAAGAGTCATTTTGCAGAAGGTTGATGGAGGAATGGAACCATTTGCATAAAAGAAATGTCCATAAGGTTATATGGACCCTTCCCTTTGCTGACTGAAGGGTATTCATTAAGTAGTTCTCTCAGCTTACACAAACTACTTTCCAGAAGTTTTTTTCACCTTTATTTTTTCAATCTACTTCGCCAATAGTGTATTGCAGCCATTGAAACGAGTACCAGTCCAAAGACACTTCATAACAGGATGCTGAAATTTCAAATTGTGGGATTTTTAAATAAATTTTACTCTTACTAGGAATGTTAAATTTGCCACACTGTTTTTATTTCGAGATTTTTCATCTTACTTTTTCCCTCTCCTCTATGTCTGAGGAGGGTGTTACAGTGACTTGGTGGGTACCTCCTGTCCACCAGGGTCTATACACCACAGTGTTTTTTGGAGCACGAATATGGAGCAGAAGGCAACAGCATTTGTGCATTAATCATGTTGTGGTTATAGATGTTATTGGGCAGCAAGATTTTTTTGTGCATCACACAGATTGTTGGCTGCACTGCTTGTCTCTTGATTTTGCTGAGCTCAGGAACATTATAATACAAAAAATTGCTCTGTGCTTTGCCCTCATGTTGATGACCTTGCTATGCTGGGGAAGCTGTCTTGTGAAGAGTATGAAGGAATATATTTCCCTCTTCCCAAGTGATCTTTGTTCACTCCTATGTGAGCTGTTTAATGTGTAATTATATTGAATATTATACAGTTATATAATAAACAATTAATATTGTTAGCATATCATGCATTCTGTGGAATCTGGTGTTGTCCTGGTCTAAGAAAAGACAAATGTTTGGGTGAAGAAGTATTGAAAACTGCCCTGAGGTAGTTGTTCCTTGGTTGTCAGGGTGTGTGGAATGATTTGGGCACAGAAAGTTCCTGGGCCAGTTATCACCTCCTGTAACCTGGAACTTTACGTTTGAACATGCAAGTAAGTCTGTCACTACTGGACATAAATATTCCTGTCTTATCCTGGAGAAAACCAACAGCTTCTCATACTGTGCTCTGTACTGCATGTCATCAACAGTTTTGGTGGTATAAGTTCTGAAAGTATAAGGAGTAGCTGGGTTTTTGTAAATTCAGAAATTCCTCATTACCTAATTTTTTTTTGTCAAATGTCTAAAGCATACACCAAAATATTAATAATTTGCATTACCTTTATTACATTATCACTAACCTTCAGATTACTCACAGAGGCAGTAGTGATGCATATTATGAATCTCTAAACATTACCAGTGGCTTGTTGTAGAAGTTGATAAGGTTGAAACAGGAACATCAAGTACACTTTCATTACTTATGTTGACTAGTTTAACATTGGTAATTCCTGGGGGAAAAAAAAGGTGACAAAAGACTTGACAGAAATTCTGAGTGCTTTGAATATTCTGTTCTGTTCTATGTGTCTTTAGTACTTCCCCCTGTAGTAAAAAAAAAGTGGTTGGTCCAAGAAGCATGAAGGACAGATCTGTGTGACACTTTTTGTTTGAAGTCATTAAATTAATAACTGTCCTCCTCCCTTGTGAAATAGTTGGTGCCCTTGTCACAATGCACATGTCTTTCAGACATTTTTTGGAACATTTCCACTGTGCTTAGGAAAGGTAATAAATTAAAAGTAACACTTTTAATATGTTCTTTCATGTACAGGTTGTGGTTTTTTTCTTCAAATCTCTTAGCTTTCTAGAAAGGAAGCAAGAGTTTCTACTGTAGGAAGCAAATGACCAGCTCTATTCGAGTTATCTGTCATGATTGATCGCAATGCATTCGTCACTTTTCTGTCAGCTAGAAAACTTATTTTTTGTGTTTGGCTTGAGCTGTCCTCTGAGATACACTTCTGCAATATTTTGAAAGTTTCATTTGTTATTTCTCAATGCTGTGCTGCTGAGGTTAATATTGTCTCTGGAAGACCTTGAATTGCTAATTCTAGCTTTGATTGCATCAACATATTCTTGCTTGCTGAGACCTCTTGTTTCCTGAGTTGACAGAAGGCTGTTTGCATAATATACAGGTTGCTGAAAATTCAGCAACCTCAATGTCATGTTATTGTAAATCTAGTCATTAGCTGGGCTTCCATTTTCAAAGCCAGAACCTTGGCTACAGTTGCCTCACTCTTTTAACATACTGTGCACAGACCCTGAGCTATTCTCTAAACTTCAGAAGGTCACACTACCAGACTGTACAGCCCTGCTTATGAAAAGAACTGAGACTGAGGTGCAAGGCAAGAAGCCATAAAAATAAAGCAGCAAAACATGTGAGCTGAAACATAACAGTGGAGAAACATTGTGAGGTTTTCTGGAGTATGATTAGCAATACCTTTTCATGCTGGTACTACAATGTGACAAAAACAATACACAGGTTAAAAAAATATTAAGATTCCTTCTGTTTGTAAATTTAGCCCTGATATAGGTTTATATAGAACATATTCATTGTACAATATTTTGGCTCACTGCTTATGATAGTGACCAACATGAATCACTTTGGAAAACAGGATCAACATTTCTAAGTGAAAAATGTAGGTAACTGTAAAACAGCTGGTTAAATGACCCATATTTAAATTTTGTTCTTTCAGTTCTGCCTGAATATATGAAGATCTAAAACAATCAATTGCTAAAGCTTCAAACATGCAAAAAAAATAGTGGTTTTTTCCCCCCTATTTTTCATTTTGCCTTTGGCACTCCATTTCATGCTGAATACAATAATTCTAGTCATGAAAATTAACTATATATATTTTAAATGTTTCATTTTGGGCAAGAATGAAAATAAATGGCTGGTATGAATTTTATCTATTTATTTATTTATTGTTAATTAAGCCATTTCATTCGGAAAATACTTAAATGCCTTCAATTTCCTTTAATTAAAAAAATTGCTCAGGTGACAAATTCCCATGCAATGCTTATTGTCAGCAAGATGACTTCTCCAAATAAAATCACAAAGTCAATCCTGACCAGGTCTGCTAATCATCATGATAATTAATGCACTGCTTATGGAAATAAAGCTAGTGACAGAGTGAGGCCACATAGCAGAAATGTTTTCTTAATTTTTTACTCTCTTTCTGAAAATTTCAGGTGCTCAAACTCTGTAAAGAACCACTTAAAATGCTAGAGATAACACTACAAGTAAAGAGAGCACAGATAATTTTGTGTCTCTTCTGGAGGATGTGTGGTGCAGAGACACTGACAGAACCACAATGGCTGAATGTAATCTACAGTCACACACTCAATTGCAATATTTCTCTAACAGCAAATCTGGTAAATTTGAGATGCCTGTTTTGATCAACCATACATTTTGATCAACCATATATTTTTCTTACTGCATGTTGCTTGTATCTCTAGTATGTCATGACTTATAGCACAGTACTAGCATCCAAAACGAACCTATAAGTTGCACTATAGAAACACTAATGTTGCAGAATAAAATAGTGTCCAAGTACAAAAAAACCACTCACCAAAGTTCAAAAATCCCAGGAATGGGAGCGGTCCAAATAGTTCAAAGCACTTGAGAAATAAAAAATAATATTAATAGAGGTCTATTTCCTATTAGAACATAGATTCTTTGTTTTAAAACTGAAAAAAGAAAAGGAAAAAGAAGAAGAAAAAAAAGAAGAAAAAGAAGAAGAAAAAAAAGAAAAAGAAAAAGAAGAAAAAAAAGAAAAAGAAAAAGAAAAAGAAAAAGAAAAAGAAAAAGAAAAAGAAAAAGAAAAAGAAAAAGAAAAAGAAAAAGAAAAAGAAAAAGAGAAAAAGAAAAAGAGAGAAATATCTGTGTAACACAAATCTTCTACTCAGATAGAACATTTAGTTATTAAATTTACATTTATAAGCACATAGGAAAGAAAAAAAAAAACAACAACAACAAAAAAAACAAACCAAAAAACAACCAGCTAAATTATTGCAAAAAAATTTAATGAATAAATATCTGCTATCTGGGAGATTCATCCACATAAGGAAACTTAAATATTTAGTGGGGATTGGAAGAAAACTGTAATTTCCAGCTGACCAGCTAACTGCTGCAATCTGTTAATTAGCTAGATGTGTAGCTAGTGAAAAGTACAAAGCAAAATGCTCAAGAAATACAAGCAGTTAATGAACATTCTGTAAAGGCTAATATGCACAGCTGCCTTCATTTCTCACTGATGTTTTAAATAGTAATAAATGTCTTTTGATTTATGAGTATCATGTGTTCACTTCTGTAATACATTGACAGGTGAAAACAAATTTTTCATGTTTTTTTCCATTTGTTTTCTTCCAAAAAATGAACTTAATTTTAAGGTAAACTTAATGAGGCCTAGTAAGAAATGAAGATTGTTTGATACTTTCTAAATGCAAAGCATTTAATGTTGAAAATATCAGGATTTTTTTTGTGTAGCATTCTAACATGGAAAGACACAAGAAACAGCTTTAGGCTACTGATGCATCTTCACAGAGGTAGCTTTGTACAAAGATTTTAAAAATTCAGGGATAAGGTCTGTGGAAAGTTCTCCCAAATCATAATTTGCAAATCATAGTCTTGAGCTAAAATTTCTAGAAGTCTCTGCACATGTTATAAGACCCCATTTAGTTTTGGGCCACCAAGTCTTTATAACCGAGTCCAGATGCCTTTTTAATAAACTCCGAAAGAAAATAAATATCTCACTATTTGAATAAGAATTATATTTAGGAGCTTATTCAGTTATTTAAGAAGATCAGTTTTAAATTATTCAAATTTAATAAGCAAATCTTACACCAGAAATGTCTTTCCCAATCATATTTAGAATCTGATTCCTACTAAGACTTATACCTTCGTAATCCCTTCTTTTTAATTCTAATTGTTTTCTTAGGAAATGAGGAACTTACCAGACCAAAATAAATATCCCATGGAGATCAAAGTAACAGATCAAAAGTTTAAGCCAGTTTAAGGTAATATAATGCTCAAGGATGAGTCCTAAACCAGCTGAGCTACCATGAGAAGAGTGAGCTAGACCTTCGCTAAAAGTCATGATGCATGCATATATACACACCAGATGACAAATACACTTTTTTCTGTTTAAAGACTAATTTTTAGATTGTAATCTATCACATTTTCTTCATAGGCAAATGTGACATGATTTAAATATCAAATTATCATTGTTAGAGTACTCCATATGAATCTTACAAAGTCAGTGTCTTGACATGTTCAAAAGAAAATTGTGGCGGTCGCCCAGCCGGTGGCGCAGCCACCGGCTGGGCCACCCATGGCGCTGGAGACTGCTGTTCAGCCTGCCTTTGCGGTGGATCAAACAGACTGGGTAGACGAAACCTCTTGGGACAGTGAGTCCTGAGAGGTAGGCAGGCTGGGGGCGGTTTCCCGCCATGAGTCGCTGTCCATCAAAACACCGTCCCCTCCCTTCTCCCCTCACAGATGATTTAAATATTCATATGGTTGATTTAATATTCATATGTTACTAGAATGTTCAGTGGTTCTGTTCTCCCCATTGGTTTATTCAAATTTGTCCCTCCTTTGTGTTCTGTTCATTGGTTGCTGTCACCTCCCTTCATGTACCCTATTTGTCCATTCCCTTTCTCCTCCCCCTTTTCCCTTCCCTTAAAACCCCCTGTAACGGCCATTTCGGGGCTCGTTTTGTGGCTCCCGTCCCTGTAGTGAATTCTCCTGTCCCCGCCAGGGCAGGGAATAAACTCTTGGATTTGTCCACAAACGAGTCCTCCTTTATTCCTTTGCCGCCTTCGCGTCGCTTCTGAGCCAACAGCTGCTGCCAGCCCCAGCCTGGGCTTTGGGATTAGCCACCAGCCTCGGTGCTGCCCTGAAAGGGCTAAGGCATCGCCTTACCGCAGCACGCACTTGTGCAGCATGACAGCCTGTGTCCGGGCACTCGAGGACACTGTCGCCCGTTGACCAGCCGGGCGGTCAAGCAGCTTGCGACAGGCTGGCGCCCAACGTGGGGCCTCTCTGAAGGGTCATAGATCATAGAATGGCCTGCTTGAAAGGAACATTAAAGATCATCTAGTTCCAGCTCCCTCACCATGAGCAGGGATGCCACCCATTAGACCAAGCTGGTCAGGGCCCCATCCAATCTGGCCCTGAACACTTCCAGGGATAAGGCATTCACTTCTCTGGGCAACATATTTGGGTGCCTCATCACCCTCACTGTAAATAAATTCTNTGGCGCCCAACGTGGGGCCTCTCTGAAGGGTCATAGATCATAGAATGGCCTGCTTGAAAGGAACATTAAAGATCATCTAGTTCCAGCTCCCTCACCATGAGCAGGGATGCCACCCATTAGACCAAGCTGGTCAGGGCCCCATCCAATCTGGCCCTGAACACTTCCAGGGATAAGGCATTCACTTCTCTGGGCAACATATTTGGGTGCCTCATCACCCTCACTGTAAATAAATTCTTGCTAATATCCAATCCAAATCTCTCCTTTTCTAGTTTAAAACTCTTCGCCTTGTCCTATCACTATCTGAATGTGCAAAAAGTCATTCTTCAATCTTTTATAAGCTCTCTTTAAGTACTTGAAGGCCACAATGAAGTCACCCCAGACCATCCCTTTTCCATCTTAAAATCCCCAACTCAGCCTGTCCTCACAGGAGAGGTGTTCCAGACCTCTAACCATGTTAGTAGCCCCCTTCAAACCCAATCCAAGTCACACATTTTCCTGTGCTGGGACCCCAGAGCTGGATGCAGCTCTGCAGGTGGGGTCTCAGCAGAACGGGGCAGAGGGGCAGAATCCCCTCCCTGCCCTGCTGCCCACGGGGCTCTGGATGCAGCCCAGGACACACTTGGCTTTCTGGGCTGGGAGTGCCCGTGGCTGGCTCATGTCCAGCTCTTCAAACCTCAATTCCTTCTCTGCAGGGTTTCTCTCAGTGAGTTCTCCCAGTCTGCGTTTATGTCTTGGATTGTCCTGTTGAGTTCTGTCAGAATAAAGAAAGAAAAGGCACAAGCTATTTCCTTTCAGGTGTCATTTTAAAATTAATTCTGTAGTCTTTAAAATTCAACTTTAATCAACAGCTGGTATACATATTGTATCCCATTTCGCCTTCATTACACATGATTATTTTTTTGAGTCACATTTCTCTGTGTAAGAGTTTGGAACATCTGATGTTGTGTAAGCCTCAGAAGCAATTTATAATAGCAACACAGTCAGTATCAAAACAAGGTAGTACGAGATGTTGAACTGTGCAGTAATGAATTATATTGCCACAATGCATACAGAGCTTCTGTTTAAATATCACAAAGGAAAATAATCTGTTTTGGGAGAGTTAAATGATGAGAAAATCCAGTCATTGTATTTAGATATGAACTGTGTGTTATAAAATATTACTTGCTGTGTCTTCATTTTGGGAGAAACCAACGACACC
>VZTJ01000553.1:139172-164342 GCA_013397795.1 Orthonyx spaldingii | reverse complement strand
TAGTCATTGTGCTTAAATAAGTTGCTTACAATCTCAGCATCTCTCAAAACATAATTTCAAGAATAAATAAAGTTATATATAACATACAACATATATATATATATATATATATATATATATATAAAACATATAAAGTCAGCGAGGCAGCAGCAGCAATGGTGACTGAGGTAAGTCTAAGGGTGAGGGTTTGATTGAGTTGCACAGGAGGTTCCTGAGCTCAGGGACACTCGAGCAGCAGCCTCAAGCCCCACCCAGATCCAGAAGCCCTTGGCAGTCATGGATAAGGGACACTACAGGAGAAGTCTCCAGTCTAGTAAGGCCATCTGATTACTATCTGTTATTCATTGTTCACACTAGCAAAAACAATACAAAATTGAGAAGTCCAAGGGCAATCAAAAGAGACTTCAGGGCCTTAAGATAATTTNCAAGGAAGGTCAGTCCATTCAACCCAAATTCACCTACTTTATTTATACAAAAGATTTACATCTATTATAATTTTACTTTGTTACAATTCAGTAACAAGAATAAAAGTGAATTTCACTACAGTTTTATACCCAGGAAAAGCACGTAACTCTTCAGTAAACACAGACTGGAAATGGATAAGATTTGTTTTTCAGCATTTTATTCTCTTAAATTTTTAAGAACCCTGCTAATCTATAAGTAGCCTTACAGATCAGAGCTGAAGGCATTAAAAATATATATACAGCACTCATTCTCCCTGATGCAATTTGTTTCTTGTTTTGTTTATTCTTAAACAGATCATTCATATCCAGTTTATGGACTGAATAGGAAATTATGATTTACCCTGACCTGAAAGAAGGAGGAGACTATAATTAGTCATTGTGCTTAAATAAGTTGCTTACAATCTCAGCATCTCTGAAAACATAATTTCAAGAATAAATCAAGTTATATATAACATNCAATCAAAAGAGACTTCAGGGCCTTAAGATAATTTGTTGAAGAACCAGGAGCAAAGGTAGTGATTTCCTTCATCCTTTCAGTAACAAGAAATAATATTGACAGGAATAGGCAGATCCATCAGATAAATGTATGGCTCCAAGGCTGGTGTAATCAGAAAAAATTCAGGTTCTTTGACTGTGGGATGTTCTATTCAACATGCACTCTACTGACACTGACACCTGATGGGATGCAACTTTTTCCGAGAGTAAAACAGTTTCTAGCACAGGAGGTAGCGGGGCTCATAGATGGAGCTGTAAAGTAGTGTGGAAGAGGGGAAAGGGAAAATACCAAGCTTGCCAGTGATGAACAATGGGATGTTGTGTCGAAACTTGAAACAAGCACTAATAGGATCCCTCAACCTTCTTCGTGAAGTATTGGTTACAACGAACCACAACTGAGATGTCTCCACGCATGTGGCATGAGGAATAAGCAAGATCAGCTCAAATCTTTGGCCCAGTCCCAGAGATTTAACATCATTGGCATAAGTGAAACTTTGTGGAGTGAGTCCTGTGGCTGGAGTGCCCTGAGGGACAGTTCCAGGCTCTGCAGGAGGAATAGGCAGGGCAGAAGAGGCAGAGGAGTGGCATGTTTTGTTCTGTGTATAACAAAAGGGATAGAACATAAAGAGCTCTCAGTTGGCAATGGAACAGTTGAAATCTTCTGGGTAAGAATCAAGGGGCAAACAAATGATATGGATGTTACTGTGAGAGTGTACTACAGAACTCCTGGCTAGGACGATGATGTTGATGAATTATTTTTTGAGGAACTAAGGGTTGCTTCCATGTCAAGTGCCCTAGTTTTTATGGAGGACTTCAACTTGCCCAAAATCAACTGGGACCATCACACAGCTGGTACAACCCAGGCCAGCAGATTCTTAGAAAACGTGGGTGACAACTTTATGGAACAAGTCCTAAGAGAGTCAGCTGAGGAAGATGGTGGCCCATGACTTGCTGTTTGTTAACAGACTGGATCTCATGAGCAAAATGGATACTGGCATCTGTCTTGGACTCAGGAATCACAAAGCAATTGAGTTTAAAATTTTCATTGACAGGAGGAAAAGTGCCAGAAAAACCTCGACTCTGAACTTGAGGAGAGTATACTTCAGGCTCCTCAGGGAACTAGTAATTAATGTCTTCTGGGAAAATATTTTTGCAGGTGTTGGGGTCCGTCTGTTCTGGACACTTTTTGAACATCACATCCTAAGGGTGCAGGAGCAGAAATTCCCAAATATCAGAAGTCAAACAGGTGAGGCAGAAGGCTGGGTAGGCTGAACAGGAATCTTCTCTTAGAAATAAGGTGAAAAATGAAGGTATATGCCCAGTGGAAGCAAGGTTAGGTGGCATGGGAAGAAAACAGATGCTACGAGTCACTTTAGGGAGAAAATGCCTGTGGCCAAAGTTCAATTGGAGTTGAAGCTTTCCAGAACTGTGGGGGGAAAGAATGAGTTTTTTTTCAAGTAAATTGATATCAAAAGTCAGTGTAGAAATAATACCAGAATAACATTACAGTATGAGGATGGTCACCTCACAAACAGGGATATGTACAAGGCAGAGGTGTTTAGTGCTTCCTTTGACTCTGTTTTCAACATAAATGATGGACTAAGAGGGTCCCAGTGCCCTGATCTGAAGGACCATGACGATGAAAATGATCGTGACCCAGTGGACTTTGAACTTGTGTGGATTCTGCTGCTCTGACTAGAGATCCCTACAAATCCATGGGACCTGATAGGATTCAATCAAGTGTCCTCAAAAAACTGGCTGGTGTCACCACAAAGGCTTTTGATTATTTTTGAGCAGTCTTGGAAATCCAAAGAGGTCCCAGATGACTTGAGGCTGACAAATGTCATATGATTTTTCAAAAAGGGCAAGAAGGAGGACCCTGGAAATTACAGGTCTGTCAGTCTCACTTCGCTGCCTGGTAAAATAATGAAAAAGATTATTCTGGAGGTGTTAAAAAACACCTGGAGGACAATGCAATCATCAGTCACAGTCAGCATGACTTCATGAGGTGAGTGTCCTTCTGGTTGAATCTGATTATCCTCTACAACCAAGATAACTTCACTATTTGGTCAAGGGAAGACAGTTGATGTAATCTTTCTGGACTTCAGCAAAGCTTTTGATGCTGTCTGTCCCAGGATCCTTCTGGACAAAACACCCAGCACTCAGCTGGATAAACACACTATGTAATGAGTGAGTAACTGGCTCAAGAGCTGGGCACAAAGAGTTGCAGTGAATGAGGTGACATTACACTGGTGACTGTTCACTTGTAGGGTTCCACAGGGCTTCATCCCCCGTCGTTTTCTTCAACATCTTCATTAATCACCTGGATGTAGGACTCGAAGGAACACTAAGTATTTGTGACAATGGGACTAAATTGGGAGGAGCTGTTGACTTGCTCAAGGACAGAGAGGCCCTGCCTCCACAACAATTTAGAGAGGTGGGCAATCACCAGCTGTATGGAGTTTAATAAGGGAAAGTTCCTCATTCTGCACTTGGGAAGGGGCTACCCTGGACATCCATATGGACTGGGGAATGAGATGCTGGAAAGCCGCAACATGGAAAGGGACCTGGGCTTCTGGTTGACAGAAAGTTGAATGTAAGTCAGGCAGTGCCCCAGCACCCTGGAGGGCCAACTGTGTCCTGGGGTGCATCAGGCACGGCATTACCAGCTGGGCAAGGGAGGGGATTGTCCTGCTCTGCTCTGGGCTGGGGTGGCCTCACCTTGAGTGCTGGGGGCAGTTTGGGGCACTGCAATATAAGAAAAACATTAAGCTCTTAGAGAGTGTTCAAAGGAAGGCCATGAGGATGGTGAAGGGTGTCAAGGGGAAGCAGTGTGAGGAGTGGCTGAGGGCCCTTGGTCTCTCCAGCCTGGAGAAGAGGAGACTGAGGACAGATCTTATTGCAGTCAGAAACTTGCTCATGAGGGGAAGAGTAGGGGAAGACACTGATCTCTTCTCTGTGGTGACCAATGACAGGACTCGAGGAAACGGCCTGAAGCTGACACGGAGGAGGTTTAGGTTGGATATCAGGAAAGGTTTTTCACCCAGAGGATGCCTGAGCACTGGAACAGGCTCTCCAGGAAGTGGTCACAGCACCAGCCTGACAGAGTTCAAGAAATGTTTAGACAATGCTCTCAGGCCCACAGTATGATTTTTGTGGTGTCCTTTTCTGGGCCAGGAGTTGTACTCAATCCTATTGATGGGTCTATTCCAACTCAGAATATTCTATGATTCTCTGATTCTATAATCATTTCTGTGGGAATTCAATGGCACTGTGCCAAGTTATACTACATGTTTTCCTTATATTTCAACAGAACTTTGTCTCCTGTCAAAAATTTTGGACATGAAAGTATGCAAAATAATTAATACCAAAGTAATTTCTACTAAATTTCCCTTTCTAATATGTTGTCTGTGTAATTGTTATTTTATTTTAATGCAGATTTTAAAGTGTTTAAATGCCAGAATCCAATTTTGCTAAATTTCTAGCAAACTTCTTTGAGACAAACAGAAAAGTGAGCAACACAAAATTAATAATGAAATATAATTCTATTTAGGACTTTATGCAAATACTTCTTTACAAAGGGAGTGATTCTGTTTTATTCAGTGTCCTTTAGTTCAAATCTGAAAAGAATTTATTGTGTTTATTATTTGACACTGGTTTGTGTAGACTTACTTTTCAAAGTGGCAAAATTAAGCACCAGCAGATATCTATATTTTAGTATGTATATGTAGAAACCCCACAAAATTTGTATCCTTTTCAACCCAAAATTATACATTACACGTAATTAATTAATTAATTAATTGTACTTTCAGGCTGTATAATTTTAATTAGTAAGTGAAATCTATATTAATATTGAAATTCATAGTTCTCTGTTCATTTGCTGACTGACACAAAACACATGCTGTGTCGATGTAGAAAATGAGACTATTCAAGGTTCCTGAGAGCCTCTGGCTAAAATTCTGTCATCATACTATGAAGAATACTAATATGATTTACCTCCTCCTGATAGGGTTCAGTTTGTTTCCATGCAGTCTCTTGACATTCATTTGCAAGTCTGATTAACAAAAAGTAATCTGAATTAGGATTACTGAATTAGTAAATGAATCTACATAGCAAATAGCTATGGATGTGATAAAAGTCAGTACTTGGCCCACAGCTGATAAATTCTGAACTCAGACAAGTATATGCATGAGGGTCACAGACAGAGAAAAGAGTTCAGAACACAGCTAGACACAGAAGTCTTCTGACAGGAGCAGAGAACAGAAATATGGAGAATGGGTATTCAGAAAACCCCTAGCACTTAGTCATAGCTTTTTTCCATCACACATTTACTGCAGTTTGTTCAACCCTCCCCAAGCAGAAATAATGGACTATGGGGATTCACAGATTTCAGAGGTTTTTAAATGTTTCCTGTCCATCTTTGCTATTTTTCAGAACTTTTGCTGTTAACATTTAAGACCTCTGCTCTCAGATCCTCTCTGGAACACTGCCCTGGGTTCATAGGTAACAAGTTGTGGGCCAAAATAACTATTTCTAAACAGTTTCCACTTTGATTTACTCCCTGATCTGTGACTTACTCCTTCTCTTGTTTTCATTCTCATTTCATTTTATTTAGTGTATTGCTTCCTTGCTGGTTCCATTTGTGTTCTCACTGCAAACTGATTCTTACCCCAAACACATACACAGAAAATCTTTCAAACTGCCTTTCACTACTATTGCTTGTGCAGTGTAACTATTCCCTCACTCATGTTTCACTTGAATGCTCAGAGTGAAAACTCTTCCAGAAGGGGACCTAGACACCTATATGTGCGCTCAATGGTATCTAGAGAGCAGCTACCAAAAATTTTTTTAAAATTAAAATACCAGAAGGAGAGTACTCAATTCTTTAACTTTTATTCAAAATAAAAACCAAACAAACCAAACCTAAACTAAAAACCACCACCACAACAATAAAACCTCACCAAAACCAAAGTCTTGAATACTAATTGAAAATTCCCGAGTTGTAGTAATAGACACAAAGAAATAGTAGTGACATCAGTATCTAACAAGAAGTCTTCCTCAACACAATTAAAGCATCTTTACTGAATCGCTGGCAGCTCTACATGGTCATGCATCCTGTTGATACAGTTTGAAACAATTAGGACAATATGAAATCATGTGAAAATAGTGACAACATTTTTTAAAACTTCAATTTAATGAAACATAAAACCCATTACTGGGCAAATGTAACAAAACAACTCCATTTCAGAAAACTGAAGCAGTGTCTGGTAATTGCAATGGATATTTTGTATTTAAAGCATCTTAAAGGTGTAAAATAGTAATACTTAAACCAAGTACTATTTGAATTTATGTTTTTCTTCTACCTCTGCTGCTGAACATTCTAAATAATATCTTGTACAGCTGATATACAAGAGGAAACTTAATAGGGATCCTGTTTCCATAACAACAAGTAGGATTTGAACAAAAACACAATACAAAATGGTTACTACTCACAGTACATAAAAGTAGTTATTCAAAATTAGGAGCAGCATGACATTGAAAAAACAAATTAAGGCAAAAGGAGCTAACAATTCTCTTCCACATTTAGTAAATGCTTAACTCGTAAATACTTGAGGAGCCGCTATAAGAACCCAGACATTTATTGTATTGTCAATGTCCAGTTAAATCATGACCTGAGAGAGGAGAGGCTTTTGTAATGTACAATTAAATGAAAAAACAGACACATTCAGAGAAACCACAGAAACAAGTCATTTAGTTAGGTATAAATCGGCTCACACAATGAATAAATGAAAGGTCTAACTCTGCCTTCAGTGAGAGTCTTTATTTTTAACTTTTTGATTTGCACTCATAGAACAGGGTGTTAATGGTTTTTGAATCTTTCTTTTCTGTTTTTCACCAAGTCATTAGGTTTCATGGACTTTGTATTATTCTGAAAATGTCATGATTTTCTAGACCTTATTTTACCCTTAGGGTATATATCTTTAATTTCTTTACAAAATCTGTGTTTCTGGTAATTTGTTCATGTAATAATGCTGCATATCAATGATGGGAAATTGAAATAAGGATATTTCAGCACCACAGGAAGTTTTTCCACTTCTTTGTGGGTTTGCATTTTGGTGTTGGTTTTCTTTTGTTTTTTGGTTTTTTGTTTGTCTTTAGCGAATAATGTTTTCATCGAATTTGTAAATTTTCTACCTTATATATTATTAAATGTACAGGTCAGTCAGAAATTGAGTTTAAAAGTCCAATGAGATCTGACTCATTAGACATTTACCAGTGTAGATTTTGGAAATGCAGCTTACTTGGATGATTCTAATGCCACATTTACACAGCAGAACTAAAGTAACCACAGTTTTAGTGACATCTGAGGGTAGTTTGATATGAAAAGGAGAATATTTAATATCTTTTTAATTAAAAGAATTATCTTTTGCTAGTGTCACTGCATTAGAACACTAAATTTCAAGTGTATCTCTATCTTTCTCACTCGGATTTTACCTCATCATTAAGATTAAACTGACCTTTTTATGCAAGTGATTAGTTTGCATTCATCTTGGGAACAAATGTTGGAAAATTTTAAAAAAAGTTCTCAAGTTCCTGAAGACAAAAAACAAAACAAAACAAAACAACCAAATCAGGAAGATATTGTAAAAGGGATCACAACGAAATCTTTATGATATCGACCACGGTATTGGCTGGTTTATTCCTACTGAACTTCTGCTTTCTTTCATTTTGCAATGAAAAGTAGAAACAGCTGCAGACTGGTGCCTTCTTTTCTGCATTCACAGTATCATACGGTTCATCTAAGAAGCTTCTTGATATTCAAATGATATATTAGTTAAAGGTTCTCCTGTCAACATAGTATGGAGGCCTGATAATTACACAAGAGCAGATAGTGAGAAAATGAGAACTATGAAAAGTTGACAAAGTACCATGCCCAGATTAATTACATCCCCAGTTCCTAAAGGAAAGAAAAAGAAAAAATAAAAGAGCATCTGATTTTAATGGTGGAGTTGTTTTAATCAGAAGCAGTCAATTGTATCCATAGGATATGAATGCTATGGGATAGATCATAAGAGCATTTCCATTTAAAAAATGGATGAAGGCATTTAGGAGACTTTTGTCATTGGTATGAATGACCATGAGAAAGGCTTGAAATATTTAGAAGTGTATTATTTAATATATGTAGCCAAAGCTTCATAAGCTTATTATAATCCTCTGATTTTAGCAGGGCTGCTTGCAGATTGTCACAATGACCACAAAATGCAAATGTCCGGTATTAAAAATATTGACAGTGATCAATTTAAATTAATTTTGAAGTAAATGATTATTGTTTACAAGTGGAATGTAATGTAGTCTAAAGTAATGCCAAGAATCTTTGTCATATATCTTTCACTTCAAGATTTTGTGCATTTAAAAACAATTGTGAGAATTAACTTAGTACTCAGAAAAGCTTGTGGTTTGACATGCAGAGCAATTCTAAATAAAAACGTAGAGAAAAGTGGTTAGCAAATGCTCTTAAAACTACAGATAATTAACAAATACAGCAAAGTATGTAGAGTTAGAAAAGATGGTAAAGTTTTGAGTCAAAAAACTAAGGCTGAATTACAAGTAGTTAATTTTAAAACCTAGTGAAATCACATTTAAAGAATGTCACACTTCTCATGTTATTATGAATGAAAATATGACATTGAGAAATTTGATTAATTACATTTGGCATACATTGTATATCTTAAGCCAAAAACAATCAAACTTAATTTCCATTTAGGTTATTATGATTAATTTTATTTTTGTTTGTTTAATTTCTGGAACAAGAGTAATATTTTAAAAAATCCCAAAACATCAGCAACAAAACCCTGGGAAAAAAAAAGAAAAAAAACTGTCCCAGATTTGAAAGAAGTAATTACTTCATACAATTTTATTTCTTTTCTGTATCTTGCTGTTTCGTCTCTGGACTCCTCTGGACCACCAAATCCAGCCCTCAGTAGCTCCTTATGCCAGGAGCTCTGGTCCAGGGCGGAACGGTGGCAGCTGTTTGCCAGTAAAGACAGACGGACCGCTTGCGTATAGATCAGCGTTCTTTATTTTCCCTCATGGAGGGAAAAGGATCATGCATAGAACAAGCTGTGAGATGGTGAACCTGGCAAGAGTGGTCCAGCTCATCTCTCGCCCTGATCTCTTATGCCCTCTATTGGGGGGAGGGCAAGGCGAGAGACGAGCCAATAGGCAAATGACTGACCAGTGACATCTGGCCAGTCCTGGGTGAACAGGGGAGGGACAGGTACAAAGCAGCGCTATGAATGGTCAGACCACCAGTGGATTCCCGGTGGTCTGCCCACTGCTACACTTTTCTATTACAAAAAATAAAGAGAAGCAGCCACAAAATTTGAATTATGTAAAAAATGTGTCCATCAAAATAAAATTTTTCAATACTCTGGTACTTAAAGATTAAACTAATCATTCAACAATTAGATTTTGAGAACATTTTTTTCCCCCCTACTTCTTCCTGAAGGAATACATAAAGAAAATGGGATGTTCTGATGAAGAACTTATCAAAAGTCAATAGGTAAAAAACCCAAACCATCTAAAAATGCCTCCAAAACCTGAGAAAGCTGCAATTGTACCATCCTCTGCGTTTCTCAAATAAATTTCTAAGCGGCATAAAATTGTATTTTCATAAAACACTGTCTTGATGTGTATTTACTTCATTGGAAACTAATCAGGAAAAGAGTAAGATACTTACTTTTCCATTAGATATATAACAGTCAAGTTTAAAGGTCTTGGTGAAATTCATGCAAGATGGGCAACATCATTATCATATTTCATGAAAGACTTTTACTTGACTTTAATGCTTAAAAGACTTCACATTGTCTGAGCTTCCTGTTAAAGTAAAAAATATGTAATAGTTTGAGTGAATGTGAAATTGGATAACACAGGATTCCTGTCTTCACTTAACAATTTTAAACAACAAATTTTAACACGTTAACCTGTACGAATTAATTTTGGTGAAATAAAACTGATGCCTAAAGATTTTTAGTCTTTTCATATATTTGTAGCTTTGTAGATTTTCAACATATAGCTGTATAGTTTCTAGCGCTTTCTTACACTTTAGAACAGAAGTTACACTTTCTCACGTATTATGTCACATTCTTGAAATTCTGTTAGATCTTCTTTTCAAGGAAAAGAATTTATAACAAGAATATCCTGTTTCTCACTAGCACCTGGGAGACATAACAAGATATAGGGCTAAGAGCCCCTCGGAGGGACTCTAATGGGGCAAATCCAAGGTTGGGTTGCCACTGCAACCATTCTCCTTGCCAGATACGCTAATTAATTAAAATTATAAAAATTGTGAAAATTTGATCCTGCGCATGCACACTGGTATTGTCTGTGCACCTGAAACCTTTCGGTAAAAGACTACTTTTCATGTTATCGATTCTATTCTTGTTTGGAAAGTTTTTTTCCAATTTTAGGCATGTAAACAAAATCTCTTAACCAAGTTTCAACAAATCACATAAAATCATTACTAATCCAGTTGAGACAACAGAGAGAAAAAATATTCTTAATAACATTTTGCAAAACAGCTTGCTAATAAGTTATCTGCTTCTACTTCTCTCTAAGAAAACAGTTTCAAAGAAAAAAAAAAACACAGCACACTTGTTGTCAATCAGTAATTATTACATGCTGTTAAGTAAACATAGAGAGCTTCAAAAGAATTAAAAAAACCCCAACTCGTTATTATTAAAAACGTAGGTGACTATCTTATATGAGAAAGATTTTTAAAAACAGAAAGAAGAAACTGATGCTAAAATATAAAATTTAGATTTCAGATGAAAGCCAGGGATTTCAGGTCCTGAAGTAATGACTACTTATGGCATAATTAAAGTAGAATCCAAGTTTTGACTTAGATAAGTATACATAAGCAACAAAAGTTTTACCAGGTAATGAAACACACTGATTTTGAAGAAAGAAAAAACAGGGTTTTTTGAATGGGTAGGGATGTGAGAGCAGAAAAAAACCCCAACATGATGTCAATTGTTCAAACTGTTAAAACCTGTAAAGGAAATCTTCTCACATACCAAGAGACTATCACAAAGAACTGTAGAGCCCATTGTCTTTGGGGAATACATTAGTCCTGGAATTGCAAAATACCACAAAGCAGTGGTCAAAAACATTTGACAAATGGCAAAGGAGCATAATACCTCTTAAAAAAATAACACAATAAAAATGTAGACAACATATTTTAAAACGAGAATCAAAAAAGCACCTGCTAAGGGAAATATAGTCAATGATTTACTAGTTTCTAAAAAGTTTAGAAAACAAAAACTTTACAAAACCCTGTATTTTGACAGTTATGTGGTAAAGACCCCAGGACTATGTAAAAAAGTATGTTAAGGATTGAAACCGTATTACCATCCTTCACAAAACAGAAGTTTTGAAACAAAGCTACAATGAGTGCCTCCTTTGGAAGTCTGCTGGTGGCACAAAATTGGGAGGAGTGACCAATACCCTAGAGAGCTGTGCAGCCCTTCAGAAAGACATCAACAAGCTGGAGGCATGGGTAGAGAGGGACTTAATGAAGTTCAGCAAAGTCAGTGCAGGTCCTGCACCTCAGAAGGAATAGCCCCAAGCACAGGCTGGGGCTTGACCTTCAGGAAAGCAGCTCTAAAGAGAAGAACTTTGGGCTGGCAGTGGACGACAAGCTCTCCATGAGCCAGCAGTGCCCTAGGGGCCAAGAAGGGACCTTGGGGTGTTTTAGGAAGAACATTGACAGCAGGTGAGGGATATCATCTACTCAGCCCTGGTGAGGCACATCTGGAGTGCTGTGTCCAGTTCTGGGGCTCATCAGCATACAACAGACAAGAAAGTGCTGGAGAAGGTCCAGCTGAGGTCTAAGAAGAGGTGAGGGAATGGGAGCATCTCACTTATGAGGAAAGGCTGAGTGAGCTGGGTTTGTTTAGCCTGAAGAAAAGATGACTGAGAGAGGACCTCATCAATGTATGTGATTATCTGAAGGGAAGAGTCAAGCCTATGGACCTGTTTGGTGCTGCCAAACAATAGGACAAGAGGTAATGGGCAGAGAGTGATGCACAACACACCTAACCAAGAGGAAGAACTTCTTTCCTGTGCTGGTGAATGAGAACTGGAACAGATCATCCAGAGAGTGTGTGAGCTCTGCCTCACTGGAGATATTTAGAAGCTGTCTGGGAAATTCCTGTGCCATGTGCTTAGATGTCCCACTCAGGTCCCTTCCAATGTTATGCATTCTCTGATTTTATAATTCTATAATGCATTGGACATGACAAAAATAAATATAGATGAAGCAGTGTATGTAACTCTTGCCAGAAATACAGAATTTTTGTTCATTTTTCTATTCAGAAGGGCAATTAAAAAACCCAACACCAACAATAAAACCCCCCAAAAAACTCCAACAAAAAACCAAAACCAAAACAAACAAAAACCACCAAAAAACCAACCAAACAAAACACAAACAGTTACGTTTTTTTTTAAAAATTGATGCTTAAGATGCTTATCTAAATTTCTCTGCAGACTTTCATAGAAGAAATAGAGTATGTGCCAAGGTCATTTCTAGGCAACTTTAGGCTGGTGTTTGCATTCAGATCCAAATTTGAACTTTATTATGGAGGATGTTGAATTCAGTTATTCTATTTGGCCTCACCTCCTACTGTGACTTCTTCCACAACTGGAAATATAAAACTAAATCAAGCAATTTGGTAGTAGTGGAAATATTGTACCGGTGACAACTAGTAGGATTCATCAGCTTGTTTTTTCAGTAACTTTAATGAAAAAATTAATAAGTATTTTTACAACATTTTTAAATTTTTTATAAATCATCTCTGTAAAAAGTCAGACTTTTGCTTGTTAACCCTTAAGTATTGTTTCCTATGTGGAAGAAAACATATTTCTTTTTAAACAGCCTTAGGCAGCTGGGGTTTTTTACACATCCATCTCTAACATTTCTAATAATTTCACACATTTCTCTTTTACACCTATTAATTTAAGGGAAGAGGAGAAGAAAAATTAGTGCAAAAAATGATACAGATTTTTTTACTGTAAAGGCAAATAAGCATCATCCTTGTTAACTATGTATGGTATTACTCTTTTCCTGAAAAAAAATATGTTTTACTTCTCTCCATCACTTTTGACACAAGCCAAGCAGTTTTCATTTTCCCTGTCTGAAAATAATCTGTGATTTTGCAGTACCATATTGAATCACATGGAATGGTAACACCACTAGTTTTCCCAGTATCTCTTGTAGTATGAAGAGACGTGTCTTCAAACATGTGAAACAAAAAATAACTATTATTTAGATAAGAATATGAGTGTTTCTTAATTTCTTTGTCCATATCTTGGGAGGTAGATTTATCTGCTTCACAAACTCAAGTTGAAGAGCCTCTCTTTCTGCTCAGAGTGAAATCTGAAAGGATACTTTCAAGGGGTATATTGTGCAAGACTTTCAAATGTGAAAGATTTGAAAGATTTTGAATATTCTCTGGGATTAAAAGCCATGGTTCATTCCTAGATAGAAATATGCTTACATTACATATGTAATAACTGACTTATCCAAGCGTAATAAAACAGAAAAAACTTTATATATTGGTTAGGTAACTTTGTGTCTTCAAACATAAACCAAAAACATGTGTCCTATAACTTGATGCAAGAGATTATGAGAACTCGTCTTTCAGATATTACTGCTAAACTGAAAGTAGAGTTTAAATGAATTTTCTAGTCTGTGATGAAATTTTTTAGCTTTAGGAATAGTGCTTCCTTAGTTTTTCCCTGCGGCCACTCAGAAGAAAGTAAGTTTAAAATTTTGGAATGCATTAGATATCTGAAAATAAATGTGTGGTGTTTTGGTTCCAGTTGTAAAATAAATTTTGGGTTCTTTGGAAGCAAAAGTTAGATTCCTCCCTTTTGCAAATCCTGATTTAGGATTCTGCTGACTATGCCACTTTGTCACAAATGGGTGAGTTAGATTTCTTAAAGAACCATTGTCAAAGGTAGAAGTAAAATTAATTTAATATGATGTAAACCACGACTTAACACAGTTCAATGGCAAGATTCACTCAGTCACTTACAGCATGGAAGAACACAGAAATGGAAATTGAATTAGAATCTAACTAGAATGATTGACACAGAGATCAGAGGCACAAAAGATCCTGGGGAGATCCCTGCCACGCAGCCACACTGCCTGGCAGTGGGAACTCAAAGAAGGCTCTCTTAAGCTGTCATATTTATGAAATAAAGTTGTTGGCTCATAGCCAACTCACATCCAATGGGAAAAATGTTCGCGCAATTACTTGTACCCACACCTTTCTATGCACAATAATGATGCATGGAAAAGCTACTCTCTATTCCTGTGTTAATTGCATGATCACTGTTTCAAGCACACGAACATGGATGCTCACTGGGTCACTCTGCTCCTTTGTGTGTTTCCTAGAGGAGTTCCTGGCTCAGCTATGGCTGGGGACTTTATCTCCTTTGTAATCTGTACCAAAAACAGCTGCTTGTTTGGTTAAGAGTCCAAGACCATTTGTCACACACCCACCTTATATTTTATATCACTATTATTGTGATTGATTTATTATTGTATCATCACTATATTTGTATCATTATCGATCACTTGCAAGTGATTTCACCCTACTTCTAAGAATTTTATGATAAACTTTTAAAAATGTATTGACCAACTGCTGCAAATATATCTTTTTGTTAGCAGTTTTGTGAGACATGAATCACAGAAACATCTCCAGACATAAATATGACTTGAATAAAATTGTGGAAAACACCAGGCAGCCTGGCCTACCCTCCCTTTCCTGCCCTGTCCTACCTGTCCCAGGGAACTTTTCTGCACTATACCATATTTCCACTTTTGCTTGTGGCTGAAACTGAGTGCAGGGAAATCTCTCTGTTTGGGATGCTGATGTAGAAATATGATGCAGAGCACAAGCCTGGGTCTGATTCAGATAAAAATAAAAGCTGTAGATACACTTGTGAGCATAACGCCATGGATCTGTTATATTTCTTTTGGCATTAGATTAAACAATCCCAGTGAATAAAGGAATTTTTTTGAGTAGCAATTAAGGTCATTTGATTGTAGAATTTATGAAACTACCAAAGCAAATTGTTTAGTCAGTCATATAAATCTCTGCAAGGGTTGAGACAAGAGAAGCAAAATTCATCAAGCTTAAGCCTTGTGATGCATATTTCTCTAATAGTTTTCAAAGTTCTTTTGCAGTGTCACAAGAGTATTAGTTATATCAGTTATAAAATAAATAAATAAAGAAGGTTAAGTGAAAGGCAGGGAGGTGAGGGTGGTGGGTGGTAGCTAACGCCAGAATCAAAGCATAGACTTATATTTAAAGAAAGATTGGAGACAGGCAGGAACACACTGTTGTCCAAGCTGGAGTTGCCCAGAGATACACATCAATAAAATCTGCATTTAAACACACCTAGTTACAGACACTGGTACCGTCTTCAATAATTCATCACTGTGTCTCAAAATGACTGCATGTGATCTGAATAATTTAGTTTACTCTTTCCTTTGTTTTCACTGTATTTTCAATTCAAATACTCTCATTTTCAGTGTTGTCTGTCCAAAGGAGCTTATTGGTAAGAACATTCCCTTTATAGATAGTTGTTCATCATCCAGAATTATATTTAATGTAAAATTTGTTAAAGTGCCTAAGACACTTTATAACACATACTTTGATTAAAAACTTTTTTCTCATTTCACTCACTTTGTCATGGTCCTTTTACCCAAACCTTCCTTCTGAGCCATGTGTCTTTGAAAGGTGTGTAACACAGGAACAGTACTTAAGCGTTTAGACATCTCCCACTGACTTTTCTTCAGAAACGACTAATTCAGTAGATTCATTTAATTCCTCAGCAGTGATTTATTTTCAAAGCATGAAAGCTCTTTGAGGGTAGCCTGTTTATTAATTTATTTTGTTTGCTTGGTTTTTGTTGCTGTTGTTGCTTGGGTTTGGTTTTCTACTGCCATATTTTCCTTCTAATACACAGTTTAAAGATATTGGTGATGAATTTTCCCCCGACTTCCCTAACAGTCTAATAGCTATTCCCATATTTTACTGTCATTTCAAGGGCAAAAATCCTTACTTTTTAAGTACTGGTGTATTTAAAGCTTAGCAGTCGCTTGACAATTTAGATAGCTTGAGAAATGCGATGTTTGTTTCACCTATTGTCTTGTTTCTTGACAAATGTAATGTGAATAAATCTCAGATGAGAATTAGAATTTCGGACATTTCAAACAAACTTCATACCAAAAAATTGCTGAGATTCTGACTTGAATCAAATATTTCTTTTTGTTTTGTTTTGTTTTGTTTTGGTTTTTTTGGAAGACACATTGTTTTAGGGAATTTAGAGGATTTATTTAGTTTGATTCTGTTTTGTTTTATTTTGTGGTTTTATCCTTTCTTTTTTTTTTTCAGGATACACAGTACTATTCTACTTCACCTCACTTGTAAAAGATCTACTTTTTGGAAGAAAAAATTTCTCACCTCCCTGCCTTCCTACAGGAATCTGAATGTCCAGTCTTTGCCAAATTTGTTCTGCCATTTTTTTAACTTCAAATTAATAAGAATAAATGAAACCTACAGAGAGCAAATAAATACCTTGCTCCTTTCTATTTCATAAATAGTCCTTCTGCATATCATTAAAATACATTCTAAGTGGTTTTTTGCCATAGTGAGATGTAACCTGTTAAACTCTGGCAACACATAAAAATTTACTACCTCTTCAAACATCCAATAATTTTTAAAACCACATGTAAATAAAACCTTATCATAATGTGAGGTTGCTGCAGAAGAATTGATTCCTATTTTAAAAGGATCAGACAAAGTAACACTATAATCCAATACTATAATGTCTTCTTGAGAACAAGAAGTGAGAAAAATATGTCTAAAAGCCTTGCCTTCTCTTTGTTATATTGTGGCTTATCCAGCTGTCTTTCAGACAAGAGAACCTTACTCCAGAAATTTCCTCAGAGCATGTAGGAACCAACTGGACCTTTAAAAGTTAATAAACGTCCTTTGAAGACCTGTACAAATCAGCATCTGTGCTCTTACAGTCTCCTCTAGTGATTAAGCTTGTAGTTAAAGGTTTGCTCATGAGGACTGACCGTGGACTCATAAGTGACTTGTGTTGAAGACATATGAATTAACATGTGGTCTCATTACTTTAATTCTTCTTGCTGTTTCTCCTTGTATAGACTGAAATTTAATTTCTCTTCAAGTGAAGATCTGGTTGTAAAGGCTTAGGAAGCTCTAAGGTTTATAATATTCTAAGAAATTCCATAGCTAATACATGTTAGATATGAATTACTGATATTTACTGCTAAAATAGGATAATAAATTTAACAGGAATTGATGGGAATAAGTAGCTTATTGTTTTTATAACCTAGAATTAGTGCTTCTCCTTTGAAAACTATTTCAAAACATATCACAGTTCAAGAAAGTGCTGCCATGACCCTTCTCTAGAAAATTCATGCTAAATACTCTTTTCCAAATCCACATTGAATTCGAGGACCTGAGGAGGTTTGGTCAGTTTCAGTGACTTAGTTTTAAGGTTGAGCTAATTATTATAGGGAGCTGATATTAATTACATTCTTTGGACTTAGTTCTAAGGAAAAAATTTGGGAGTGTAGTAGCTTGTAAATGATCCTGTTGAATTTCATTTTGAAAGGGATCCACCATTTCCTAATTCACTGGTATCAGTAAAACAACCAAGAAGAATCAGAGTTGGTGAAAATACTCCCAGATATTTTCACGGGTCGCAGCCCTGTTTCTCAGCAGAAAACCAGGCATTTCGAACTGCTTACAGGTGAGAACCAAAGGAGAATGAAGGATTCTAATCATCTTGTCAAATAGATTCCTGAAACCTATCACTGGAAATGACTGGAATAATTTTTAGTAAATGACATTGATTATGACATGGGATGTTTGCACAAGATGTGTGTAACAATTTGAAAGAAGTTTGTTATTATTTGAAAATCCCAAGGTCCAGACTGGATCTGAGAATATTTTGAGTCAACCGCTAGGAGATACATGGGAGATTTTGTCTTTCAGCTATAGTATAAAGAATTGAAGAGAAAAACAGGGTTATTTCAAGGTAGAAGGCTGAAACCTTCGGAACCCAGATAACTCAGCTGAGGAAGGTAGAATAACTAGTTGATATGATTAAATGGGGCTTTTAAACTGAGAGGGAACACAGAGAATGTATTTGGTATTTGCAGGAGCTGATTTACGTTTTCACACCTGCTGTGTGGGACATGAGGAGGCCTATCCAAAGGTACTGCATCACATTGAGGAACAATATATTTTTAGATTGTTCCAAGCCTTATAACATCAATGTGGATAAACAGACTTTACTGGCCAAACAACATCCTAACATTTCACACATCCTTTTATTAAATCCCATTAGGAGTGCCTGGTACAGACATGGTCCTTTCATGATACAAACCTTGTTGGCAATTGCAACAAACCCCATATAATTACTTTTATGGCCAACTAGAGAAACTTATTTTTCCTTTTTCTTCTTTCAAGCACTATGTATTGAAAATAGTTTTTAGGTAATATTCAGATAATAATGCTTCTTATATAGGTTCCAAGGGTGGAATTCTTGTAATGTGCCTTAGGATTATTATATTAATTCAAAAGTGTAATAGATGTAGCTGAAAAAATGTTATTAAATATGACAGGTTTATACTTTGAGCTATTATGGTTTAACAAATGATTTTAACTCTACTTGTTTGGACACGTAGTGTTTTGGATGTAGAAACTTAAATCTTCTATATGAGATTTACAGCTAATATTTCAAAATAAGCTTGGATTGAATTCCAAGATAGCTAACATATTTCGGGGACTCAAAGTTACATGTGCAAAAAGACCTTTGACAGTCCTGTGGTAAAGAGTTCTAATGAATTATCACCAACTACCTTATATTAATTTGAAATACATAGCAAAATTTAAGAGTTAAGTTAGTTCTGCCATGGTCAAAAATGGTTGTTATTAATATTCCTCTACCTGATCTACTACTGTGAAGGTTATATTCTGAAAAACAGCAGTAAATGCTGCTGTAGAGGTGTCATATATCACTGTCTATGAGTGGCAAATCTGTCCCATCAAGAGCATGACACTAGATCAGTGATGGAATTGAGCATGTTTTGAATCAATTAACATGAAGAGGTTTGATTCTGGAATGATGAGGCTTCCAGATTAGCCAAAGATTCCTTGACAAATAGATCACCTCATTGTAAAAAAGAAAACACATATGAATGCAATATAACATTCTAATATACACTTGACATATGTACAGAATGTTCATTTTTTCAGATCACAAAATATTTTCTACAGCTGGTTCATTTGGCTTTTGATTGCAGATCCCAGAAATATGGACCCTGGTGACAAAAGGGTTAAGATTCCCTGTTTTTAATGCTGAAGGACTGATTCTGAGCCCTTTTTGCATAAGTACTGAAAGTTGGATCATGGTCTGTCTGGCTGTAAGCACGTTCATCTGGGCTAAGAACTCCAAGACATCTGGATGTGGCACTAACTGCGCAGGCATGCCATGTATTCCTGGCTACAAGAAACTGGCATGCTTAAATTGTGCTAACCAGCTTTTGAAATTTTGTGCAGGTAAGAGAGGGAACATCAAACTAGAAAGAGAAGACAGTTGACTGTTGGACAGTTGAAATCTCAAGACGCCTAGTGTCAGGTATTCCAAATTCAGTGAGACATATTTCATGCTAACAAAAATGCTGAGAATGTCAACTATGAACAACAAATCCTACCGGGATGTATTAAGGAACATGATGCACATAAATGAGAATTCATAAATTCTGTACATATACCAGTTACTGGGTTATTGTAAAGTTATGTTGGGGTATTTGGGCATTTACTTTTGTGTGATTTATTTAGCACACTGGCAGGATTGTTAAGAAATTAACAAGTGAATCAATACAATAGATCCAGACAAAGAATCTCTTGGTGTGGGACAATAGCCAAGCTAATAGCTATGACAAAGTTAATTTCAGGCTTTGGATAAAGTTACCCAGCCATTTTGAAAAGGCTAAAAGCTCAAATACTGAAAGAATTCTACCAGTGAAGAAGTGGTACTACAGAAAAAGACCCCAGGATTAATTATTTTCCATGAATTATTGACAAGAAGAAATAATTAAATTTTGAATAAATTATACTGTATATAAACTGTTGGTTTCTACACCTTTCTTTCTCCTTTTAGAAATAAAAATTATTTATTTACAGGTGTTATCTGATTTCCCTATCCACAATGCATAACAGGAAACCTGAAAGTAGCCTGTAAGGTTTGATGAGTTATTCTGTTTGGAAGCAGCTGATGTTGAGAGAAAAATATGATTCCAAGTAGAAGTGAATAAGAAAACGGTCTTGTACATGAAGGATATAAAAGTGTTGTCAAAAAAACTAAAAATTACTTTTTTATAAGACTGTAAGCAACAGTCACAGCCCTAGTACACAGCATAACTTCCTCTCTGCTCTTCTCTTTCCAAATGAGAGAAATATTTATATGACACCCAAAGAATAGATTTTTTAACTATGTCCCTAATCAAAACAATTAAGGTACGAGGCTTTGGTTCTTTTCACACAGATTGTGTGACCTAGACATAGCTTCACACATCATTGTGACCAAAACCATCTATCTCACAGAGAAAAATTACCCAAATCAACACAATTCCTCTCTTGAAATGAAAATATTTGCTTTGTTCTGAAAGCTTTCTCTAACATGATAATATAAATTCAGATTTTAATTTGGATATATTTTCCATTTATTTTTTCTGTTTTGCCTACAATACATCCATGCTCCAAGGTATCTGCAGATGAGATTTTCTAGAAATAACCTGTTAACTCTATATTAGCTCTGTGAGTTTAAGCTGATTATTTGTACTATTTTTCTTTCTAAATAGTCCACTTTTCATTTAAACGTACAAATGCATGACAGTCTTTTACACAGGAAGCATTTTACCAAACCTGTGTGACTGTTGCTTACAATGTTATTTATTTGGAGTTAGGCACTAAAAATGTTAAGTGCTTTATTTTTGGAAGCAAATAACGCACACACAGCTGTGTAGCTCTTTAGACCATCATGTACATATATTCAGATCACTACATTGTTTCAAAATTAGGTTGAGCTGTGAATAAGGAACTAAATACTTTGATGTCTCATTGTCCCATGACAAAGATTGTAATGAGAATGGGGAGAAGGTCAGCTTGGGTCCCCACCTGTGACAATTACAGGGACAGCAGGAAACGTCAGAAACAAAATCTTGTGGTTTTAGGTTTATAATCGTGGTGGATGGAGGTCAGGTGCTGCAATGAATTGTGTCCTTGCCATCATTGAAATGTATTTCAAAATAAATTTGAGACCTAACCCCAAACAACAAAGTATCTGAATAAGTTTCATCAAAATTCTTACAGGCGACATAGATAACATTGCAGTTCTTAAAACATGGAGAGAACCACTGTAATCAAATCAAGGCAGTTACTTGCTTGTATTTACTTCTGACCAGAGGTGAAGGCTGATAGTAGGATAAACAGAAGAAAATAATGTAGATGAAAAAATCGTGGACTGAAATACATTTTCTGGATTAAACACAGAGCTTCTTTATTTTGTGACATCTATTCGCAACCGTATACTTTGTTAATCCTTGTACATAAAACACATAAATGAATTTTGTGAGAGAATTAAAATCAAATTGATCTAATTTTCTGGTTTCCTAATGACTTTTATTGTTTTTATTACTAAGTTTAAAATTCCTGAAATCAGTCTTGTCTTAGTTCTTTTCCTTATTATTAGATGAAGAATTTTAAATTTACAATAAATCACTTCCTTCTAAGCTCTAGACTGATGATAGATCAGAAATAAAAATCATTAATGAAATAAATTCATTGTTATTTTTTCTACTTATAACTTCAATCATTGTAGATAATCCTGTTTCTTCATTATCACTACAAAGCAAAAAGGAGAACCTTTTGGGCACCAGCAATGTTACAAAGCTTTCAAGTGTGACAGTGAAATAGGACTGTTAAGCCATTTATCACAAAGAAGTAGAAAAAGACTAATAGACAGAAAAACTAGAGACATTGTGATACCCTAGAAAACTAGAGATTTCTTCAACATTGTTGCAAAGGTGTTAGAGGGCAGTGATGTGTCAGAATTAAGCCAAAGGAGTTGCTTTATGCATGATCCCCTCACTGCAAGCAGCTTCAAAACTGCCACTTGTTTAGTTGCTAACACAATTGGTTTGAGGCTCTATTACCTTGGGTCTGCTGAAAGCAGGCCATGAAGAAATCTTCATGTGATTTTCCAGCAGGAGTTGGGAAGAACTGCTTAAATTTTGTGTACAACAATGTAGACGATGCTCTTACATCCATTATGATGAGCTGCCTTACGTAAATTCAACTATGAGTAGGCTATCCTATCTCCATTCCTCTACCTAATCCTGATGATAATTTGGAATACTGGTATTGAGACAAAATGCCACAACAGCTTTAGAAACTAAATTCAAGGTGTTGTTTTCTCCAGGAAAGCAGAGACAAAATGCCCACTCTTTACAGATGTCCCACTGAGCTTTCATCCAAGGGCTGTGCCATATCTGCTACAACCAGTTTGCCCTCTAGCAGAAGCAACCCGCCAGGAGTGCAGCACTTGTACAAATAAACGCACTGCAAGATACATTTAGAGGAAAGGCGGTGTTCCTTTGCCATGCCACTCTCCACTCTGAATGCCTCAGAAGAGAGATCAAGAGTCAAGAGTGGGAAATCACACTGAAAATGCAGGAGAAACAAGCTGGTTAACAGTATTTCTCAGTAATTGCCATTCCCCATTATATTTTCCAAAAAAAAAATTAAAATACTTGCTTTCAATAAGTCAACTGGTAAATTGCTGTGCAATTAACTGCTCTGCTTTCATTTTTTCTATTGAATAGTGTCAGGTCGCACAGTCTCCCATTAAGAATTTTTGTTCAAAAATTTTTATCTCCATATCATCTGTCCGACTTTTAACTGTCTAGATGATTGCTTTAAGTTAAGCTGGGAAATACTTTTCTATCTCCACATGGGAGTACAATTCAAGCTGGGCTTGCAGAATCTTCCATGTCTTCTGTGGGCTGTTCTCCCTATTAGTGTCATAACAGAAGGATTTGTGATCACTTCAAATAAACAAGAATTTATTAATAAAGATTCCATACTTTGGAGAACAACTACTGCCTTCCCCTGTGATGGAGTGGTAATACCCTTTAGGCATAGAGGTTTGAGTAAAATGGGCATGAATGTGATTGACTTGTTAAACTAAATTTTACCTTGTTATTAAATGGAAAAATTTCCTCAAAATAAAATATTGATGAGCAGTTACTTTCTTTTTTTTTGTTTTCCAGAGAATTTTGTACTTTTAAAGTAATTTTTTTCAATATTTTTGACACTCATTATATGTCTAAATTTAAATCCTTACAATATTGCAATAGTTACTTATTTTTTTGGGAGGGGAAGGGGAATGCAAGACAGGGAGCTTGCAGTTATGCTACAGTTGTGTCTTTCCTGATTTTGATGTCTTCAAGTTGAATTATCTGGTCCCAAAATGCATTTTTTCACCTTTTGTAAACATAACAGATATCAGATAAATTCTGCAGTAGAAGTTGCTAAATGAAGAAATCTGTGTTTCAAGCTTTGCAAAAGATGTAATTGACAGTTTGGTCTCATCAAATTTTACTGTACAAAAACCGTAATTTTTTACCCTGCGGTGTGCTTCATTTGTAGAAACCTCCACGTTGTGCCCTGCACAGAATAAATGATATCTTCTTTCTAAATTGGACTCTGTGTCTCTGTTTAGAGAACTCCTAAAATCTGCAACAGTTTTAGGTAGCTAACACACACATATTTCCCTGCTTTGTCTCCTGGACAATCCCTCTGCTTTTCCAGCCATAGAACAAGGTGCTCTATTCTTGAGGGTAAATCTAGATTTGATCCATGAAGTTATTTGACAACATTAGTCTCAGTTTTGAAATGAAGCTTTTCCCTAGAAGTTGGGGTTTCATGAGCTCCAGTCTTGGAGCCCTCCTTGACTCCAATATGTATTTTGTAATATACATATATTACAAAATAAGTGTTCTTCTGTCACCTAGTGCAACAGCTGTTGTCTTGTCAGATCACATAAGCTAAATCCGTAAAGTGACCAGAACAATTTCTTATACTTAAGCTATAAGTGAGATCTTGTCTTGCAGCTTACTCAAGCTGATGATATAACAAATCACTTAATGCTCTTTTTTATTTTTTTTTGGCCATTCTAAATAAACAATGAAAACTATTTAAGAGGGTTTTCTTGCACTCTTCTGGCTTTCCCATTATAGCTCACCACTGTCAGAGACGGAATGTTACAATTTATTGCTTAGACATCTTCATGAAGGACCTTTGCCTACTATAGCAAAACTGTACAAAAGCTGCAGAGACCACCACACCCTGACTCAGCCTTCTGACCTCCACTACTTGTTGATGAAGATAAGAATAAATTCACAGAGGGATCAAACTTAGCACCTTCGAGGTGGAGACCACAGCCCCAGGTATATCAGCTGCCAGGCTCACACAGACCCTCACACCAAAGGGTCGGGGGGAGAGAGGTTTTGGGTGTGTGGTGAAAAGCCTCTTGTGAGAGGCAGTGAACACCCATCCTCTGCTGTGCAGACCAGCTGAGCTGAGGGGCCCCTTCACCCCGGGAAAAACCACATCCACATGAAGGACAGCAGAGGGGGTGTCATGGCCCATCAAAGGCCCCACCCAAGGGTCCCCAGACCCTGCACCAGCGCACTGTGGATGATGCAACAGATCCACAGTGTTGCAAGGGACAGTGTGAAACTGGCCGCCAGCAAGTGAGGCATCTGGACATTCCCACCTGGCCCAAACCTATATCAATCCATGGGATTTTACACTTTTTTGGCAGCAGAAGTGACAGGAAATGGGGAATCCTCACCACCCAGAAGATCAGATGGAGGGGAAACACGAGATGTTGTTGTTACCCATGGAAGGGTGATATGTTTCTACCTAACCCCTATCACTGTTCCTGTCCCACCACCCACCACACACAACTCCTTTTCTCTTTTCCTGTTTCTTTCTTTCTTTCTTTCTTTCTTTCTTTCTTTCTTTCTTTCTTT
>VZTJ01000553.1:123204-138853 GCA_013397795.1 Orthonyx spaldingii | reverse complement strand
TTTCTCTTTCTCTTTCTCTTTCTCTTTCTCTGCCTTTTTTACTATTAAATATATCAATTTTTTTGGCACCAGCATCTAACCTCACTTGGTTATAATCATGTTTTTGGGTATATTTTGAATCTTTCTTGGTCGGACCTGTTTTATTCACAGAGCCTTAGTTTCCTTTGGTCTTCTGTGTTTAAATGGTTCGTATCAACCACTGACATTACCTGTGTAGCAAATGTGATCAGAAATTCAAGACCCTTTAACTTTGCAGTATGTGATCCCTGGATTGATTGCTACTTTGACAGAATACAACTTTGTTTTATCCTAGACAGGAGGCTGAATCATCTAGAGTTATTTTTTCCTCCTAGATTCTAACAAAATTTCTCTTCCTTTGTACAAGCCACATGCACCTTATCAGACAAGCAGACATGCAATAAGTATATTTTCTGTAATTCTGTAAAAAAGAAATTACTTTTCTTGTCAGTACAAACCAGATTATTCAAAATGACACAAATAAAACATGAGAGGTAGCTTAAAAATCTCTAGCAAATCCTTAGCAACTTCTCAGACCTCTAAACTTTCTTAAAATGAGAAAGTTACCAAGATTACATTCTTTGAACATAAATGCCACTGGCCTTACCTTCAGTTAATTTTAAGTCATATATATGCATATACATATATGTATATGATAAGTTATGCATAATATTTGATATTATACTGGTATTATAACTTAAGGTACACTTTGAAATGATGGTCATAATATAGACATGCAGTGTGCTGGCTTCTACTCAGTGTCTTGGCCAATCACTAGCTCTTTCTCTTTAGGTAGACATTCTTTTGAGAATTTAATAAATAATGAATAATATTAAACCATGCTAAAGCATATGATACAACATCCTGGACTTTTTTTTCCTAATTATTAAATTCTTTCCAGCATTGACAAAAGCTACTTTTGTAACCTGAAAATTGGAATACTTGAGAGGATCTCATATGGTCTGAAAGATTAGAGCACTATGATCTGTAGATTCTCTCATACAATATTTCAGAATTTGCTAATAACTTTTCCTTTCTATTGTAAACATTATTTTACTTAGAATTCTTTTATTGTTGTGTAGTCTATTTAAGGAAAGTATATTTATTTTCATGTAAGTACTCTCATTTCCTTAAAAACCTAACCAAACATTTTCTTGAGTGATTTGCTTTGTCCCAGTTCTAAATGTTTCTTCTCACACTTCAGTATCACCCACTCTTCAGTTTTCTTTTCCCATTTCCTGGTTTCCTTCATATCTGTTCCACTCCAACTATATCATCAGACTTATTCCTTCTCTACCTTAATTTTCCTATACCAGTGGTAAATTGATCATAGAATCATAGAGCGGTTTGGATTGGAAGGGACCTTAAAGCTCATCTCATTCCACCCCCTGACAAGGGCAGGAACACTTTTTACCAGACCAGGTTGCTCCAAGCCCCATCCAGCCTGACCATGAACACTCCCAGGGATGGGGCATCACAGTTTCTCTGGGCAACCTGTGACAGGACCTCACCACCCTCACAGTGGTGACTTTAAAGGTCAGAGTAATTATTTCTTCCTAATAACTAATGTGTTCTCCAGACAGGGGAAATATTACACACTTTGGAACTTGGTCACATCAATGAAGAAATTATTCATACTCAAAATTATTATTCACTAAATCATATCATTAGCATACAGTAAGGTACAAACCTTGTTCTTTCAGAAATATGGTAGTCAGCAGTTGAGGGTAGTAATAATCCTTAGGGATGTACACATAAGAAAAAAAATATGCTGATTAAGGCTGTCATATAGCTTGTTTCTACCTTGCATCAGGTAGACGTTAAATGTTAAATATAATAAGGAAATATTTTCACATTTTCTCTAGCTGTGGTTTTCAATGCTGAGCAGTTTTCATCCTCCCTACGATCAAGAGATACGTGGAGATTGGCAACATAGGCACAGTGAGAAGTCAGAGGCAGGCCAGACTGCTACTTAAAATTTCTACATGCCTTTAAGACTATACTCTAGCCAGGGACTATCTGAGCAAAGTGTCATATTAGGGAGATGCGTACCTCTGATGCAGTCTTGACAGAGATATTTCAGACATGGGAGACAGAGCAGGGCACTGGAGCATCACTACATTAGTTCCCTAAAGGCAGAGAAGCTATTAATGATTCTATATTAGTGCCACAAACAGCAGCAGCTGTGGCAAAGACTGAGATCTGTACATTTTCTGTACATCTGTTTGCAGTAACAGAGACACATGTCCCCGTGATGCCAAGCATTGAAGCCTTCTGTGTCCAGCAGTTCAGTTTTGGTACCTAGCTGTTTTGTATAAAGATTTGTTTTCCTTACATATTTAATCAGCCATAATTTGTTATGGATTATGCTGCTGCACTATAACTCTATTAGCTATTGGAGGTTTGTTCTGGAAAAAAAACCCAAAACATACCAGGTTTATCATTGTGCTCGGAGGACAAAAATAGCTGCACATAATGAAACTGCCAAGAGCTGTGAGAGCAACACTAGGGTCAGGATAACTAACTCTCAACAGCTGTTGAAACAATTGCCACATGTGTACTAACAGTTTTTGCCAAAATGCCAAACATCATGCAGGAATGACAATAAATAGGATTAGCTGTCAGCATTTCAATTTTCATGTATATCATAGTCTTTATGTTCCTTTTCATAGTAAAAAATTCTAGTCAGGTATTACTTCTTAAACGGAACATATATGAGACCTGATTGAAGAAACATTTTCTAAATTTTTCATGTTCCTTACAAAAGAATAATCAGGGGTATAACTTTAGATTATTTCCCATTAAATTATAAAGCAGGTAGTTGGCTATTATGGCGATGAACAAATTATGATTTCCTAATGGTTTTACCTGTTGTGGGGGAGTTTCTCCAGTACTAGAAAGAAAAATTTAATGCTGTTTCACGCGAAAAATTCTGTCTGTTTTCACAAGATTTCGTATTTCAGGAATATGAACATATGCAAAACACTATCTGAAGACAGTGGGATATGGCTGTGTTCTGAGAATCCAGAAAATTTCTATAGCATTTTTGAGATAAGTAAATGACTAATCCAAGTGATTATTTCATAGTTTATTCTAGATAAGCTTATTTAAAGTAAATTTATAAAGTCACCAATGAAAATGTGACTAACAATAATGTGTTGTTTTTAAATGCAAAAGAGGAATTGTTATATTGTGAAAAATAATTTGGGAAAGTACTTAAGTCTTTTGAAGTTCTTGAGAAATTTTAAAAGGTTCCTGGCCATAAAGTGAATTGTTTAACAAGAGTATATTTAAGTTCATTTGGACCAGTAAAGAAAAGCAGTAAGACTTTAAAAAAGAATAAGTGTAAATGATAAAATCAATACATAGAGTATCATTGAGAATAAAACTACATCATTTTTCTCTCAGAGAACATAAAACCTGAGACCTAGGAGAAATTAGAGAAAGAAGAATATAATTTGGTTTTAAATCTAAACTAATGTGATTGAAAAAAAATATTTAAAAAGTAAATTGATTTCCATCTGGGTAGAATAAATCATAACTTTTGTTTGATCAAAAACAGCCTGGATGAAACTAATACAGTTAATTCCCTGGAAAACACTTCCATAAAATAAAGAAGAAAGAGTTTGAAAATAAATTCAGTGTGCATTAAATCTATATAATATGTTACATTTAAAACTCTGATATTAATCACTACAATCTTATTCATTACTATGATGCAAAACTGAATTTTAAAATTACTTGTGTTGTAGAGGAAAGGAGATAAAAAGCCAATAGATATTGTTATACCTCAAGCCAGGTTATACATGATTGCTACAGTTTCACAAGGAATGTTATTATTCTCTAAATTGGACTGTCTAGACCTCCAAGGGAAAAAAAAAAAAAAGTGCTATTAAATGTTATAACAATTTTGCAACAAAACCTTAAAAATGAAATATTCTTTTTCATTTAATTCATGACCCGCAGTCCTTCCTATATGTGGCAGAAAAAGAAAAATAGCATTCAGAAATGTGTTTTGTTCTTCTAAATATCCTAAAGAGAATTTTGTGTTTAGGCGGTCTTGAAAGTTAACTCTTTGCCCTTCTTATTCTTTGCATACATTCCCTTAAATTGTTCCTATCTTTGTCCTCTAAATTTCCTTTATTTTTTATTCCTGGCTCTCTTTTTTTCTGCACTCTATATTACAGAATGTCAGGACTTGTGTGACTCAGAACTAGGTCATGTAGTGACCAGAGATACCTTCCTCTCAATTCTGTTTCTCTAATAGTGTGTCTCTTCTCTGGCATCCTATCTGAACCATTCCTGCTGGGTTTATTTTTTATGTGATACTTGTTTTCTGAGGCTGACAAGTGTTGAAGCACGAATCTTGCTTGAGTGAAATCTTACTTCTAGCTGAAAATCGTTCTGGAATGCCCAAAGGATAGACTTGGTTGTTGTGGACACTTCAGGAAGATTTTGGGCAAAATACTGAGGGTTTTTTCTCTTGCTAAATATAAATTCATTACGTAACACAGTGGTGTGAGATCTTAGCATGATTATGCAGCAGAATCTGGACATAGAACAAACACGTCAGAAGTAAACTCCTCCACTCATTCTGTTTTAGAGCCAGGTAAGTACATTTATTACTCAATGATTCATAGTGTTTGGTAAGTCTTTGAGAAATCCACAAACATTTGAATCTCTGTCAGCTGCTACTGTACTCTGACCTTTAAAGTCACTAAACCTTAGCTCCACTGAAACAGAAGACAAAAAAACAGGCACTGCCTACAGGGAACCAATGACAAACAATTTTATCAGGATTTAATTAGATTTTTCTCATTGCACATCAGGATTCAATATACTTTTCATATCATACTGTATTGAAGGACTTGGATTTCAAGAGCTCAAGAGATTTTTATGGGGCAGAACATCACCCAGTGGCAGTAGAAAATTAAGAAAAACATCTGAAGCATAGTAATATGTTAATGTTATCTAAAATAAGTAATTAAAGGATTAATACATAGATTTCCACTCTTATTCTTCAGGTTGACATACTAACACCGGAGTTAACCTCACTTCTTACTTAGTATATCTAACATGACTCTTAAAAGCTGTGTCAGCAATGCAGGAAAATATAAAGCAGAATAATGCTAAGAACTATATCTTTTATCACCACTGCAGGGCTTTATCACTAGAATCAATGAAAATCATTATGATCAAGCTCTCATATCTGTGCAGTAAAAAAATTATACTGCCACAGGAAGACCTGCACACAAAAAATTTATTATTTTTTGCCTATGGGAAGATATTTTATTTGACCTGCTTTTTTGTTGGAGAACAGTGACAGACTGAAGCTGTACTGGAACTAATTCAAATATGAATATTATTCATATATACATTTCTTACACAAACAATACACTGTTAGGAACTTCAGTTGTCTTTATCGCTATGCACAAAATGCTTATCAATAATGTCTACTGTAGCCTGATATTAAAGCTCCAAATGACCTTATTAGAATATAGGCTTTAAGTACTGCCAGCTGATTACAGCCATAGGTTCTCTAGGTACACACACCTTGTGCCTATATTCTCCATCCCTGGACACTTCTGTAGATTCTCCATCCCTGGCTTATTTGTAAACTGAGTCTTGGTGATGCAGTATCATGGCTCTGTTCTTTTCTCACACATGCTCTGGCAACTATTTTGCTGAGTCAAAATTCAACTGGAGTTGGATGAGTCACGAGAAAAATTGAAATTCAGGCATTATCATACAGACATAGAGACCTATGCTGAAGATCAATTAAATTGGAAAAGCTCCCAAAGGACTGTGGCTGTATTCAATTAAAAATTAATTATAACTAACTGAGTACCCCCAAAGAAGTTTTAGTTCACTAAGGATTTAGGTAATGAACAAACATGTCTGCTGATGAAGTCTGTCTTTATTATTGCCATGATCTGTTTTTACCGCAGTGGTCCTTGGCAGGCTGTTATGACACTGCTTCTTTATCCATTTGACATTTAAATCTATAATTTCCCAGGAAAAAAATAAATTATGATTTCATGGCACTGTCACAAAATATTATACTTAGTCTTTGCTTTTGCAGTACATATATCAAATAAAACTAGTGGAACCAGGAGTGAAACCAGGCTCAACACAAATGAAAGTTTCTTTGCATGCCCAGAAGCATGATGCCAAATAATTCTGGTCAAAGGATGCTGTGAACAAAATTTACAGGAAAACCTAAGCAAGTTCAAAGAAGATAAATCCAATTGGCTTTACAGAGCAGTAAAATACATTAGAGAAGTCATGTCAAGATCATACATCCTGTGAGATGAATGCAGCTATAGCTTGGGAGAACACTACCTGTGGGGCAGAGTACCTCTTTTTTTGCACTAGTAGTGTGTTATGGCTGTTTAAAAGACCTGACAGACCTCTGTTTCTGCATGCAACATAAGGAATAAACTATGATGATTTTTCACCTAGAGTGGAACTAACAGGCACTTTCTTTGTAAATATTAATATTATTTGTGTTTAAATTTGAGAAATCATGAGTAATAAATTTAAAATGTCAGGTCTTCACAGATGAAAGTTTTCTTTGAAATGTTTTGTGATTTAAAGGGAGAAGTCTGGACTCCTATATTGCAATGAGATTTAATTGAAAAGAAAAACAGTTATGATTAGGATGCTCTCATGAAATTCAGAAGTTTTGTAAAATAAACAGAACTTAGAAATTGCTGCTGCAATTTAGGCAGAGAAACACATTTTGAGAAGTTCTGAATCATGGTAATGGCAACATTACCTAACAATTTACAACTCAGGAAAACAACATAATGAAGTTTGACATTTAGTATTGCACACAGCTTCCCATGCAAAGTACATATCAACTAGAGACTTGAAAACTTGTTGATATTTGTCTATCATATTATATCTTTGACAACCTTCCCTTTCTGATATTTTTTTAAATGCAGAAACTTAAGACCCTTTCTAGTATTATTTATAATGTTAAATCAATAGATAAAGATTAATTCCCTGATGTTTGTTTGCATATCAGAAGTATTTGTACTCAGTTACTAGTTATTCTTTTCTTAAAATAGCTTATGAAATTGATACTTTGGTCTTCCAGGTCTTTGACCATAGAAATAAATGTTTAAAAAATTTCAAATCACACAATTGGAAGAATAACACACTTATAGAGGAAAGAAGAAGCAAGGGAAGAAAACAAGCTTTCTGAAGAGGGTTAGAAAAGGACCATACTTGACCTTTTTAAAACTGAATTTTATTTATAAAATTTTATCTTGTAGTTATCATAATGTATTCTATGTTTATATGTCTGTCTTCAGCATTACAGAAAGAGGTAGCATAAAAGTGTCAGTATGCCTTCTTCAAGAAATATATAAATAAACCTTTACTAGACAGACACTAACAACTGGTACTCCAATAATTTCCAAAGAAATTTCACTTTAAAACCTCTAACAAGTCTCAAAATATAATGGTAAAAGACGCTTTGCATATGTCAAACAAACCAAAAATTACCTAGTAATTCTCTCCGTTTTTCAGATTCATGATTTTTTTGCTCATTTTTAAGTACGTTTTCAACTACAACAAAAATTCTGCACTCTCATATGCTTAAAGTTCTGTGGTTCAAACCATTGTGCAGCAGCCATAAATGTTATTGAGCAACAATAGGTTTACATGTTTGCACTGTGATCTGTTTCTATGGTTGCACTTAAGCACATGCCTGTGTGCAAATAGCTGTGCAGATCTGTTATCGATGGGATTAATTTCACAACATTTTCTGTAATTGTTGTAATTTCATTTGACCTTTAATTTTATGAGTATTTTAATTCACAGGTTTAGTAATTTCTGCTTCTTTTATAACCACTATGTACTAGAGAGTACCTGCTCAGAAGGTGTGTTGATTTGAGTAAGTAGGTTAATTACAGTAGCATCTTGTTTTGGTAACTTTTTTTTATTTGCAGACACATTGGTAAAATCCTGAAAGCAATATTAGTTTAATAAGAGCTAAATTTCCTCTTCAAACTTTTAAACTACTCAAATTCTTGTATTACCTGCAGTTGTTAACAACCAACGAATCAGTACTGAAATAATTGAAGTAGTGCAGTAAAAACTAGAATTTTGAAAGAGAGTTTAATCTTAAAATGATGGAAAATATTTCTGAGTTAAAACTTCAAAACCATTCATCCATCTAGACAAACAGATGGAGAGATGGATGTCTGTCTATCTATAATATGCACTGGGAGTTCCATTAAATCTGTATTACTTTACGAAATAAAATCACTGCTAACCAGAGGAATTTTTTATTCTAATTACTAGAGCTTGGTTTTATTCCTTTTTATTGGCTGAAAAAAAGAATCAAGACTAGGTCTTCTTCATACTAGACAGAAATTTAACTTCAACTGGACAGCTCATACTAACAGTAGCTTCCGAAAAATTTTTAATCAGCAAAATTATTTCTCCAGATCCTTCCATTTTGGGATGTTATATATTTGTGCCATTTTTCCTAACAAAAAAAGATCAGATTTGATATAATCTTAATTTTTATATAATATGTAGTTAATTTTTAAAGATCCCAAACAATTGTTTCAAAATAAAACTTAAAAAACTTAAAAACTTAAAAACCTTAAAGACCTAAAAGCCTTTAAAAATTAACTTTTTCTAATTGTTTTATCCTCTCCTAGTTTATACGTACCTCAGCTGTAATGTTCTTCTTCCTAAAGACCTTATATTTTCAAACCCAGTTGAGAAGCAAAATCAAAATGAACTTAATCTAAAAGCATGCACTTGCTGTTAATGACCTTACTCTTTCCTGACTTTGAAATGCACTCATGCTGATGGATGTGCACAGGGCCTTTGACCTGTTAATTACCTGAGAAATAATGTTCCCATTCTTTTTTGTAGGTAAATGAATTCGAAATTATTAACTTGTCAAAGGATCAACTGCCACAGCAAACACTTTCTGTTATTTACACTGGGTAAGATGGCTTTTTTAATTAAAATGACAATTATGGTGATACTTATTAGAGAATGAAGTGAAATACAGGCACCTCTGAGATTTTCTTGTGATTTTGAAAGTTTAATAACTATTTGGTGCTAAATGTTTTTTAATGTGCTGACATTTCTTAGCAAATCTCCTTTTTAATGCTCTCATCCCATTACTTCTATGCAAAGATACCATAAGGGATTCATCTGTCTATTTGTAGTTATTCTGACAAAGTGCTTATATGTGGCTATGGTTTAAATTGTGGAAAAGGAAAGTAGGGGAAATAAGTATTTATGTTGCTTCTTCATTTTATTATTCAGAAACATTTTTGTAGCACTCACTTCCTTATAGTCTAAGTGTCAAAGTTGCCATGCTTTTATACATATAGTGTTCAAGTGCACTTAAATTAAAAAGTGTTTTTACATTTTAAAAACTATGTTTCCAAAAGAAAAGAGAAGCAAATAAAGAGAATATTGCCTACATCCTACATTCAATCCACTTAAAAAATGGCAGGGCTTTATGAGCCGAAGTTTTCAGTGCACTTTTTTAATTTTTGTAATTTATAGTCATGGTCATCTGCATTACAATAATAAAAAAGTAGGAAATTATTTCTGCTCAATTAATTTTTTTTCTTATAGAGCTAATATATGCTACTTTTATATTACTATCTTATTACTTGTCTTTCATGTTCCCTACACTGTTCATTTCTGCATGGACAGGACACAAAAGAAAAAATATCGACGGCTTAAGGCATTAAAGACAAAACTAGTCACTTAAATGCATGCCTTTAATGAAAAAATTAGTTTCTACAAATTTATGGTGATGAATAAACTATTTCACTTATTCATTTATGAAAAAAAAAAAAAAGGTGGTGAATTGGTTAATAAAATACTGTAGATGTAATCCAAGGTTGCCATAAACTAAATTTCTCCTTGTACTCTAGAAAAATGTTCCACTAAGAATAGTTCACAAGTGTTGAAATTTTTCACTGTTGAAATTAGAAGTGGCAAAAGCAATAACTGAAGTGTTATTAATGTTATTGTTATTAATGTGAGGTTTCACAAATGTACAACATTTGCCAGGACACTTGTTTCATAAACACTTAGATATCACCTTCTCTGGGAAACACCTACTTCAAATTTAGTGTGTTCAGACTTCATAATAACATGTTATCAACCTGCTTGCACAAAACATAAGTTGGTACTTATATTCACAAGTTCCAATACTTTCTCTCTAGACCTGCCAGAAAATTAACTAATTATATTCTTTTATTAGATATTTTTCCCTTTCTTAGAATATACAGAACACATTGGCCATTTCATACTTCAGTAAATACGACGTGCCTATTAAAAGCAACAAGAAAAAGGTATGCTTCTGTATTTTCAACATACAAGGCTACTTTTACCTTTCCCTATTAACAGCAAAGGTGAAAAGAAATGGGATGGGATGGGATGGGATGGGATGGGATGGGATGGGATGGGATGGGATGGGATGGGATGGGACGGTAAGGTACGGTACGGTACGGGAAGGTACGGTACGGTACGGTACGGTATGGTATGGTATGGTATGGTATGGTATGGTATGGTATGGTATGGTATCTACCAATGAGTGACAGTAATGACATTGGAGAGGTAATCACAGATTAGCAAGCAACAGCAAAGATTAACCACATGAATTTAGAAAACTACTTGAGATTTATGAACTGACCTTTACATGCAGAAAAGAGTAAGTGTGCTGCAGTCTGAAGAGCAACCCAAATATTAGGTTCCAAATATGCTCAAAAGAAACATGCCAAGAATGATCTCACCTGTACTACAGAAATGCTTCTATTGAAAGTCCAAGAGCTCATGATTGCCATGTGGAAAAAGTCAGGCAAGGAAGGTAGAACAAAAGTATTGGCAAGCGAGGACCTTCCAGTAAAAATTACATCTAAGAAGGAAATGTATCCTGGAAGACTATACGGATACTACACAGATATATGGGTCTGGGATTAGGAAATCTGAGGCACAATGGGTGCTGAATTTGGCAAGGAATGTGAAGAATAATAAGAAGAGCTTCTACAGATATATGGGTAACAAAGCAAAAATTAAAGCATATTTACTTCTCCAATAAATGAGAAAGGAGAATGGATGACTACTGAAAAGTGGAAGTCTAAGGTACTAAAAAAATTTTTTTTTTTGCTTCAGTTTTCACTTTGCAATCAGTCTTCCCCCATTTCTCAGGTCCCTGAACCTTAAGGCAGGGACGGGGGAAATGAAGTTCCTCTCAGCATAAGCTCAGGTCTGAGACCCACTCAGTTACCCATGGGTAGCAAAGGAAAGCACCTCAGGGTCATGAGAGATGTGCCAAGTGTATTTGCTAAGCCACTCTCCATCATATTTGGAAAGTCATGGGAGGCAGCTGAAGTGACCAGAGAAAATGGAGTATCACAGACATTATACAGATCCTCCAGTAAGTTATGTGAAAGCATATGAAAGACAGAGAGGTGACTGGAGACAGGAAGCATGACTTCAACAAATCATTCTGAATTAATCCAGTGTCCTCTTTGATGGAATGATATTCTCAGAGGACAAGGGAAGAGCTACTTGGACTTCTATAAGAACTTTAATATAGTACCCCACTCCCACAATATTCTTGACTCTAAATAGAAAAAGTAAGGATTTGATGGATGAATGATTAGGAGAATAAAGATTTGTCTGGATGGTGATGTCCAAAGATTAAAATCAAATGCTCACTGTTCAATGGGACACCAGTAACAAGGGTGTTCTCTCAATGAGTGTACCCTCAGCTTTGCAGCTGACATCAAGCTGAGTGGTGTAACTGTCATGAATGAGGGATGGGATGCCATCCAGAGGGATCTGGACAGGCTTGAGGAATTAGTCTACGTGAAACTCAAAAAGTTCAACAAGAACAAATGCAAGGTCCTGCATGTGGATCAGGGCAATCCCCAGAATCAATACAGGCTGGAGGATTAATTGATTGAGAGAAGTCCAGCAGATAAAAAATTTGGGATACTGCTCTATATAAAATTCAATATGAGTGGGCAATGTGCACTCTTAGCCCTGAGACTCAATCAAATCCTGGGCTGCATCCAGAGCCCCGTGGGTAGCAGGGGAGGGAGGGGATTTTACCCCTCTGCCCCACTCTGGTGAGACCCCACCTGCAGAGCTGCCTCCATCTCTGGGGTGCCCAGTACAAGAAAGACATGGAGCTGTTTCACTGGGATGGAACACCTCTGCCATGAAGACATGCAGAGATTTGGGGTTGTTCAGCAAAAGGAAAAGCTCCAGGGTGACCTCATTGCAGTCTTTTAATATACAAAGTGGGCTTATAAGAAAATTGAGAATTGTTACTAAAGAATGTAGTAACCTTGCAGGTTAAGGGGCAATGGTTTTAAACTAAAAGAGAGTCAAATTAGATTGGATATAAAAAACAAATATTTTTACAGTGATAGTGGTAAAACATTGAAATAGGTTGCCCAGAGAAATTGTAGATGTCCCATCACTGGCAGTGTTCAAAGTCAGGCTGGACAGGACTTTGAGTCATCTGATCTGCTGAAATATGTCCCTGTTCATGTCCTGGAGGTTGTACTAGATGATTTTTAAGGGTCTCTTCCAACCCAAGTGATTCTATGATTTTATGGTCTATAAGGTCATCTATTTTTATGTAAATTTAAGAAAAGAGGAATTGGTACACGGCAACATTGGAGGTGTATGTGTTACCAGAGCATTTAAACTTGTAGAATCAAATAGAAGAAGTTTCACCTGAAGTTATGTGATAGTCTGTGAATTGATCTCATAATGTCACTCTCACTTTTAATAGAGTGAAATGTCTAATTGTCCAAGTGCAATATAGCAATCAGGTTTCATGTCGGCCTCAGTAAAAACATCAAAGATTAAGTGGACTTGGAAGTGATTCAAAAGTTAGTGCCTTCAAGCCTTGATTTACACTTGTAGCAAGAGTAATTCTACGTCCTGCCCTCTTTCATCAACAAATCAATATCCTCAATCTCATCCTTTATCTATCCAGCTACTTTCTTAAAACTTTTATTTTCGTAATTTGGAAAGGTATAATAATTTTATCCTGCACCGGTCTTTATATATTCATATTCTTACTATTAGGCACATATAAGAGCCAAGAGTTGGAGCATGCAAAAACAAAATCCTAACACACAAAATTAGTTCACTATCTACTCATAAAACTGTATATTTCTACTTTGTACTTAGCAAGTAATCCTGGCTTTGTTTTAAAGAGTGAAAAAATAAGGAAATTGGTGTGGTATATAGTACTCCTCGAGTCCTGAATATGTGTCCAAAGTGTAGAGATATTCAGTCATAGAAGAAATTTTAGAGTTAGAAACAATAGGGGTTTTTTCTGCATAAGATGCAGTCTACTGACTCAAAATCCAAAGTTGTTCTATTTATGGGTTAACTCAGTAGCACAATATTCAGGAAACAAAATCTTATCAGACCAGGCAAGTATAATTCCTGATTTTTCTCTCCACCCTCTTCCTACTTGTTAATCTGTTTTCCAATTCAGATCCCAATCCTGGGAAGAAAGCACAAGTACAACATACTTGCCAATTACAAACCCATGAACATCATGAGAAACTCTGGCTTCATGAGTGTTTTCCGTGATATTTACGGCTTTGTGTTATTTTATCTTTTTTCAACATGCTGCATGGGGGATTGTATGCTGAGGGACATTTCCGAATAAAAATTAGAATTTTATACCTCTGAAGACAGATGAGTCTCTCTTTTGATTTTGATTAAAAGTGGTGAGATCTTAGCTGTAAATCTACTATACCAGTGGTATGGTATTTGCAAGCTGTAGCTTTCTACAGCATTTCAAGATCTAAATGTAATAATTTTGCTCTACAAGATGAAGCTATGTATTCTAACCTCAAAGTCAGAAGATTAGAAGAAACAACAATGGGCCAAAATGGGCTTCCTTGCAAACAGGGAAGAGATACAGTGATAGTTTCAGGATATTAAAAGAGTAAAGAAAACCAACATTGCTAACAGATTTAAATCAAACATGAGCTGCAGTTTACATTTGAGATTGTGGCTTTAATGCTTTCTGAAAAGTATAAATGTAATCTCCAATTTTGCCAGCACATTGAATGCATCTGTCACTTGATGGTGTCATTTAAAATCTGTGAATAATTCTTTGAATTATTTCCTGCTTCTGCATCAAAGAAAGTGAGGGAATTATCAAATTTCCAGGCTTTGCCAGAAACATCCCCTCCAATATGATTAACAACACTATTGTGATAGGAAAATAGACATTTTCAATAGCTACAAAATAATGAAGAATAAAGAGTCCAGATGTTTAAATCCAGAGGAAAATGAAAGTAAAAGCAGAGATTAGTAGGGAAGAATAATTATTGCATATAATATAAGTAAGGAAAACAGACAAGAAACAGATTTTGTTTTTGTATTAGTGCTGAAATGGAACATTGCATTTTCCATCTAAATTCCTGTACATTTATTTAATAAATAGCTTCTTTCATAGAGAAGTAATAAAATGCTTCATAGATGTATTAGTATGCAGACCATAATCAAATCATATAAATCCACCTCTCTGCACTATATATCATCATACCATCATCAATAAATGTGGTAGAGCATATATAGAGAAAGGAGAAGAGAGGGCAATTTCTTCAGAGATTTATTGAACAGGTAAACCTCTGAGACTTGAAGAATAGACTATGAAAAGCAAATCTAAGGAGGACACAGTTTTGCAAATACATATATGCAGGCACAAACTCTACTGCAAATTGTCAGTCTGACTTTACATCATGAACCACTTAGTTGTTTCAGTGCGGGAGGACAAAAAATGTAAATACATTGTAGGAATGCTTTTTCGATGTTGACTCCCTGCTTGCATTATTTGGTGCTTTAATTGTTCTGAAAACTTGATTATAGCCTTAAGTGCTGAACAAATGATGATTCACAACTATTTTCATTTTATAAGATTCATACTGGTAGTAAAATCCTTTCAAGCTTTCAGGTCTCCATATGACACATTTGGGAATTCAGTGAGCATATTTTCTAATTTGAGGGACAAAAGTATCAAATCAAGGTTCACTAAATTTTCTGAAAATGTTTTATATTAAAACTTAAGCAGTTTGAAAGAAATGTTACATTTTTTGCTATTGAGAATTATGATCACAAACCATTCTGTCCCTGTTGCATATTTATCACTGTATGACTATTACCTGACTTTAAATACAGGCTGCAAAGCAACTTTTTAAGGGACAGAGTACTAAATATAAAAATATCACTGGAATACTAGTAGAATGTTGACTCCCTGCTTGTGTTCTTTAAAAATTAATTGTTCTGGAATTATAATTTATATCCTCAAGTCCTGAACAAAAGCAGGCTACTGATATTATCTCAAATTCAACCACTGACATTAAAATTATCAAAAGTTCACTTTTAGGCTAGGTTTTAGAATTTGGGATAAGGCTTGTACTGCCTGTGTTAGTTTTACTACTAAGCTGTAGTGGTTTGAGTTCGTTTACTCGCGTTTCTGGCTAAACGCTAGCACACTTACTAAATTTTATTCAATTTTGCTGTGAGATAAGGATTAGGAATAGGTAAAGTAGGCTCAAACTTTAAAGAATATAAAGAAAGTTTATTAACAGAC
>VZTJ01000553.1:110216-122281 GCA_013397795.1 Orthonyx spaldingii | reverse complement strand
CATGATTTTTTCCCGGGTTGTTTAAAAAGTCTGAGCCGGGCTGCAGAAGCAGTCAAGAGTCTCATTAGCCTCACTCTGCGAAGCTGTCCTGGCCCAGCGGGGCCTGGCCTGGAGTGTTGGGGGGATGGGGGGGGCCTGCCCCTGCCTATTTGCCGAACTGCGTCGGAGCCAGAGAGCTCAGGCTGGGTCCTCAGCCTGCTCAGCTGCACTGCTGCAAACTCACTTCCAGCCCCCCCTCTCCCCTCTAAGGGCGGGGGGAGGGGAGGTGGGGCATGGAGGGCAAGGGCCCAGCCTTACTAGAGAAAGAAGCACAGGACTTGCTTCTCTGGCAGCAACAGGACGAAAAGGGGTTTTTTTCAGGTGTCTCTCCCTTGAATATGTTTTTTTTCCTGGAGGCGGAACAACTTTTAATTGAGTTATATACTTATCAATACTCAAAACTAGCTGGTTACTGGCTCTATTTTTCAGGAAGTAAAGTATACTTCTTTCTGCATCATAAGTCACTTGCAAGACTGACCCTTCCTAGGCAAACCTACGACATAAGCTCTGTATGGGGCTGCACCCAGGAGCTTCATTAGCATTCCTTGATGGCCTATCCAGTCAAAGGAAATAAAATTTAATTCCCTCTGAGAATTAACTTCACATTTCTTCTGAGAATATTGTAGGCACAGGACTGTTTACTATATCACCTTATACAAAATTGGTGCCTAATGATTTTTATCTTTTTTCTTTTATATATTCTCTGTATTATGTACATGTATATTTGGAGCTCTGTAGCCTATTACTGCTTTTGTAGCTAGTTTTCCCAGTACTTTTCCCTGCCCTAATAGGCAGAAAGACAAAACAAGTTCCAAAGCCCCTGTCCTATCTTGATTCTCCCTGGGAACCAAGGCCAAAATCAACTCTTCGAGACACATTTTCATCAACACAGTTTACACCCATCTAAAGGGGGAGGATTTAGAAGGGACCTGAAATAGGGGGTGGGATTACATCACAACCTGTGCTCCTAATGGTGCTTTTTGTCAATCATGCTGATTTACTAAACTTATAAACTTATAAAACTCTGTACACCCTGTGGGCTTTTTTTCCATAACTGCCCCTGGAGGCCTCCAATAAAGATCAGTTTTATATTACCCCCTATATGAGTATTATCTCAAAAGTGTGTGTTATTTTCTTTTAGGTTCGATAAGGTATCAAAACAACTTGCCAACTAGTATGTCTTAGATATAATAGATCTCTTAAGCTTTACTGAATTTACTTTCAATATATATATCTGGACAGAGGGAGGAATTTCATGGAAGACTGTATATGGGCACTTAAACTTGGGCCAGGGTGAGCTAGAATAATACTTATTATTATTTCTTCATGGAATGTGAACTACAACAGCATGTCAGGTCCCTAAAAGTTCCAAACTGTCACTCATCTCTGGAATGCATTAAATATGTAAGCATCCAGACAGTTCCTTCTGCAAACCCACCTGGTATTCTTTTCTTGGGACAAACCACCATCAGAGACAGCAAGAGGGGGTGTGTGGCAGGCATGGGACAGGTGGACAGGAACACAAGACTGTAATAACAGACAACAGTAATACTGTAATAGCAGGCAACACATGCAGGCTGTGATGACTGTCTTTTGTCCCCATCACAGCACATTAGCACATTTAAAACTTTTTAATCCACAATAACATAGTAAGACACAGGTGATTCTTCTCCATAATTTTAACAGGCACTGAAACTGAGACTGAGACGCTCAGAGTTTCCAGGGTCATCTGTATTGCTCTAGAGGTTTAAAACTAAAATGCAAACCAAATATATGCATGGGTCATCTTTCTATTGGGGGAGAGAAGAAAGAAATATCTTCACAATATCTCCTTCAATTTTTCCTTGCTCTTCCCCACACTTTGTTTCATATTTTTGATAGGATACGAAATCCTAAGAGACAGTGTATGTGTTTCAACTACAGGAAGGGAAGGAAAATGAGAGATGAGGATATAAGAAGGATTAAAAGATTCTGGTTTTATAACCTAAAAATGTGATCAGGTGAGTTTAGGTCCATCTGCTAATATATGAGTCATAGTTCCTTTGTTGCTATTTAGAATTATGACACCAATATTCCCCAAATTTTTGAGGATAATCTTATGCATTTACACTCTAATATTTATGAGTCAATAAAAATTAAAGGAATTTTCATCAATATTATTTTCATTTTGTTTGATTGACTTTCTTCAACAGTGCCTTACCATTTTACAATTTAATGGGCCAAGCAATAAAAAATGATAGAGCAACATCATAGCATGCTTTTATTTGCAATTACAAATTTCAATGAGATTCTTCTGCATCTGTTTTTCAGATTTTCCTATTAATAAAATAGAAAATGTAAAATTCATTACTAATCAAGTATATTTATAACATTTGAAGCATAATTTTAGATTTTTTAAATTAAGTTAGAAAATTCTTAACCTTATACAAGAAATTAGAACATCACCAGCCTACCCTAAAATGCTGTGAGTGCCAGGATTATTTTCTAATTCTTCACTTTATTAATTTTTACATATGAAGTCATTTACTTTCTTCATCCTGCAAGTCTGAGAACAGCAAATAATTTCCTTAAGTCTAATAGTCAAGCCATGAAATGCAACCTGGTCAGCAAGATGCTAACTTGGATTTGTGCATTTTTTTTGATGCAAACACAGTCAGTACAAAATTCCGAGATTTACACATCATATTCCTGCAGGCTTCATATTAGCTATAAGGAGCAAAACGACCCTATAAAAATGTCCACTTATCTGTCATTATAGGACACCTCCCCATTTCTTTCTGTTCTTTCTACTTCATCATGTATTATAACCAAAATATATATTAAATTGCTTTGCAGATTACATACTTTGGAAATGGTGATGGAGGAGAGAGGGTGTGAGGGAAGAACTTGTGTCTAAGGGGTCATTTTATGCTTGGGTGATGGATAAGGATGACATTGAAGGGGAGTAGCCTGGTTACTACTGAGCCTCCTAATTTAGTATAAATTGTGAACTGTTTAATATAAATTGACAGTCTTCATGCACAGCAATGAGCTATAAAATCACCAAAGTTATGCCGCAGTTAGCTTTTCTTACTGCTGGTCTGCTTGGTATTTAAGAAAGTGTAATTCCTTTTGCCAGCTTTATTCAAACTCACAGATTCATACAACTTAAAAAACTAATCACATCTGGACCTTCACTCTTCCAAGGTGAAATTGTTGCCTGCTGTATGTTTATTAAAGCACTGTCCTAACAGACATACAGTTTAGTCTTATTTTAAATGTCATGAGGGAAGCTTTTGTCAAGTGGCTTTTACATGAAATTCAGCTTGAGTTTTCCCTTTCTTAATCTTATCCCATTACTCAAGAGATACGCCCTAAACTAATGTACCTATTTCTTCTCTTACCTATTAGTAAACCCCTGCAGGAACTGTGGGTTGTCGTCATGTTTCTTTACCCACACACAGTAAAGAGGGAGCCTTGAAGTCTACCATTTTATCATAGAAGAAGATATTAAAAACACTAGCCAAGGTTCCTTTCCAAATGCAGATGGTAACTACTGTTATCTATACTGGTAATAAGTACTCCAAGCATATATATCCAGTTTTCGTCTCTTTCTGTACTTACAATCCTGCAAAATGCATTCCTTCAATTTTTATTTCACTCTTTTTTATTGTTACTTTTTTATTTTTACATTATGCACAGGGAAAAACAAACGTTGCAGTTATTGCTTCAAAGATATTATAAACAAAAAAGATACGTTAAATATGATGCAAGTTACAGAATGGAAGACCATTTACTCTAAAATTATGTCCTAAAGTCCTGAAATATAAACTTACAAATAAAGCCTGGCTTCATCTCTTAACATATTAACCCCTCCTCAGTTGCATGAGTGAGGTGGAAATGGAACAGTTGGGGAAGACAAGGTCAGAAAAGAATTTCCGTGTGCTTAGGAATGTCTGTTAAACTGGTGACCATAGACAGTAATACTGATCTTGGCTTTGTAGTGTGGAACAGGTAATAAGGCAGATCAGCAGGTTAATAAGAGACTGACCTTGGAGGCAAGGATGACATTACTGACTTAGAGATCTTTTCTTATACATTGAAGAAAAATTTACATTTAGGAGTATCAGAGAAGAGGAATTTGTCATAATCAGATAGCAGATTATGAGATGCAATGAACATATTTTTGGCTAAAATAAAAATTTGTGCGGGATACACTCCAATTAAGAAAGAGAACAACCTCACTAAGGACCAAGCAATTCTTATCAAAGTGAGCCAGGCTCCATGAAGGTCACTTTCTTAAATGTTGATTGACAACACATTTGACAAATAGAGAAATATTTTCTACTAAACAGAGTGGCTACCTGGTTCTGCTTGAGTGTCCCTGATCTACAATTAACTTTCTTTCCAGAATAAGCCTTTGCAGACTCATATCTAGTTCCAGTACATACCTGTTTTCCAATATTACTGATGTATCTCTTCAAAAATAACTTTTCCCCCTTCCTATGAGTATTTATAGATTGATTTTTCCAGTCTTAAAAAACCTTATTTTTCTGAGCTACATCTCTTTCAATGCCCATTTCTAATTATTCTGCAAAATTAGGTTTCCAATGGATACTAGTGTCTTTCTAATCTAACATAATTTGTGATTGCCATTAAGATGTTTACTATCTCTTTGAAATCATAAATCAAAATGTTGGAGTTGACTAAATGTTACATCATTTCAGTAGGCTTTTATTAAGTTGTGGGTATTAAAGTTTTGTTGTTGTTGTTGTTTACAGCTTTTAGTATGTCTATAGTATATTCTAGCTTCAGCTTGGTTCACAACAGATATAGGCACCAATCTGCTGTGTGTGTGTAGAAGTGCGCACTGTTCATAATTTTGGTGGGTTTTAAATATTTTCCTGGACTTTTTTTTTTTAAACTTATGACTGCATTTTGTTTCGTTTTATTTGTTTTAAAACCTTTAGTTCACTTTGTTCATTGTAAACAGTCACAAGAGTGTAAAGTGGAATCTCATACTAAAAGAAATATTTTATTTACTCAGTAGAAAGCAGATTGTGACCAATAAATCTGTAGATTCATCTGTAGGAAGAAAACCTGCACCAGAAAAAAAGGAATAATCTTTTAATTTATGAAAAAACAGCACAGGTATCTTTAAAATTGAAGGAATCTATTTTGTGTGAAGCATTTTTGCCTAAACCTTAGGAGAAACTAGGGGGTTTTTTTTGACTATCCTTGAGTTTAACTTGTTTGTACTTCATACATAACTGATAGTGATACTTTGCAAACCATCATTATCTGTATTCACATTCAGCACTACTTACTGTTAGAAATGAACTAAAAAGAAACTGAGAGGTTCTCTGCACTTTTACTCTGGTAAAAGTTGAAGAGTAAAGCTAACTGAATTCTCATAAAACCAGTCCTCCTTTTCTGCAGTAAAAATCACTCCTGCTCCCAGCTGGTCTAAATACTGGAACCTACAGCTTCCTTTGATAGGATTTATTCATTCACACTTATCATTTGCACTTATACTTCAAATGACAGGTTCTGATGGGTAAAAGGAAATGAAAGAAAAAGAAAATAACCATAACATGTCCAAATTCTCTTTTGTCACCTGGTCAGGGGTGCAAGGATTGAACATACAGTGATTTCAAGAGACCATGAGACCTGAACAGAGACACAGTACACCTCATATAGCTGTGTACCAGCTACTTTCCAGCCATGTACCTTTTTTTGGTAGGCTTCTAACATTTCCCTGTTATTTTCTAATTAAAATAATTATAATAATAATTCAAGGGGAGAAATACAAAAATTAGTAATGAGCTGAGTCACATTCTCCCAATGGCCTCTGTTGTTCAAATACACATCCTCTTAATGACCAGACATTGCTATTCAAAACACACAGCCTTTCACAGCAAAGTAGATGCAATTTCTTCAGTGAGACAATATAATATTTCTGTTCTGTCCTTAGTGTATATTCTGTTGTGGTCTCTCTCTGTAACTGACCTCCAATTATAGCTTACCTGCCAAAGAAAATAACACTTCTGAAATTAAAGGAAACATATGTTCTGCTCAGAGCATGCTGTAGGTCTATCTAAAGCCTTCCCTGGTTTTGGCACTTTCACAGGCTTCTTTACCATCCACACAATTTATCTCCAGTCAAAACTACAAAATCCAGTAAGGTATTTTTTCTGGTATTTTTTCCAGTATTTTAAAGACTGATTTAGTCTAAGAGATACAAAGAGAAATGTAAATCTTCTATACAGGAAATCTAAAGTAATTTTTATTTCTTGTGTAAGAGCTGGATTTCCAAGACTTAGTGAGATTGTTATCAACAAGGGTAACTCTAAAAAAAAAAAAAAAAAAAGATAAAAAAAAAAAAAAAAAAAAAAAAAAAAAAAAAAAAGAAAAATGACCAAACAAAATTGATATGATATATGGTACAGGTGAAGCATGATTATTTACATAGAATTTGACTTTTATGAACATGAAGTACAGTAACAATAAGGGATTTTTACCATCACACTGCCAATTAAACTATGGCATTCCACTTTTTCAGTGGAATAGCAAAAATTACACAGTTAACGAATAGGACCCCTTGCAATCATTTATAAGGTCACTTAATAATAGGACACTTCAGAAAGTAGCTTGTTAAGAGATAGACTGCAACATCCTTCAATAAGTCCTTATCAACTATTTTAAATCTCTAGTTCAGAGTTTATGGACTTGGCATACCATCATTACTGTTTGTTTTTTTTATCTTTCAATATCAGAGTTTAGAGGTTATTGCCTTCAGAAAAAATCATAACTTTTTTATTCTAACCTAGAACTCTATTTATCTCTTAGTAAACTGCCAATCAATCAACACAAAATCAGAAGCTAAAGAAAATGTCTGTGCATGTATAATAACGGCATAATGCTAATGGCAGTATATAAAAATGCTTTTGCTAAGATAGTAATAACAATCTCTTAGAGTGAACAACTACAAAGAGTTCAGCAGGGCATTGCAATACATAATGTTTGGAAAACAATCATTAATAACAAGTGAATCATTCAGGAAATATAGAAATAATTTCCTACCAAATGCTATTATTGACTATGAACACTCGATAAAACCAGACTGTTTGCTCCAAAGTTCAGACAAACAGACAAGAAAAAGCCCCTTCAACCCATAGAGAAAATTTCGAAGTACAATTTAGACAATGTAATATTTATTTTGTGGGTAGTTATACTTCTCTTTTGTGTCTACAAATACATGTGCAGTGGTATGTATTTTGGTATAAGCCCTGTGTAAATTTCATATCTGTTTCTTACTCATATTGTCAATTTTCCAGTTGATATCCAGTTAAATTCTTTTAAAACCAACATTTTCTACATCTCCACTTATTTCTCATATTTCCCTTTGCCTATTATTTCACTAAACACTAAGACATTTCTAAAACCAGTCTCCAATTTTTCCCATAGCTATAGCTTTCTTTCATTCTCCACTTGAATATTTTTCATTGTGACATCTAGCTTTTACTCCATGCTTTTTGCACAGGCTAAAGCCACAGACACTTCAGCACTTAAACAGCCATCCTCTATCTGTTTTTATCTATAAGGCTTTCTTTTTCAAAAAGAGCTCTGTCATTTCCTTCTTCTTTCTATCCTGCAACTATGCCCCAGATGCTGTACCTAATTATGATTTCCTCAAATATTGCTTAGTTATTCCTTCCTTTGTCCTTTTTCCCCTGTTGCAATTTATGCATAAGCAGAAATTCATATTCACACTTTTTGGTTTGCTATCACAATACACAGAACAATGGATAAAGCCGCCCCTGTAATGTGACCTCTCCCTATCAAGAAAAGAATGATCTCACTGTTACCTTGTGGTTTCCTTTTCTGCTCTGTTTCACTCATTTAATGCTCTTGAACTCTTATAGTAAGCCTTAGGCTTCTTAATTGTCAATGGACAATAAGGCTTTTCCAACTCATTTCTTCACAAAATAGGCAACTTACTATAAATAGGCTTTTGATAACTAGCTGGCCAAACATCTCTAACATGTAGACACCTAAATTACATACAGTAAATTATCTCTAATTGAATAGAGTGAAGTGTCTTCAAAAAAACCCCTCAAGTTGTAGTAGAATCATAAAGACGTTTAGTTTGGAAGAGACCTTTAGAAGTCTTTTAGTATATCCCCACTCTAAGGAGCAGGGGCACTTTTCACTAAATCAGATTTCATTAGCAGAATTTCTTTTGTGAAAATTTAGAATTTTCTGACAGTATACTGCATTTAATATTTTTATTGCCCAGCTTTTCAACTGAATGCAGATTTATCTTTGTTGTGTCTAACCTAATCTTGGGGTTTCAGAGCTCAGCAATGAAAACTTACAAGAATTAGTGAGTCACCATGTTGTATAGTATATGTATGGGGTTGTAAGGAGACAATTTAATTTTGATTTCTGTCTCAACACTGGTTGTCAGAAGCATGTGAGGGAGGAGTTCCATATTTGTCACTTGTAGGAGGCACCTAGGAGAAGATGGGAGAAAGCCTTTTCTCTGGGGAAACTTTGCCTGGCAACCATTTCACACCTCACATGGGACAGGTAGTCAGCAAGGGAACACCAGAGACATTATGCCCTCCAGAGAGATTCTCCAATCAGATGGAGAAAGGTCTCCACCAATGCACTGCAGTGGAAGGTTGGACTGGGACAATGGTCTCCTGTCAGCAGGCAGACTTTGGGAGGGACCAGCAGGCATAAAAGAAACTGCATCACAAGGCCTGTTGGTCTTTTGGGTCTGGTCTTTTGGTCATCTGCTTCTTACCCTGGCCCTAGCCTGTTTTTGTCCCTTTTGCCCTGGCTCCAGCCTGCTTTACGGCCCTTCTGCCCTCACTGACTCTTGCTCGCCCTCACTCAAGCAATAAAGTACAATGCAATAACTTGCAAGTGCTGTTCTAGGATGCATTCTTGCACTCCCTAAAATGCTACAAAACTGAAACTATTGACATGCTGAATGATTTATTGCATTGCAAAGTATCATGCTAATTAGCCCACATTACAATTAAAGTCTTGAAGTTTTAAAATAAAATTATAAATTTAGAAAATGAGGAAAAACATTTCTTTAAAGCCTCAATTTTTGTGTTGCTGATTATATTAATCAATTTAGACAAAGACATTTTGTACAGAAACACTAAAAACTTAAAAAATACTCATGCAGATTATCAGTCACAGTAATGTGTACCTGTTAGTTCACTTTGCAAACTCAATTTTTAGATATTGAGGTAAAGATTAATTTCATATAAAGTTTTTCATTGTGTAATAGAATTCATTGTATGCTGGAACATGGACCTACATGGACATGAAGCCACACTGCAAGGAACTACAATTAACTTCTCATCTCTATCATCTGGCTCTTACCACCTTACCAAGAACAAAAGACAGAGGACTTTGCATCAATCAGTGCCAGGCGCTGATGTCATGGAGTCATGTAAGATACTGTGCAATTTCTGTCTCTTCAACAACGAGAGTATAAATATGGCTGCAATTTTTCAGAAAAGACCAGGACCCTGACCTTTAACATTCTTCTCAAGACAATGCCTGTAGAAAGGTAAAAAACAGGCCAAGCACATACATTATTTTACTCTGGTACTCCTGAGTCAAATGTAGGCTTTATCCATGTGAAAAACTGAGTGGCTGTATCTTCAACAAATCTCTCATATCTCATATTAAATTCATTCCAGCTTTTAGCACCAACCATCTTCTTTGACATGGAGCTCCACTGTTGCAGCATGCACTGAATGAAACAGTACATTCTAACATTTTTGTGTATTTTTGATATAATTTAATTCTTCTACTGGAAAATAATAAAACCAGTATGTGCCTCTTAACCTGAGTTCTACACTGGTGTGTAACTGGAATATGGATTTGGATTCATATTAAGGGAGTATGGTCATGTTTGAATTTAATATAGCTTTTGTATTGCCAGTCATGCCAGAATAATGGAACAAAGATGCATCTTACAATTTACAATGATGAAATGTTTCACAAAAACTACATGACCCAATTATATTAAAACCCCATGTTTCGGATGTTTCATTTTTGAAAACAATTGTATTTTGCCTTTTTGGGGGGATGAAACTGAAAATTTTGTACAAAATACAAAATTCTTTTTCCTATGTGTCTGAAACTGTTCAATATACAAGGTAGCTTAAGGGAAACTATCTCACAAGAGAAATATAACTTAAATGGAACTCCTGCAATATTAAATCAGGATGCTATTCAATTCAGGAGAAATGGCATGCAGGCAAGAAAATAATTGTTTTAGAATTTTGATAAAAAATTGAGTCAGAACAGTAGAGTGTGCAAATAATCCCCATGAAATATAATTATAATTGATCTCTAAAATTGTGTTTAGGAAGTATAGGCAGCTGTCTGTATGACTGGAGTATAGCCCATTTTGTCTAGTGTTAGAAGTGATAGAGGGTGATGCATGGAGTATTTTAATTCCAGACCGTTTCTCCTGTGGATAAACATGAACATTTTTAAATCTGCTTTTTAAATCTTTGACGTGTCTCAGTAAACTGCTCCAGTACAATTCATCTAGTCGGTAGACCGTAGTGTTTATTGTTTTCTGTCAAAGGCTTCACAATTCACACCAGTTCTGCACATTCCAAATAAACAGTCAGTTTGGATCCATTTTTTAGCTGAAATAAGTTAACCTGCTTCTGAAAATAAAAAACCCAAAGAAGATAAGACTGTTTATGAGGCTTACCTTGTTACCTTGATCTCGGCTGTGCAGTCCAGGGTAGATGCTCTTAAAATACTAAGCCGGAATAGCAGTATGTAGATATGGCATGTACACGTAATAGCATTTTATATATATATATATATATATTCTGCAAAGATAAGCTTAAGTATAAATATGCAAATGTTTATTCTTGAAAAGAATAAATAATGTGTCAATAAATAAGAAATCAATATGTGATTCAGTATGTTATTTTGGATAGTAGATTGTCAAAGCTACATACAAGATATTGTACAAGATCCAAATGTGATAATAATCTCAAAGGCAAAACATATTTCATAAGCTTTCATCATTGGAATAAATTCCTTTCTATTTTCACATGAGAAACTGAAACAGTGAAATCCTACTGCTAGCCATGTATATATGGTCTGTTTACTGAATCATACGGACTAAGAGCTCTTGTCTTTATCCACCATTAATTTCACACATTCCCACTCCTGAATTACCATGATAATGAAGAATGCAAAATCCTCTTATATCATGCTCAGTTAGTTGGTTATTTTGATTACTTCTTAAGTGAAATGTGTGTGTGTGTGTACAAAGAAATTTTGATGTGCTAGTTTTGGCTTGTATAATTTTCATCACAGTGGGTAGTATGGGGCTGTTCTTTGGATTTGTGGTGCAAACACTGTTGATAGCACAGGGATGTTTTTGTTATTGCTGGGCAGGGCTTGCACTGAGCCAAGGCCGTTTCTGTTTCTCACTCCATCAGTGAGCAGGATGGGGGTGCACAAGAAACTGGGAGGGAACACAGCCAGGACAGGTGATCCCAACTGACCAAAGGGATATTCCTGGCCAAGTGATGTCATTCTCAGCATATAAAAGGGAATGTGAGGAGGAAGAAGGGGAGATTCCAGAAAGATGATATTTGTCTTCCAAAGTGAGCACTACATAATGCAGCACTGCTCTTCTGGAGATGGCTGAACACCTGCCTGCAGATGGGAACAGGTGAATGAATTTCTTTTTTTGCTTTGCTTGTGTCAGAGACTGAAAATAATTCATGCCTCAAACATTGATACTACAAAAGGCAACAACCAGAGATGCCTCCCTGAAGACTGGGACTTTGGACTGAAAGTCAAGCTGCTGATTAGATAAAGGGAAAGCCCTTTTGTTCAATCACCTGAAACAAACAAGGCAGGGGGAAAAGGTATGCATCCCCAAAAAGCCAAAGCCACCAGCTGCGCTGAGAGAATCATGCCCGGCTGAGTTTGAGGTGTGGGGGAACACAGCTCACAGAAGCCAGGCTTACAAACTT
>VZTJ01000553.1:64410-104958 GCA_013397795.1 Orthonyx spaldingii | reverse complement strand
CCCCCCCCGTGAACAACAACAACAGCAACAACAAAAGCCATAAAACCCTACCCCAAAACAAACAAACCAACAAACAAACCAGCCAATCAATCAACTAAAAGGAAAGAAAAAACTCCCAAAAACCCAAACAGCTAGAAATATGAAAAAAAAAAAAAAAATAGAAAAGTTAGAGTTTAGAGTTATTCAAGACAATTAGCAATGTAAATTTTTTTGCACCAGACATAGCTATTTGATATTTTCTGTTGTTCCTTTAGCCACAGTTTTCCTTAATTCCTTCTGGCTTTCACAAATCAGACAAACCCACTTTCTCTTTTTGATGCCAGTAGCTTCACTAACTTTAGAAAACAGCTGTGGAGTGGAGGGTTACTGGAAGTTACTCCCAGTTCTGTTCACTGTAGTGCACCCATGTAATCAAGAACCATTAATTCTTTCTATATTATTGTTTAATTTGTGGCTTTCTTGTATAAGATACTATTTGCTTCCAGCTAACTGAAGAAAGAGATGACATCTCACAGCTGATTCTTACAGTGATAGAAAGAAGTAGCCAAGTCATCAGGACAGGTAGGAGAATTGCCTTCTGTCTTGATTGACTCTTATCAAACACAAGAAATGGTGCCATGCTAAGAGCAGCTGCCACTACTGCCACTTTTGCTCTCACCCCTACTACTCCTTCATCTACATCTGCTCCCTGAGATGAAAACTTGTTAAAATCACTGAAGATTTTACTTTGCACATCAACTTTGCAGGTCAGACACCAGAGGCTTTGAAGTATACACTCTTTCCGCAGTTAAAACAGCAACTTTTTCTTCTTCACCCCTCTCGTTTACAGTATTTTTTTTTTTTCGACAGAATATTTTAAGTTATTTTCTTTCTTGCCAAATACTTTTTGCCATCTTTATTCTGCTTCATTACATGTGCTTTTTCTTCTCTCTTCCTGGATTTCTTGTTTTAGGGAAATTAAAACCCTTCTTCATGATTTCACCTCCAAACAAAATTATGTGTGTGCTCATATTAGTGTTAATAGTTTCCTATAAAGGCCAAAACCAAGGAACACAATTAAGAGTCATGATAAATATTGTTAATTAATGACCATAATCTGCAGTATTTTTTGAGAGATCTTTGTTTACTTAACGTATATCAGACTAGTACCAACTGTTCAAATAAAATTGTTATATCTGCTAGCCTTCTGGCACTGCCTTACTGTTTTCAAAACTACCTATATGTTTCAAGAAATGATTATTTAAAGCACTTGAAGGCTACCTGGTGACTACAGTAGAATAGTTCACAGATTAACTCATATCCTGGCCATAGTTTAGGTGTTTCATATTTATGAGTTCAACATAATCCCAACAGCCTTCTCTCATGTGGATCTGGTATGACAACGATGCTCATCCAGTGTTTATTTTTATTAATTCTCTGAAGGACTGTTCACTATCTGAACTGATGAACTGATTTATGGCCAGCTGCCCTCAGTCCTGCCCTGACATAAGCACAAGACACCTATAGAGAACAGTGTGAAGATGTTTTTTGTGTAAGAACTCCCTTTTATGTGCTGCAAAAAACTAGTTTTCTGTGTTGTGAAAGAATGAGAAAGATGCTTTCCTAAAAATATCCTGAAATGGAAATATTGCCTCCATGGGACACTCCTCTAGCCTGTATGTCCCAAAATTCTGTGTCTGCTTTCCTTCAGTGAAGGACATCCTAATGGTTACAAAACCTCCACTGGAGATTTGCAGCTCTTACACATAGTAATTTATCACACCATAAGTTTATATTCATCATCTTTCAGAAGCATATGAGGTTTCACTCTGTTTTGAATGCCACAGTGTCAGAGACATCAATCAAAAATGATAGCATCGATCATGCTGCTGCAAAGGAGTTGGATGGCATCTGCCAAAATGCCTCACAATGTTACAGTAGTGTACCAGAATTTTGATGAATAAGGGCACTGGTTTGCTCAATAGTAATTAATCATGACTTCTCTCAATGCATCATATTTTTAAAGGCATAATACAAAGCTAATAAAAATGTTACTTTCTATTCTTCATTCAGCTAAAGTCAATGGAAATATTCTGAATGCAAAATGCCATAAGAGAGAAGATAAACCAGATTATTCCAAATCTGTTTTACAAACGTAATGGATTTCATTAAGGAATTTTGCTCTTAACATACCACTGTTAAACATGTCAATATTAGTATTAATTCCATAACAAAACAAAATAAAAAATTCCTAAAACCACAATTAGTAATGGCAACAAGCACTTTTTTTCCCCATTGTAGCTAAATTGTGTCTGAGGACAGAACTTTTCTCAAAAAGTAAAAAGATCTCTTTGTTTCTGTAATTAGAAAGATATATGCAAGACTTAGGCTTCATCTTACCATAAGCTTGGCTACTGGCTCACTTATGTCAGCCAAACAGGTTCTATTAGGCTCATTAAGCATATAATAAACTTATGAAATTCATGTAGACAACATATCATTAAGGTTCAGGCATCTAGAGTTTCCCTGTAAAATTAAGTATTCCATGGATTAAAAAATTCTCTATTCACACAGCTTGATAAAAAAAATTAAATTTTATAGAAATCTATGAAGGATATAAAACTTTCATATTTGCATCATTACAGATAAACCCATCATAACTAGACGACATGGAACTGCCATAGTATATGCAATTTTCCTGTTCCTAATACAAAGCCAATTTGCATATACACTTGGTAATATAGTGGTAATGTTTTTCTTTTTATCTTTGAGCTAGTTTCTTCTGTGTTTAATAAAGTTTCTTTATACCTATGCCAGGAATCTTCTTTACTCATCTAGCTATGCATTAAATTACTTTGCATACTATTGGTCATGATTCTGATCAGAGATAAATTACTACATTAAATGATTTGCTCTTCTGAAGAAGAATATAAATACAAATATATTTTATTATAAGATAAAACTAATAAGAAGCATTTTCAACTATTCAGAAAGAACAGAATTTCAGAGGCAGTATTAATTATGAAAATAACAATCACACATTGAACAAAACCTGTACAAGTAAAAATGGTAGTGGCTAGCAATTTTTTTCAGGTTTTGCCAGCAACATCAGAGCCCAGATGCTAAGCACTGGAAAATATTTCTTGCAACAGTAGCATCTGGTACTTTGGCAGACTCCATAAGCAATTTTGTTTTACAGTTCTAAAGCTGCTTCTGGGTCCATTACATGGTTAATCTGATGGGCTGACTTGTTCTCCTGGCTGCCATATACCAGGAGCTAGAGATGCAGTGAACTGTTTGCCCATTATACTTGCATTAAAAAGCAGATTAAAAAGTCTGCTGACAATGATGCACTTTACTACACTTAAGCTTATGCGGATGACTGACTTGCCTTAAAAAGGTGCCAAAAAGCTGCCAGGTCATCAAGAGCCAAGGCTGGCAGATGCAATGCCAACCAGGTAATGTTTCAAATTTTGTCACTGAATGTGATCTGATGTCTCTGACGGTTTTGCATTTCTTTTGGTTGGTTGGTTGGTTTGGTTGTTGTGAGGTTTGGGGGTTGTTTGTTTGTTTGTTTGCTTGGGGGGTTTTGTTGTTGTTGAGGTTTCTTTCCTTCTGTAACTTCAGATAGAAAAGTAAAAGTATCAAAAGGAGCAGGAAAAATAAGAAACCTGTATTTCTTTTTGGAATAATTACAAAGGCTAAAGGTGGACACACCAGTGAATTGCTGACTCCTTTAAAGACAGAGCATAAAATGTAAATAAAAGTAATGTGAAACTATAGCTCAGGATTTTCAGTATTATTCCATCTGCAGGTGGTGAATTTGTGAGTAGTCAGCTTTCCAGTAAAAATGGCCTATTATCACCTTTCAAAAACGTGAATGGATATCCACCTTCAGGAATAAAGTTTTTAAACAATCTAGTTACATAAAACTGGGATAGTAGATTGATGTAAAATATATATCCCAAATAACGTAGAAGATGGAAAAGAGTAGTGTGCTGTAGTAAGAAGGAATGTTAGATGTTGTGCAGATTTTTCCACTGAAGGTATGTGTTTTCACAGGTAGAATTTTTTTGACCCATCACCAATTTTTATAAGCGTAATTTCTTTAAGAGAAAGAGCTCATAAAACACAAATTACATATGCATTTTTAGCAACAGTATTCCCTGAACAAATAAAACCTTCCAAGAACAATAAAAGTGAAAAGTGAAACCCTCAAGTAAAAAGAATTATAATAGAAGGCATTACTACCTTATTCTGTGTCTAAGTATTCTAACCTTTGAAGCAGTTCATGACCTTACAGAAAAACTAGATATTAGAGATTAAGTCAGTTAATATCTTCAGAACTCTGCTTGAAAATGTCTGAATAGGTCAAATATGTCTGGAATTGACAGGTGAAAAAAATTGCTTACACCTTCAAAAGGATTGTTATTTTGAAAAGCTGTGGAAATAGTTCACTACTGAAAACAAAAAGAAATTAACATATCTATGTTGATAAGATCTGGAGAGGAAATATTTTCTCTTAATCAGTTGCATACAGAGGACCTGATCTCACTACTCTCAAAACAAATTTTCACAACAAATTAAAACTTTTGTCCAACTGTGTCTTGTATAAGATTTCTGAAAATAAATCATAGTGCTGGCTGCCTGCTCCTCCTGGCTTTAAACTGCTAAACATCTACCTGATCCTAACTGAGCATAAGGCACTGCAGAGTGACACTGAAATTACTCTCAGCTGTATTCAGATTGTCAGACCATTTACCACCTCATGTTCATTACACTGGGCATTTCCCACTGCAGAGCTTTACAGTTTTATTAGCTTGAAGCATTTCAACTAGTCACTGTAGATTATGAGTCAAGTCATAATAATCAATAGCAAAGGTGATAGCTGACCATCATTTATTTAAAATTAAAATTGGACAAGATTTAAAACCATTTAAAAAAAAAAAAAAAAAAGGAGAAAAGATAGGGGTTGTATTGTGACTAACAAGGTATGATGAATGTTCTTCTCCACTTTCAAGTCTCAGAGCACCACTAACCCCACTTCTGAAAGAGCAGATATTCCAGACAAATCTCTTCCTATGACTGACCTCTGGGACATTTCCTACTAGGGTTTCCCCTAGTGTCAAATAGAACATGTAAGTTTATTTATCAAGATTTTTTCTCAGTGGAAGCAGAAATTTGAGTCTTTCTATCACGTAAATCCTAAATTTTATGAACTTTATAGTATCATCATATTTTGAGGATCTTTTTGGCAAATTTGGCTGAAATTAACCATGACTAAGAGCAGGAGGTCTCAAATATATAAACAATGTGATTTTGCATACTTTTCTTAACACAGATGTGTCAAAAATGCTTGTGAAACTTGGAGGGGTGGATGCAAGGTGCAGTAAAAGAGGGAGGGAGGTATTTTCAGTGACATTTCAGCTTGGAAGATTAAAGAGTTTAGAGTGGCAAATCCTTGCAAATATATAGACCTTCCTAAAGCCATAGCTGAAATAAACTGAGAAAAGCCAACTTCCTTTCAGTTCCCAAAAACTGCCATCAGATTTATCAGTGAATGAGAAATCAGAAGGTCTTATTAACAATCCTAGTTTGTCATATTTATGCATGTTACTGCATATCCTATTGTGTATCCTTGGTAGGAAATGTCTCCCTCTGCAGCACACCTCATCCATCCTGTCTCTTAAACAGACTGTAGGGGGGTTGCATAATGTGAGTTCTCACTATTCTTTTTGTTCTATATCTCATGTATTAAGATAGAACTGAATTTCAATTAGAAACCTGACACATTTGGAAACTTTTCAAACTTGCAGTTTAGAGAAAATACTCAAAATGGATAAATAGATGCTTGGATAAATGCTTGAAAAGCTGTAGGAGCTTTGTGGAATTGGAGGGAAAGGAAAGCAAGGATTACAATGAAGGAAACTGTCATGACATATCTCCAAGCACATACCAAAACAGATGTTGCTAATGGAGAAAAATTGTAGGCAGAGAGGCACAAAGCTCTTGGCTGCCCCTAGCCAAACCTATGTTATACATTGCCTCTTTTTATACTTTCTTCAAGTCGATGTTTTGCCAGACACAGAAACTTTGCATTCACACAGCCCCAGCACGTATATAATTTTTAACTCAATACTATTTATGAAATAATATCAAAAAACTAATTTTACCCATAGGAAATGCATGAGGTATATACCATTTTTCATTGCTTCAGAACTGTACCTTTATGAGACAGAAGTGACATTACACAGGAACTTAAACATAGTCTATAGGATTTTACAAAAATGAAAATTTCAGAAGTCATGCAAATTACAGGTTTCATAAAGCTTCTGTCTCAATCCAGTTAAACCCCTTCATTATTATACTGCTGTAATATTGGAGAAGAGATCTCTTTCTTTCATTTTGTTTGGTCTGGTTTGGTTTTTGTGTTTCTTTAATGCCGAGATAATTCTGAACAGCAAGTACAATGACATAGGTAACAGCTCCTTGGAATTCCTCCTTTTAGAGTTTTACCATTCAAGTGAGTAAGTAAATACGGCACCTCTGAAGATTGCACAGCTTTTTAAAATCCTGGCTGATGAGTGGATTTCATTTCTTCACACCTGTTTGATTTATAACGTATAAAATTATACATCAAGATGTTTCTTCATGAGAAATGTAGAAATGAGAAATGTAACTCCTGAAACCTCTGGTGTGCCAAGCATGAAATAATTGAATAAAATGTTAAATCACTACTGCAAAAGAAATTTAGCAGAGTGCAGGGGGCCATGCATCAGTTGACTCCAACAGAAGTATTTTGAAGTCCTGTGTAGGATGACAGCTTTACCACTCACACTGGAGGAAAAGCATCCCATACACATCAGACTCGAGTGAGTCCGTCCTTTCTCAGTGCCAGCTGCTAGACATTTGTAATGTGATCTAATGTAGTTGTCTGACCTTTTTTTTTTTTTGTTATCAGTGAAATAAGATGGATAGCCACAGAGAACAGGACATTAACATTCAAAAATGGTGGTGCAAACTTCCTGGTAATTTTATTTCTTAATTAAGTATAAAGACACCCTGGAAGATGAGTATATACCTATTTCTCCATGACTGGTTAGGCTTGTCAAATCACTCTTCTCATTCTGAGAAATTTTGCTTGCTCCTTGAACAAATGTAAGGTTTAAAATATAGTTTAAAAATATGCAACAAGTTCACAGGAAGCTAATAACAGCTACATGTTAAAATATATATTTACGCATGGTTTGGGAATTTTTTCTGTATGCTCAAATTAACAAAATACTTAGAGGTTTCACATATTGATTTATCTTTTAAATTATCTTGGGTTTGTCCCATATTAGTATTAAGACTTTCATATGATCAAAAAATAAGCAGAACTCCAGACCTTTTGGTTTTAAGGAAACACAGAAGTGATATCATACAGGAGTTATCTTTCTCCTTGACTTGACAGCAATAATATTGGGGAAAAAAAAAGACTTTTGAATGAAAATTTATAAAATTTCTATTATTCAGCTTTAATTAATAACACTGTGCAAATTACTCTTCAGTCTTCATTTGCAGAAAGTCATCTAAGATTGCACTAGGTGTCCAAGGTATTTGGAGAATACTAATATTACCTCAACAAACCATGATGGGGAACAAGTGAAGTACAAAACACACCATCTCCTCTCCAAGAATTCCAAAGAAAAAAAACATATAGAGTTACTTTATCTTCTTTTTATTGAAGACCACTCCTCAAAATAGCAGACAATGACTGAAGACATAAGGGATCTCATATTAATCTGGATTTATTCAGGAGTGGCTGAACATAGACAGAGTCAGAGACCTTATAGAAGTCATTGTGTCCCTTAAAACATTCTGACAGTCTGTTTAGGGATGCATGCAAACTCTATTTTGAATGAATCTCTGAAGTAGATAATATTCTAAAAACTAATACATAATTTTACATGTAACAAAAGATCATATTTAACGGAGTTTTGCTCATCATTGGACTTGATATAATTTATGTAAATTTCAGTCCTAGTGAAAAAGGTTTAGTAAGCAAAAGCAAATGAAGAATTTACAAAAAAAACCCGTGAAAAAATTAGTCCCCTCAAAAACAGAAAGATATCTGGTTTTGGCGTGAGAGGAGAGATTTGCTATTTGGTGTGGCAGAAAAGAATATCAGCATTAGGCTATGCAATTGTTTACATAAACTCTCTATATCATGAAACACAGATAACTGCATAGCAACTAAGACTGTGGATCTTGATGATATCACACTTTACTATAGCACAGTTACAAGAGTAATTAAAGTGATGCTTGTATAAGGTGCTCTCAAACAGTCAAGGGAAAACCTTTTATTTGTACTTCACCTCATGTTAAGTTTCTGAGTTTCTGTTAAAATATTTTGAGCATCACTTTCGTGGCATATCCATGTGAAAAAAAAATTTAATAAAGTAGTGTTTCTCCTGAAAGTGTAATGTCATAATAAATGTCAGCTCATTGGCAGTATTTTTGTCTGTTCATGGTCAGGACATGACTATTCTCCACTGGAAACAAATCCCTGGAAATGAAAATGCACGCTGTTCCATCCCAAATTAATCAGAAAAAGTGACCATAATTGGAGAATAGAACAGCGTACCAAGGGAGGCAATCAGAAATATCAGCATTGCTGAAGACACTCAGGACATTAGTCGTAATTATGTTGAGTGACCTTGTAAAACACAAGGAATCACACTGGCTGACTGATGCACAGTGGCAATGCTACTGCCATTGACACAGCTTAAACAGTTCTCACTTTTGATTTTTAAAATCAATATGAAATTATTTAATGCATATTTCCACTTTAAATAAACTTTTAAAACTTGCAAGGTTTGATACTACCTCCCAGCTGAGAAGGAATGAGAAGAAGGGGAGGTCTTAGTTTCAGCTTTCATTCCAAAGTTGTAGAATATTTCTTGTTTGATCCACACCCAAAATCAATTTTGCCAGTGTGCAGATACCTGATAGTAAAATAGTTCCCTTGACTTAGGCTAAAATGAATCTGTAAAGGTAGTTCTGATGTCAATACCTGTATTTTAAATGTCTGGTGTTAATATAAAACTCATTTACCTAAACTGTTCTTCTCAGGTTTTTTGCATCCTCTGGCATCACCTGAGTGATCCTGATATCCAACAATGGAGTTGTGAACTACACCTTTTCCCAAAGGCTGGAGCTTTCCAGCCTTTTTGTTTGTAGAAATGCTTCTTTGAAACTCCACCACCTCTAAATATAATAAGAAAATCCACGTAAAGTTGTCAACAGAAGGTCCTGTTTTTCCTCTGGGTCCGTAAACCATTCAATATCTTTCTTATATCTTCCCATTCTGATTACATAAAAATCATAAGATTGGAGAAAGTGGGGCTATTTAATTCCTGATTGAATAAATCATACTTACCACTATTTCACATCATTCTCTCCTCTGTTTTTTTTATTCCATCAAGGGCTTTAACACCTCATGTGTTCCTGTGTCTTTATTAGCTATCCAGTGAGACTGTCATCATTAAGAAACAGGTCCTTCTACCATGACTCAAAATCACTATGGATAAGTAAATAGCTGGGGGAAATTCAAAGAAAACACACAGCATCATACATTAATATTCCATACATTATGACACTTACCAGCAACAATTTTCAAGCTCAAGCTTTCATTCATCTAGTTATATGAATACACAAGTATGTGCACATATTGAATATTGTGAATTATGAATATGTTCCTCTAACTCCTGAAATCATCTACGTAGCATAAATAAAAATGGTAAAAAGATGTTTTAATTTTCAAAACAATTACTGTGGTACAGTATTTTTGTAGAATCAATTCTTATGAAATTTCAGTTTCATTTGTTTTTTCAGGTTTTGTGATTTACATTCTTTAACTATGTTGTAGTTTAAGCATAGAATTGATGATTCACCTTTCCAAAATGAAACAGAGGATGGAGAGAAGGTACCTGTAAGTGCAGCTGAATGTGTATTTCTTTTCTTTCTCTTTTTTGATTGTTATGTTTTATTTAGTGTGATTTGGTTGTTTGTTTTCTGAAGACTGCCTTAACAACTAAATTTTTTTTTTTAACTAAATGGCTAATATAAACATTATGACATAGTCACTTCTGTTAAGTAACAGTAACTCTCTCTTCTGTCACCACAATTTGTTGTTTGTCTTAGAAACAGTCAATATATTTTAATACCTGTCATTCCTTAGTGTTTCATTTCCAGATGAATAGTCCCAGATTAAAGACACGTGCACAGAGAGATAAAACTTAAGCTGCTAAACAAAAAATTATACTCATCAGTAAGTCTCCATAGGGCTGGATTATATTGTTTTTAAAGTTATAAAAGAGGAATAGCCAAGCTTGGAGAAATTAACAGAAAGTGACTATTGGAATGTATGGTTTACTAATCCTTTCTCTGTCAAAGATTTGCAAAGAATTTCTTAGCAAGTCTTTTCACTTTTCTTCTTTTCTTTCTCTGGAGAGCTTTTCTCTCTCTGGAGATCTCTAAAAATAAACCTTGCCCATTCTCGTGTGTGTGAAATGTATTTTTCAGACAGCATTTCTGTGAAGTTTATAATAAATGCGTAAAAAACATGGTAAAAAATGCACAAAATGTGATTGACTTGTTTCATTCTTTCAAAGAAAAGAAAAACGTGCCTCTGTTTCTAGCTCCCATAGTACCTGTTACCTATTTGCTTACAGAACCAGCTTGTGACAGGTGTGATCTGGATACTTAATGGTGTTGTATAGATCCCTACTTTTTTTTAGTAGTGTTCTCAGCACCAAAGTTCCTAACTCTGCTTGAAAGATCATTAGATAATCAACTGTACTTTTCCTGAAAAATGTGCGGACATTTAGCAGCATGAGAGGCATTGACATTAAAGGGATATGTATAGCTAAATAACACTACACTGACTCAAATACATATTCCTCACACACTCCAAAGTCCTGACAATATTTGTTATGGGGTCAGAAGAAAGTGGGTGGTAAATAACATTTCCTGAAGAATTATTAGTTCTTGGTACAATAAAATATTTTTTACCTTTCAAGAATTTAGGACAATTTGTATGATTGAATTTTCGATGCAGTAAGAATGCCCTTCGTACAAGTAAAGAACAAGCAAAAGCATAGCAGTGTATCGAACCACTATCTTGGGGATGCTTCACTTAGCAAGATTTTGTGACACATCATTTCCAGAAAACACAGGGTGACATTTAGGTGACCTAATATTATCCATCTCAAAGCTGAATTTCTGAATAAAATCAGAAAAGAAAGAAGAAAGAAAGAAAGAGAAAGAAAGAAAGAAAGAAAGAAAGAAAGAAAGAAAGAAAGAAAGAAAGAAAGAAAGAAAGAAAGAAAGAAAGAAAGAAATAAAGAAAGAAAGAAAGAAAGAAAGAAAGAAAGAAAGAAAGAAAGAAAGAAAGAAAGAAAGAAAGAAAGAAAGAAAGAAAGAAAGAAAGAAAGAAAGAAAGAAAGAAAGAAAGAAAGAAAGAAAGAAAGAAAGAAAGAAAGAAAGAAAGAAGGAAAGATCTAGAGTCTCTATCAACTCACCATAAATTTTATAAATTATCATTAGAAAAATAGTCTAACTGTATGGAGAACCTTCAACTAGACACTGATGTACCACAAATTAAGTCATTCTTATTTGTGTTAATATTTTTGCTTAATATGACAAAAAAATAGACAATTATAGTTTTCAAAATTAGCTCCTTTCCAGTCTTTATTTTAAGGTCTAATAAAAGCATGAGAAGTCACTATGAAAGTCTGAAATCATGACATGTGTTTTGGTACCACAGCGCCAGTGAGACTTAATTCTTACTCTGAACACATTTGACTGTTTAACAGAGTGTCATTTTCTTCCACAAGAAGAAGAGCTTTGTTTAGTCCACTAGAAGACAAAGACAGTTCTTGGTGTCATCAATCAAAAATCAAGTTTTTGAGCAGGTTGTATTGTGAAGAGAATAATCATCAAAAGACTCCCACAGGCTGCTGAAATTGTTAAGACAGTGTCCTTGGCCTGCTTGTGACTTACAGGAGGCACAAATGTGCCTTGAGGATTAGGAATAGAGGCATGGCACGTGCAAATTTTAAATTGTCAATTAGCATCATTGAATCAGTAGGAGAAATTACAAGGGCATATTTGTGTGCAAAAGAAAGGATTCAAATCACAGAATCACAGAATCAACTAGGCTGGAAAGAACTTTGAGGTCATTAAGTCTAACCTATGACCTAACACCTCCTCATCAACTAAACCATGGCCCTGAGTACAACATTCAGTGTTCTCTTTAAACACCTCTAGAGATGGTGATTCCACTGCCTCCCTGGGCAAACAATTCCAGTGCCCAGTCACTCTTTCAGTGAAGATTTTTTCCTGAAGTCTAACCTAAAATTCCCCTGGCACAGCTTAAGACTGTGTCCTTTTGTTCTGTCAGTGGTTGCCTGGGAGAAGAGAACGACCCCCACCTGGCTACAACCGCCTTTCAGGCAGTTGTAGAGAGTGATAAGGTCTCCCCAAAGCCTCCTTTTATTCAGGCTAAACAACCCCAGCTCCCTCAGCCATTCTTCACAGGGCCTGTGTTCCAGGCCCTTCACCAGCCTTGGCAGCCCGCACTCTGTCCTGCTCACGCCTCCGGCTCGCGGTCCCGAGGGTTCCTCAGCACGCGGTGGGGAGGTTTGACCAGGCCCAGGAGGGCTTTGGGAGGCTCCAGGGGCTTGACAGGGCTTCCACCCTGTTGGGTGAAGAGGAGGCAGCTGAGCTCATCATCACCAAGGACCTGGTGGTGGCCAAGTACAGGATGGGAGGGGGATATGGCTAACCGAGCCCTGCGTGGCAGAGGCAGCAAATCCCAGTGCATCCATGCTCTACCTGTGTGAGAAGTGTAATGCCATGATCATGGAAGAGTCTGGGAAGATTTTCAAGAAGGAAAAGGAAATGAAGAAAGGAATTGCCTTCCTGACAAGTATATCCACAAATAACAGTGTGTGTCAGTTCTCCCCACTCAAGAGTGACCAGCATTACATCCTCAAACACGGGAATTTCGTCAAAATCGACCTGAGCGTGCATGTGGGTGAGTTCATTCCCAATGTGGCGCATGCCTTCATGCTAGGTGCCTTCAAGGAAAATTCCATGTCAGGCTGCAAAGCCAACATCATCCAGGCGGCCCACCTGTGTGCTGAGGCTGCCCTGCACCTGGTGAAAGCTGGGAATCAGAACACACAAGTGACAGAGGCCTAGAACAAAATAGCTCACTCATGTCACTGCACACCCATTGAAGGGATGTTGTCACACCAGCTGAAGCAGCACGTGATCAGTGGAGAGAAAACCATAATCCAAAACCCCTTGGAGCAGCAGAAGAAGGACCATGAGAAAGAAACAGATAGTCCCTACTGACTATATTCTAAGATATAGAGTATGTCTCTGATTCATGACACTTGAACAACAACATCTAAACATTTTGACCAAATCATGTCCAGATTTTACTTAGGTTTAAGTGATTGAAAAGTATTGCTCTGAATTAATAAACTGGGTAATAATTATTTAAAAACTGATATTTGTAATGGCATTTACTTATTTTTCAATGGAATTGATTGCGTATCACTAACCACAGAGAGAAAGGGAAGCTTCTACAATCTACCTCTTGTCTATTAGTCACTGTTGGCCTTTCTTAAGGTATTTTTAACAGAATTCATGTTCCGCACAGATCTTGCATGAATGTAGAGCTATTGTCAAGGGAAAATGTTTGAAAATGCTCCTAAATTAAATAAATACTTCTGAAGTCACGTGTAACCTATAGTACAACTTAGTCAATTTTTCTCTGGCAATGTCAAGTGAAAGATTTTTGTGAAAGAAAATAACAAATATTTCCATTTAATATCACATTTTTTGGATTAGAGACTAGTCCAGTTCTATTCTTGCATTTTGGGGAATTTTTAATCTTTTAGCAGTAAGAGCAACAAATTTATTTTCAAAAATAAACTAAAGAATGATTTTCTGTGATACGAAGAAATTGTTGTGTTAAGAAGTAACATTTCTCTAATTTGAGTTAATGGAAGCATATGATAGTCCTTTAAAATCCTTGTAAATAATCTAGTATCATTTTTTACTTCATTTTCTCTGTTTGTTTAGGGTATTGAATTACTTTGGTCCAGGAGAGACAGTTATGCATAAACAGCCATTCTATGATGAATTATATACCTTAAAGTAAAGTATCTTTCATGAATAGCAACAATACAATACAATGATTTATAGTTCTTCTCACGGAAATAAAGGTGCAAAGATTAATGAAGGGGGGATTGAGTGCAACAAAATTTAAAACATATTTGAATAGTTCCTCCTATAAATTCAACCTATGGAAGGTTTTTCACAAGAACAAAAGCCAGTGTCGCATAACATACAGGAATATATTGCTTTAAAGTTGCCTTGTATCCAATTTCCATTTTATTCTTGCTAAGATTAGCAACTGCAGTATTAAATAAAAATAAAAAAAGGTTAAAAACCTCCCAAAACACCAAGGACACAAGTAAAAAAAACCAAAAACCAAAAAACCAACGAAATAAAATTTAAAAATCAACAAACCACAAAGAATTGAGTGTGATGCTGCATTCTTCCTGCTTCACATATGATCTCAAAAATTCCCATTAGCCCTTGGCCTTTATGCAAAGAGTTGAGCAGTGAAGCATGCCTTGACTGTACCAGGAACTCTTGCACAGCCAAGATGGAGTAACACTGGAAATGCCATGGACTCCTATTTCCTGGCCAAATGGGGAATAATCCATCATTGCCTGTTAGCCTTGGAACATTCATAGCTTGAACGTGATAGAAATTTGAGAATTCCAGGATAGAAATTTGCTGATGTCTAAAGTCAGGTGTCTCTCAGCTGTATGAACAGCAATCCTAAGTGAGGCCCTTTGAGCTTTTCTGGACAGCAGGAGGCTGCACCAGCTCCTCCCTCTGAGTGGGACTCTTCTCAGATCTAGTGAATTCTCAAACTTGTGAAGTTTGGTGGACCATCACCAAAAGCTGACAAGAGGTCCTGGGCCGGCACTCCCCACTCTTTGAGGCTCAACCCTCACCTATCTAGAAACACCAAGTTATTAGATATGAGTATTTCACTGAACTAGAGGGGAATTTTTAACAGGCTTATAACTTTGTGTCTGTGTGAAAGGATTTGTGAACTCATTTAGATACCCTATGGCAAGCATAGCATGAATGTTGCCGTCTTGGATCTATAATTAAGACACTGTGGTGATTATAGCAAATCCTATTGATTGACATTGTAATTGTTAAATTAGTCAATGATTAAGTGCTGCTAAAGTCCTGTGATCCACCTTAAAACTGATCCACATTTAAAAATCCACTGAATAAACCTCAGACTGCTGCTAGATCAGAAAGTATGTAAAAGTCCCATCTGTGTTGAATTGTGTTGATGCTTTTACAGGATCAATATAAGTTCACTTTTGGGGGATATCTCAGGCAGTGACACTTTAGGTGATCCTAATTTGATATTCTTGTGTATGCTTCATCCTATCAACAGAGGGAACCTTGCCATACAGCTCTGTTCAGTAGCATTTTCCAAATTTGTGTTAAACCTGCTTTTGCTAATAACTTTGTTGGTGATCCTCTAAGTGACCTCAACACTCATTAATGACAGAGGGTAGAAACATATTTTAAAATAATAATTTCTTTTAACTAGCTCTAATACTGTTAATTTTAAAAGGCATTATAGATGACACACAGCTTCTTTGATGAACAAATGTATGGACACATTCAGCACATCCAGAGCCCATCTAACCTAAATCAAAGAATGCATGATAAAGGCAGAAGACAAAGAAACGTATGGGCTTCAGTAAACAACTCTTTAAAGCACCTGTCAAGATGACAAGCACACCGATCTAGATAGATGAGCGTATCACAATGAACAAAACAAACAAAATTTGGGGTGACTGTAAAAAGTGCTGGAAGTACCTCAGAGAGAAGAGAAAATAAGGTTAAAATTAATACGTTCATCAAATGTTCAGAATAGAACATATGGTAATTTTCACCTGTAACCATAGTTTAGGACACACAGTCATTTTGTCTTCAAAAGTCCTACCACATTTATACAATTCTGCAATTAATTTGGTTTTAAGAAGCTTTAGGTTCCCTTTACCTGTGAGTCTGTGTCCACACTGTAGTGTAAGGGTACACAAGTTAAATTAAAAGAAGCTAGCTCAAATCAGTAATTGTCTAATCCAAGTGTAGCTACTGCTCTGTAGACACCACATAGTTCTGCCAGAAACTTCTTGGAGATGGTAAGATTCCAAAAGATTTCCTTAAATAGGAGGTATCTTCCATCTCTTATGCAAAACACTGCTCCAGGCCACTGACATGTTGAGAAAGAACCTAACCTTTCTCAAAAAGTACAGATGTAGTCTTCCGTTTTCACATTCCTTAGTGTTTTATCAAATACATCTATAAAAATGTTGCTATTTTTTTTCCTTTTTGTACAGTGACTAACAGATTAGGCAAAGTGTGTAGGCTTCTTTCACATATTGCCAAAGAAAACATGGAAATAACGGGAGGTGAGAAGAAAAGATATGAAAAACGCTACACCAACAGACCAACAAAAATAGTCAAAAACATGGAAGTCATCTATCAAAGACATTAGAAATATCATGTTTTCATGTTTAAAATGAAAGCTCATTTATTCTTGATAAATAATAAATTTTTAAAAACCCACAAAATCATAAAATTATTTTGATACAAATGAACCATTAAAGGTGACATAATCCATGTATTTACATTTTTCACCAGATCAGCTTGCTCACCTGACTCTGGACACTGCAAATTATGAGACATCCACAGCTTCCTTGCACAACCTGTTCCAATGTCTCACCATTCCCTTCATAAAAGCTCTTTTAGTTTGAAACCAGTCCCCCTTGTCTTGTTACTACAGACCATGTAAAAAATCTCTATCTCTTTTTGTTATAATTCCACCTTATATACTGGAAGGCTATAGTAAAGATTTCCAGCAATTTTCACTTTTGCAGTCTGAACAATCCCAACTCCTTCAGCCTGTCTCTGTAGGAGAAGTACTCTAGCCCTCTGCTCATTTTAATGGCTCTCCTCCACACCCTCTCCTCCTGTGTTGGGGACCAGAGCTAAACACAGTATACTCTGAGGGGATTTCATGAGGGTAAAATACATGGGTAAAATCACTTCACTCGACCTTGGTCACATATTAGTCTGGGTTGTAAGTGTGTACACTTATGTCCAGATTTTCAACTCACAGATCCCAAGTGTTTGCAGGACTGCTCTTAATCTATACATCCTCCAGACTGTATCGATATTGAGGACTACCTTGACCCAGGTGCAGGACCTTGCTCTTGGTCTTGTTGAACTTTGTGATGTTAATGCTGATCCAGAGGCAGAACAAAAGTAAAAATGCTTTCTCTTAGAATTTATAGTCTCTAAGCAAGTACACTGTCCATGGACAGTAAATTCTAACTCAGTGCCAAAGAGATCTGCACATGTATTATCAGAGGGCAAAAACTTCCGAAAATTAATAGATTAATGCACAACTTCTAGAATATTTACTTGAAATAATGAAATAATGCTTTAGAAATAAGCAGAAATATGTGTGGTTGTGTGTATGTGTTTCTAGCTATATGAGTACATAAGTATATGTATCAATACATAACTCACATGTATGGATATGTTTTGTATTTGCATCTCTGCACATATATGTGGTCATATGTGTTCCTACATTGAGTGAGATGTCTTATCTGCATTCACAGACTAGTATTTTATAGGTCCACATGTAGAAATCTCATTATTTGGATGTGAGTCCTGGAATTTGCAGCAACAGACAGTAGTGGTCCTTCCTTTTGTTTAATGTAAATCACCTCTGTCCTAAAGTAGTATTCTTCATTCCTTATTTGACTCTAAGGGTGAGAAAAACCAATCTTATGTTCCCTAGCTTTCTTACTGCAATCCATCCTTGTCCAAAGCCAGCCAAAGGCCTGTAGGTGTGTTTTAATTCTTTGTGGGCTCTCTGTTGGCCAACTTTCAGAATGCCAAAGAATGAGCAACTTGTCTTTAAATCACTCCTGGTAGGACTATGCCCAAATGAACTTGCCCAAGTAGCAAAAGCAACCTATATGCAAAATATTTCACTTGTGAGCTTTATAATTAATTAAATCTTCTACAGTCATATGGATTTGCTTGTCTGTAAATCATTCCCCAGATTTAGTAAAATCCTAGTAGAGCAGACAGTCCCCGGACTGATGTGATGACTGGCTTATCAATCTGAATCTTAGCCTGTTTGCTTGCACTTCACATCTTAAATATTTTATAGCAGAGAACAGTAAAATTCTTTTGGCATGTTTTAAAAGGGGCATCATTTCTGTAAGAAGGAGTCAGCTCTAATACATATACCTCTGAGTATGGGAGCCATGTGCAAATGTGACATCATCTATAGATAGTTTTCTCTGGCCTTTCCCAGGAGAGGTGCATTCTCAGGCTAAGAAGACAGTAGGAAAGTAAAAATGCAGGGCAGAAGCAGAGGTATTCATCCCTGGAGAGAGTCTCAGCAAGGTCTAAGGAAGTCAGATCAGGCAGTAAATCATGTGCATAAGGCAGAACAAAAACTCTGCCCCAATGGTATATGTGTGATTAGTGGAGTGGGCAGATGTTGGGGCGTGAAATTGTAGGGGGAAAAGAAGCATGGAGAACTGTAGAAGCCCTCCAGGAAAGACTGTCATGTGGATTCTTGTTTTTATATATTACAAGTTTTCTGAAGCCGCACTGTGAGCCTGTTTCGAAGCAAGTTGCCAGGCAAGTATATCTCTACATAGTAGGAGGTTCCCTGATGCAGAGCATTGAGAAGATAGAGTAGACAGAGATATTTTAGTACCTGGGAAAGAATTTGGAAGAAAATTTTAGCATCAGATAACTACACTGGACAGCCATGTGACTACACGGTATTTTGGAAGAAGCAGAAGGCATGGTTTTGTGCAGAGAAAATAAAGGAAAAATACCAAAACAAGGAGGAGGAGAATGTAGAAAGAGAGTTCTAACTTCTCCTTGAAGCCTACAGTTTCTACATATTACGGACATAGATGCTGATGGATAAGAAGTCAGGTCTCTAGTATCAGATAGGACACGAAGGACAGAAGAGATGACATCACTTAGAATTAATAAAGCCTGCTTTGTTATTCTGCAGAGTTTTTTAGGATTTCGGTTTTGTTTCAGATTGCTCCATTTTCAATATGTGGACAAGTCTGGGACACTTTAAATTGGTGCAACAAACTAATTCTGGGTCATTCACACTTCAGAAATCTTCAGGAACTAACTAATCAAGTAGCAAAGACAATTGATGACCACAAAGTCTATTTGTTATTCTTCAGTTTCTCTCTTGGTCTTCTTTCTTCCTTTTTTGAACAGGAATGCTGTTGCATACCTCAAATAATTTTCCTAATAAGTCTTCCTTTTTCCTGAAAAAAAATTTCCAGTGGATTGAATTCCAGAAGATTCACAAAATTTGTGGTCAAGAAAGTAGCATTAATTCCTACATCTGCTTCAAAATTTTTAGGAAAAATTTTCTAAATCAGAGGTTGGGTATTGCTGAGAAAGAGAGATAACAACAGACAAATCACTCTGAAATAGAGAAGCAACTGTCCCAAATATTTGAAATATGTTGATTTGTTTAGTTTAGAAAGATTTAGAAACTTTTAATTCTGCCTGAAAACTTAGTTGTTACCTTTCCAGTTTGACTTCAGCATAGGTTGCTATTTAAACATCATATGCTTAAAAATATGACAATTTAAAAGCCCCATTGACATAAAATGATATCTCTTCACCAAATCAAGTGAGACTTTATCAGCAGGTAAGATACACGAAATTGGGCAGTGTTGGTAGCAGATGCGGAAAATTCATCAGTATTCACATATCAAATTCGGCAGTTGCTTTTTGTGCATTTTTGAGTGATACTAGAACATAGTGCTTGAGTGATTAGTTATGCTACAAGAGTTATATTTAGATGTCACTTTTTTTCCAAAATTCAGCTTGAAATTACAGATACAAAGATGAAAGGGCCATAAATGAATTTTGTAATTGTCCTCCATTTAGGTGCAGAAGCATATGATTCATGTATATCATGCACAGACTGATGTGCAAAAATTTGTACATACTAATTCTAATGGGAGATATGAAACCTTAAAGTTTGGAAACACCTTCTTAAAGGACAGACAGTCACATTATAAGACACCATTTTCTTCAAATAGAATAACAATTTTTAATTCAAGCATAACACATGCTAAATCTTATTTATTTAATTTAAGCTCAGGTTTTCAGAATCAGAAGCTTAGGATCATACATTCAAAATAATAATGTAATTTTCAGAAGTCAGAAAGAGCCAGAGGCATTCAAAAGTTTCCTAAAACTGTGCTCTTTTGCAACCACACCCAGTTTTATATATTTACATTTAAAGAAAAAGAAATTAAATTAATAAAGGGCACTTGTTAATTAAAAAAAAAAGCACACTGTATATAATTATGAGTGTTTTGCACTACTTGAAAACTGTGAATTGTTTACCAGCTGCACCAAGATTATTACCATCCTGTGACTGATGAAAAACCTCTAATGGTAGAAAAAGAACTGAAGACTCCTTTCAGTAACATAAAAGGTATCACCTCTGGCACCTGTTTTCAGATATGTAATTCAGTACAATAATTTCTTGCAACCTATACTATCATGCATAAAATTACTGTCTTTCCCAATGATGGGTTAGTGTTTGCTGTGTTCTGGTTATGTAAATTCAGCATTTTCAACAGTACTGAGTGATGAGATCACAATATTTAGCTTCTTGGATAAATATGTCCACTAAACATGAATCTCCTTTTCTGAAAGCATGTATAACTTCTGTAATTGTGTGTCTATATTGGGTCCAATTATGTGCACTTTTTAAACGTTATTTTGTATCCACAAAATGGAAACTCATAGGTTGAAAAGATTCCTAGAAGGCCTTTTAAACATACAGGTGATTTGTATGTGGAAATATTAACAAAGAGTCACAATATATCAATTAAAAAAAAAAACCCAAAAGGCAAAAAAGCCCCTCCTCCACATGTTTGTGCATCTTCCTCAGGTTTTGTTATTTTTCTTTTTTTCTGACTTCTCATATATTGTACAATGTCTCGCTCAGTATTTTTCTGTGCATTCACTTCGACACTCTAAACCTGCCACACCTTTTGCTTTCTCCACTTAAGAATGTGCTAAACACATCGTCATTTGTATATTGCCTTTTCTCAGTAAAATTGCACTAAATCAGCATCTCGTGTTTGACAAAGGGTAATTAATATGAATAATCCCTTAAAAGCCTCCCAATAACACAATGTTTGGTAATACTGCTAATATAATGAGACATCACTTAATTGCTGCAAATTATTTGAACAGTTTTGAACCAAACTTTGCCACGTCATTAATATCATATAAAATTCTTCAAAAGTTGACCTCATATATAGGTCAACAGAACTAGAGCTAATGTCACTTCAGAATTTTATAGCAAAGATCTCTGCATATGTATTATTTTTAAAATGATAAATTCATAGGATAATAATAGACAAGAATACAATAACTGAAACCTACATGCAGGTGCTATTCTATATTAGCATGTCTGGGAGAATGTTTCCTTAAACTTCTTAGTTTCATATTTTATTTGGTATTTATATCTTCATGCCATCACATAATATGACTTTCGTGTTGAAAATAATGCAAGAGAAAATTTACATTAAGTTTTAAGGTTTGTTTTTTATTAAACTAATTTAAAATAAAATATACAAAATATACCTAGCAACATTTTATTTACAACATTTTATTTTATCAACATTTTCAAATCTTTACTAAACTTCAACTCATGGTCAAATTTGACTGAAAAAGACACTACATCTTCTTAGCCATCATAATCTGTAGTGTATTAGATTTTGTTTAGAGCTTTGACCCCTCAGTCTCAGCAGCAGTGCTCAGACGTTGCCTATCTTGGTTGACTTCAGCTACAAAATGTTAACTTGATTGCACTAAAAGAATCTGGATAAGAAAAATATTTCTTAGTTACTGTAATCTCATTTCAATGCAGTGCTTATCTTGCCAATGATACTTCAATACATATATATGACTTTTTATTAAAAGAAAAAAAGTAGGATCAATTTCAATAGGAAAAAAATTAAGAAAAAGGCTATGTCACCAATCATTCAATTTTTTTAGCTTGGTAGTAATTAATCAATAAAGTACATAATCTAAATTACTTTTACTTGAGCTTCTTACTTATTGATAGTTTTCTCTCTTTATTCTTAGCAAACATTTTCCTTTATTTCATTTTTAGCCAGGAAAATACACAAAATAAGACATTCCAAATTTATTTATCAGTCCAACAACATCAATTATTAATGAGTTTACAATTGTTGATTTTTTAATCTCAGCACCAAATTATCCTTTTTATCAACAAATCTATCCCAAAACCTAATTATTTCTGTTTCTGTTTACTAGTGAGTTATAGTGGTCAGGAATTTGCATGTTATTTTAATTAGTTTTACAATTATAGCTATGATTATTATTTTGAGGGCAAAGTAATTCAGTCTGTTGCATAACTTTTGTTCAGGGTGATTAATTAATTTTTACAAGTCATTTCACTGAGAATATCAAACCATCCATTTTAAATTCAAACCTAAGCAAAATAGTAGTCTGTAGTTCACAATGGAGAAACGACACAATTATATTTGTGCAATACAATTTTGGAAAATATAAAATATTCCAGTTGAAAATAGTTGAAAAACTATCTTCTTCCCCTTTCCTTTTCATTGTGATGATATGAAATAATTACACAATTATTTCATTGTGTTTGCATCAAAATTGATGAGATTCAAATAGGCTTCAGCAGCACTTTATAGGGATTAAAAAGAATACCCTAGCAATATCTCATAGTTTTGAGCACAGGAAAAAGTCCATGATAGTGAAGTTGGCAAGAACAGTTGTTAGAGAACTTTTTTCCATACATTCTGAAGTTTTCTCAACAACACTAGGATGGACAGTGCTGCCACATCTATAGTTGTATTCTATTTTCTGCAGCAATTTGGCTTCCATTTCATGTCTATGTCATTCATATGAGTCTCTGACACTAACTTGCAACAATCAAGATTAATTAATCCTTTCTTTATCACAAATGTAATTACCTCAACTTTCCAAAAGGAAAACCTAGAGATTTATACCACTTATGTGGGAATTACAAATTGCATAATAAAGTTTAATTGTTCCCTGAGAGTGTAAGAGTAATACATGTGTCTGAAATTGCAGCAGAGAGTTCACTGAGCTCAATAGAAGAGGGAAAAATATCTCAAGCAGTAGTTCTACTACCACAGTGAATTTAGGCTGTGACACTTTCCTACTCTTAATGATTCAGGATCAATTACCATATCACACTTAGAATCACACATATTACACCTTTTCAAGAAGCTTTTCATTTCTCCTTGACCTCCCTAATATTCTGTCCATAAATTGATAAGGACATTGAGCCTTTGATCTGGCAAGATGTTTCATCTTGTGCACAATTTTAAGCACCTGAATAATTCTATTGATTGCTGGATCCAGGCCATCTATGACTCACCAGAAGACTTAATAGTGATTAAGACACTGAATAATGACCAGGTGGTAGGGACATAGTACCCATTTGACATATTTCTCCTACATCATTTTTTGTGAATTACTTAAACTATGCCTTAAATTTGTGCTCAAAACATTAAAACACTTGCCAAATAAATACTGTGAGAATATGGTCTTTCAAGTTTGTGAGGCAGTGAAATAGTAATTTAATAGGATCCACAGAGAAATTCATAATAAACATGAATATTTTATTCAGGATTAACTGAAAGAGACCTTATGTCGTAAAGAATGGATTCTGAAAACCTGTAGAACTCCTTAAAAGAAATCAGTTAAATGTTAGCTTCATCTCCAGTGAAAAGACTTTTATGCTTAAAAATTATCAAGAGAATTAAGTGTTCCTGCTTAGAACTGATCTAGGGTAAGAAAGGCTGTGAAACATGAGCCATGATTAAGCCTGACACTGCAGCAGCAATGTAGGTGACCATCCAAAATCAAATCTTTTCACAAACGTGGCAGAACTGTCACTAAGACAGCACTGAAGGACTGAAACTAGCGGAATGTAGTGGCAAAGCATTAAAAATGTTAAAAAAATAAGTCACCTTTCTCTTTCTTGATACATAGATACATGCAAGTATATAGCTATCTACACATACAAACGCAGATATGTGTCTGCATATGAAGATGTGAAACAAATACATATATGAATCAGTTTCTTCTTCATAAGACAGAATTGTTATCAAATAAAATTGTATGGTTTTAATTTTTCCATGTTCTTAAACATTCCTAATTATGGAATCATTCTTAAATTTTGACTTTCCGTGGAAAACGTGTGTGGCATATTTTCACAAAGAAGAACAAAAGAAAGAGTTCGCTGAACACATATGGATGAGAAATCAAAGTCTTTCCATCCAAATATATCACATAAGCCTTTTGTAGGAATGCATTTTGTCAGATGCAAAGCAGTTGGGACAGCACCAGTTTTCTATATCCACTTTTGACCAGGAAACAACATCAATACATAATGGAAAATTTAATCTGATGTGGGAGATTGAAGATGTTAGCATGGAGACTAAAATCCTGAACTTAAAGCACTGTCATAGCATTTACCTTTTATTTAACTTGGTTTGCTTTCCACATGCTCATGTACATGATTTCTTGGTTTGATGTTTTCAGAAAGTTTACTCCTAGTTCAGAGAGACTTTAAATGTGTGTCATAACCTTCTGGTTTTACTCCTGAAAATGGAAAATTGTTACAGTCAATTCACTACAAGAATATATTAAATATATAGAGCTTTACTCTATAATGTAATTCTATACAATAAATATTTATCTTATTTTTGAAATTGTGGGTGCCAAAGCTATTAAAAATTTGGTCACCAGTGCTAATAAAAGATATCATTTGTATCACTGGTATTAACTTTTTTATGTGTTTTTTAATGTTCAGTTTCACTTTTGTGTAAAACGTTATAAAATATAACAGCTTAGCGTTGCTGTAAGAGCTTTTTAAAAGTTTTGGTCCCTGACTCTTTGAAATTTTAACCTCTTCTTGGCTTGAACACTGCTGTTTGGCCCACCTAACTATCAATTCATAGAAAAAAAATGGAGAGTTTTCCCCTGTTGAAGTAGCTCTTCCTCTTTGAGTGCTGAAGGGGCATTGATGTGTGGTGGAGCAGGGACTGATGGAGCAAAAAAAGGGATCTCAGGGTTCAAATAATATATCCTAAGAAGGGCTGGAGGTGAGGTGACCAGGCCTGCAGACCCACCACCCTGCATATCAAGGTGTGCCTGCAATTTTGACATCAGAGGCGAGAAGGAAAGTAGTCTCTGCCTGCTATCAGTTTGAATGTTTGGAGAGAGTAATAATCAACTTTTTCTTTCAGTTTGGAGTGGATGAGCAGCTGTCACAGTAATCCTTGCTTCATTACATAGCACAAAGTTCGGACACAAACACACTTGCTACTCCAGGGGTGGGACAGGAGTGAGAAGGACTGAAAAGCAGGATGCATGACTCCGACTTACAGACATCTCCCAGTGAGATTTCAGTCTTGTCAGTGTGGAAAGTGTAAAAGGAAGGAAGGAAAAGATTTATCTAATTCTTTTCCCCTCAAGTAATGTCAGGCTTTCCATTTCCACAGCACCCACTAAGCTGTCATGCGTAATATGGACTTGAATATATTTTCTTGCAATTCATTAATTCTATGAAAGAATAAGTTTTCTTTTCAGAGAAATGATGGCTATCCACGTAAGGAAGTTTTTGATGAGGGGTGTGAAAGAAAGTCCTAAATAACTGTTTGTAAGTATTATTGTTCACAAAAGTGACTAGTTTTTTGCAGCAATTCCAAAATTCTACTCAATGTTTTTTTTTTTCACAAACTGCAAATCGCAAACTATAACAGTGGGTTTTATTCTCTGAGAAAGTTCAAATATAATGAGAGTTTCTAAGTTGCTTTCATGCTGGTCTTATATGCCATTTCTTAACAGAAATGGTCTCAATCAATCCCCTATAAATGTCTCTAATTTTCTTCTTTTCTTTTTAACAAATTTTTCATTCTGGTATAAATGAGATTTACATGGTGTTGACATGAGTCAGCAATGTGTCCTTGCACTAAAGAAGGCTACCGGTGTCTTGGTCTTCAAAAGGAGTTATATAGCCAGCAGGGTAACGGAGCTGATCCATCCCCTCTACTCAACACTGGTTAGGCTGCATCTGGAGTCCTGTGTCCAGTGCTAAGTTCCCCACACATACTGGACATACTGGAAGGAGACCAATGAAGGGATACAAACGTGATGAAGGGACTGAAGCATTTCTCTGAGGAGGAAAGGCTGAGAGTTAGGACTGTTCAGCCCAGAGAAGGGGATGCTCAGGAGGAACTGAAGTGAAAAGGAGGGAGCCAGGCTTTTTTCAGTGGTGCTCAGTGACACGATCAGAAGGGATGGGCACTCACTGAAACACAGGAGGTTCCCTCTGAACTGGTAACATTTTCACTGTGGGGGTGAATGGAGCACTGGCACAGATTGCCCATACGGTGGAATCTACATCCTTGAAGATACTAAAAAGTTCTCTGTGGTTCTGGCACCTGTCTTTGGGAGGCCCTGCTTGAGTAGAAGGCTTGGACCAGAGTTTCCCCAGAGGTTCCTTCCAGACTCAATTATTTGATGATCGCATCTTAAATAACCAAAGGTATTGGTGGCATAAATGATTTTAAAATACAGCATAACAGTGGAACGTAACTGTCTCAGATTTTTTCCTGAATAATAAAGTCATCAAAAGTTGAAGCCTACTTATGGAGAGCACACAAAGAGAATGAGTGCAAAATTAATTTCTTGTATTTCTTGCTTTAAACTGTGTAGATCTCTGCATGTTTGGCAGAAGTACAGAGCAAGACCAAAGAGAACTTCCCACAAATTATAGAAAGTTTTCATATCTCTAAGTACTATAGATGAGGGCACTGCACTGCTTGTAGGATCCATTTGAAAACAGTGTAAGTCTATTCTGTGAGAATGACCCAAAATCCTTCAGTCAAGTATATGAAGTCAGTAATCATGTGTCTCAAATAAGCAGCAAAGTATGTATCAAAATGTAGTATTTCCTTACAAAATACTCTTGGGAACTGTGCTTATTTGATTGGGCTAGTCATTATTTAGAACATCCTCTAGGAAACTGACATTGTAGAAGGAATGGGTTCCTAAATATATTAGTACTCAGCTTGCATTAATTGTATGCTGTGCATACATCTTCCACAAATTTAAACAGGGTTTCCCGCACGTTCTTTCCTAGACACAGTTAAAATACCTGGATGAAAACACTCTTTCTTGAAAGGCAAAAGTAATAAAAATGCTGCTGGGTGATAGTTTGATGTTCAACTTCACTCTCAGAAAAAAAACTCGCAGATGTTTAAAGTAATATTTTAAATGAAAGTGTTCTTATGTTGGCAGTAACAGCAAATATTAGATTTTGAAAAAAAGATAGAAAAATAAATCTGAACTTTTTGGCAGGGGTAGTTCCATGTTGCCTTTATCTCTTCAGTAAACTGATGGCCTTAGAGAGCTGAGAAAAAAATCCAAATATAAATATGTGCCATTTCAGACATACCATTTTGATAGGGATTTCCTCTTAATCATTATAAATGGTCCTAAAGGAGAACTTGATCAAATAGTCAGGAACAGGAGTAGGTTATGGTTATGTCAATATTTCAACCAATACCAAAACAGTTCAGAATTCAAAGTTGCAGCTCCTGTGTGCTCACAAGCAACAAAAGTAATAGTAGTTCTGATATCCTTGTTCTGAAATCTTACAAGTTTTGCATCTGTGCCATCTATCTCCCAGTTACATGGCAAAAACTTGAATAATCTTGCTCTGACTTTACTTGAATTTTGCATCAGTGAAACAGAAATAACAAAATTATCTTTTAACAACAATTAGTGGTTGACAGAAAGGTGGGAAAAACAGGCTTTTGTTCTCTAGCTCATACCAGTAATGTGCTACTTGTTATAATTTTGCCAAAATATAAATAAACTGTCCAATCAATAAAAAATATCCATTGACATTTCCTTTGACTCAGTATCTTTATCAGTCACAGAAGATAAAACCATGACTCAGAAAGTCCTGATCACCAGTGGCAGTTTAAATCAAATTGTTCTGAAATTGGCTATACCAAACCATACAAATGAAAATCTGGATCAGTCAGGCGATAAGTTTTTATTTATAACCTCATTTAGTTGTTTACAGTCCTGAATAAAAAATAGTTATCTCCAGAGTGTGAAAAGCCAGTGCTATTTCCTGAGCAGACTGAAAAAGCAGTCTTGAAACTAACAAACTTAACCCTTTAAAGAAAACTTTTTCATTATGGACAAAATAAAAGGGGGAAAAAAAATGTATCTCTCAATGTAGGTTTCTACATAGCCTCCAGATAATCCTGAGTGACACTTAGTTTAATAGATTTATGGGTCAATCATATAGCACTATCTGGTTAAAGTATGAGCTTGTTTTCAGAGGGAAAAAATTTGCATAATCAGCTTGAAAGAAGATGGAGGTCAAAGAAATTTTGTACTTCTTACTGCCACTCTTAAGGGCATGGATAATTTTCACAGTGAAGAGGGAGCAAGTTTTCTCAATCCAGCCCTTCATTTAATTGACTGGTGGCCCTAATTTTTGGTTCTGGGAGTTAATAAGAATTCATCTCATCTGTGCAAGAATTTCTAATGTGAAGCTGACCTGGTTGGCACAAGTGTTAGAAGCTGACAAAATCCAAACAAACTGAACAAGTGTTATGGTAGTTCCTGAAATCAAGTTTGGCTGCAGCAAAAATCTCTGCAGAGCTTTTAGAGCTGGGTAAGATCTCTGAACTTATCAAACTTTTGGTTTGCCCAATTGTAGGGCAGAATTGTAGAGGCAGATATAAAGCAAAAATTGTTTTTAGCTTGCCTAAATTTTCAGTGATCCCTGACAGTCAGTTCATGTGGTCATCTCCAGGAATTCTCCCACTGCCATTGGTGGGCACTTGTTCTTCAAATATAAATGTGAAAACAACATAATATTATAAAACAGGAAAAGCATGGGAGGAATATTCCTTTATAATTATCTTTTATTCTGTGAAAAATAATTTTCCATGTACATTGCAGAGTAAAGGTTTGTCCTCCAAAGAAACTAAAAATAACTGTTAGAGGTGGTCATGGGGGACAATAGCTGGCAATAGTTGCAGAAAGACTAATAGCATCCATGTGTAAATACACAACAATACAATCTTTAATTTCATACTTACATATCATTTTTCCTTGTCTCATTCAGTGTTCAACATTCACTTAATGAACCTCTATTGCAATGATTTGTTTAATCATTTTCATTCAATATGGCCCGGGGCACATTTCCTGAACTACCATGTTATACATTGAATTTTTGATTTCCTAACAAGTTTTTTTCTTCAAATTCATTGCTAAAGCATGTGAAAGCAGGTAATATAAATTGGTAAAAAATAAGATGAGTAATATTAATTAATCTTCACAACTCTGGGCATACTTCCTCTTTTACATGCAGACTGCATTTACACTGTTTAGCCTAGGAGCAATCACAGGCTCAAATATGCCATTGCTACACTGCTTAATTTAGGAAGCCTGCAGGTGGGATACATACATAACCCATAGTGCTTTGCCTTGTTAAGTCTTTCTGTAAAAAGTCTCCACTGATTTGCCTGCTTTCTGTGAAATACTGCTGCAAGACATTCTGGAATATACAGGACCAGCTTTCATGGTGACTGGACATACCTGTGATTGTAGCACACAGCTGCTAGTGCCATAATTGGACCTGGAATAATGGGTAAATTTTGGACCCTTCATATTATCTTCATAGTACCTTATATTGTCAGAGCATTGTATTGACATCAACTGCTGTAAGGGCTCAGACCCTGAGGTAAATTACAGACCCTGAGATTAAATGAGGACCCTGCAAAATGAAAGACAAAATCCTGGCCACCTGTGAAAAAGTTGAACTTAAATGAAATGTCAGTTATCACAAAGAAAACTTCAGACTAAAGGAAAAAGAATCCAGAGCAATTTTCACATGTCTAAGTGTAACTCCTTGTGTTTTCTATAATTACTACGAACATTGAATGCCTTCAAATTTTGGCAAGGGGATGGATAAAAATGCTTTGGGATAAAGCCAGATTGGGTTTTTTTGGAAAATAATTTGCTGGTCAAAAATACCTACTCAAAAACACTTCAATAAGCAGCAAATATATCAGGCTAAATTAGAGTGTCTTAGATAAGCAATTTCTATTTTTTTCTTAACATATCTAAGTCATGGCTGAATGTTCACTCTTTAGTAGTGACTAGAACTGTACATACTGTTTCAGTAACATCTTTATAAGCTCAGAAAGCTGCAGAAACAATGCAGAGAATAGTGTAAGATATTTTAAGAATGCAAATGGAACTGTTTTCCAGTTAAAGTCAAGATATTTCTGCTATTGACTATGTGAGTGTAAGAGAAAAGAAAAGAAAGAGAGATCATACCAGGGGGCCCACCTATCCTGATGTGATGACCTAGGAAAAGATCTTTCTTATTTCTTAACATGTCTGCACATGGTCATTTTGTAAAGGGTTGTTTTCATCTGTTATTTTTTACAGGTTTTTTAGTGAAGTGGAAATATTTGCACTTGCAGTAAGTAGTACAAGTGAATTGAGCTTGGGAAGCTGTGGATCTATTAGCAGGACTTACATATTGGATCTGTATCTGATAAACAGATGGTCTCTATCCAAAACTCCACAGGCTCCAAGTTTCTTGGAAGTGCTACCACACACCTACACAGACCTCGCAGAATTATTTCTGCACTTGCACAGCAGTTTATCGCATTCCAAATAGATCCACTCCGTTGCACATGTGCAAACCACCTGTGAAGCACATGGACAACAGATCTGGTGTGTCTCTTGAGACAATGGGCCTGGTAGCCACACTTTCATTATGAAAAACTTTGGTTTTAGAGTATGCAATCTCCTACCTTCTTCCTCTAGCATAATACTTCTGATAATGAAGCACTTAAGTTTTGGAGTTTTTTACTGCTAATAGCCCCAAGCTGATAGATAATTGTTTTACATTGCAATAGAGATGCATTCTCGCTCAAGAATTCTGCAACTAGTGCTGAAATTTTTTTAATGTGTGACATCTCTACAAGATACAAAACTTTTGTTTTGATTTTAATGCTTTATTTTGCTTATGACACATGTCATTTGAACAACTTATATGAGTTTACCTAATTTAAATCCTTTGACTTCTCACATAAGTATTTTCCTTCCATTTCTATTATCCCATGCATGGCATTACAAAAACCTTGTCATTTTAAATTATAAATAGTAACTTTTTCTTGGTTTATAATCATTATATGCAGTGTATTACCAAAATTAGTCAGTAGAAAAAAATATAGGGATGAATGAATTAAAATTATTGGGTCATTAAATCAATATTTTAAAACATTCACTGATTTACCTGATGGGCCAGATCCTGAGCTGTGTTCTCACAAACTGTTAATTGTTTTGGTGTTTACAGGCAAAAATTACAATAAATTTTTCCTGTTTTGTGAACTGAAATATAATCCGTACACTTCCTGGAGAACAATCTCTGTTAGTTCCACATGACTTTGCTATCAGACATTCTTTGTGCCTTTTCACACTTTCTGAGATGATAGAGAGGACTGCAGAAGTTCACTTGCCTCCAAGCGTACATAGTTTTGCTCCCATCTGCTCAAAAATAAAAAAAATGTGGGTTTTTCATTAGTGTAGCAACAATTGCCAACCTTTTTGACCTTCTAACATACATTTCAACATTTTCTTTCTGTGGAGGGACACTGGATAAATCCACATTCCACAAAGATCAAAGAGAAAGTTTGTTTGCACAAGGTTTGTTTTAAAACAGAGGAGGACATCACAGTGCTTTTGTGAACTGTTCAGAAACAAGAACTGCTCCACTGGGATATAGATTTTATTTGAGTGAAAAGCAGAGTCTTAATACAGTGATGTTTGTATGGCTTAAGTCTCCTGGGCTTGCTATTGCCCCATTGAGTGTGTTACATTTTAGACTATGTACGGACTGAAGACCTTACAGTTTTTCTTCTGTTGTCTATAGAATGTTCCCCTCAATTTATTGAAAGTATCTCAAATCCAGCATCTGTTGAAAATCAAAGGAGGGTATAAGTAGTATAACTAGATCCCAAAAGCTTGTGTACATTACTTGCATCCTGTTAATATAATAAAAGCTCTTACCTTCAAATTATTGTCATAGATTTTATTCCTAGTGTAAAAAGCTTAAGCTTCCAGAGTGATAAATTATGAAACAACCATAGCTCATAAACTGAGCTTTTCTGCAAAGCTGCTTACAAATGGGAAATCAGACTATTCCAAATTAAACCACATTTTCTATTATGTGATGTGTTGGCTATTACTTTAAAGTGAAAGTAATTATAGGAAAGTAGAAAATTTCTCATATTATTGTATGTCCTCTGAGTAAAAGAAAGAAAAAAACAAACAAAAAACTAGAATGCAGCCTATGAAGTTTGAATTTCAAATTAGTGGTTTAACACTGTCTTGGTTGGGGAAGAAAAAGAGGTGGGATTCATTGTAGTTTTGTACTCTTGATTTTTGAATGTCTCTTTTTGGGTTTGCAATATTTTTCCTTTTCCTTTTAAGACAAGCTCAAAAAAAGCTTCATTATTAAGAATTTCATTACCCCGGCCTTTTTACTACAAACATTTGTGCACTGATCTCCTATAAATGGGTTAGAAGGAGAATCACTCTCCTTGTCACTTACCACAGTCTGCCAGCTTGGTAAGCCAGCTTCTGCAGATGCCCTTCCTGAAATCGAAACAGAGGGGCCTGCAGGAAACAAAAAAATGCCAGATTTCTCCTGATGCCCAGGAAAGCTCTGTGTGCTGTAGGAGAATTCTGTGTTCTTTGATAAGTGCCACTGTGCTGAATCAGCATGGTGGGCAGATCAACTTTGTGACCTTCTTGAATTTGATTGCTTCCCCCACAGACTGTCTTTGACACAGCCCTATAACATAGACTGTCAAAACTACCAAAGTAAAAGACAGCAATATTTATTTTACTGTTAAGTCATCCTTCCTCTGTGCAGATCTCAGGTGTCTTGGCATTCTCCTGGACAATTTCATATGCTTTACTGTTTCCATCAGCTGTGTGCAGGCTTTTTTGTGTGAGTGCATTCCTTGCACAGACCCATTGTCACCCTGATGTTTCACAGTGTGCTTTGAGTGTCTGGGCCTGGTTTCTAGAAACAATTCAGAACAATTTTGTAGTCTCCTGCACTTTGAACATCACTACTGTTACATATACTATATTTGGAGACACAGCAGCTTTTGTTTTGGGGAATTGTTTTCAAAGCAATATTATTCACATCAAAAACTAAAAGGAAATGCAATCTACCTGCTTTTGAGGGGAAAAAAAACCCAACCAAACCTAAGCCCTATCACACTCCCCACAACCAAAAAGAAAAAAAACACCAAACCAAACCAACAAAAAAACCAAACCGGTCTTCTCTTACTACTGCAGATGCAAATTTTAAGGACAACTTTTAGAGGGCCTTAAAATCTTTTGTGTAGTTTTCTAAGCTTGAAAGGTGTCTCAGACAGCTTAGGCAGAAACAAATCCTTGCCTAAGGATAAGGGCAAAAATCCCTAGGACAACAGCATGCCTCTTTTTGAGACAAAGAGGTTTGCAGAAAGCTGTGGTTAGTTGTCTTTTTCATTACCTCCATCTCAGTCCCTAATACATTCTGAATCCTTTCTCACTAGCAATAGCAGATGGGGTATTCAGGGTAAACATTTTCACATGTTCCTTGTTTCCATAGGCAGTGGCACAACAGGCCTTTTGCTGCACTCAGCAGCCTTCTGACTCAAGTGGCTGTCCACTTTCTAGTACCTAAGGCCAGTCCTAAGACATCCTGTTTCACTCAGTCAGACACTGTTTGTAGAGTGGGTAGTGCTAAATCAAACCATGCACTGACATCATCTGAACTGAGAGGATATTAAAAAAAAAGTTCTTGAGGCAGTATGTTCTGATCACTGTCACTGTCTGAAGCAGTGGATGATCACACTGAAACTACCAGACTTGCCTTTAAGAGGGAACATATTTTTACAGTTTTGTTATCTCATTGTCTAACGCATAAAATCCTTTTCAAGATAAATGGAAACGTGTTTACATTTCAATAACCACCTTTTCAGGTATGATTTCCTTGTCCCATATCAAAGAACACAGAATTCAATTTTTTAAGGGATATAAGGTTTGTAAACATACATGGTTAAATAGCTATAGTAGAGACTATCCTGTGCTCAGCATCTTCAGGCAGCAGGCCTACAAGGACTATTTAAGTTTTCCACAGAGTATTGTTCCGGATCTCTGTGTTTACATGGATTTAGCACCGCAAAATGTCTTTTGTACTCATTGCAAGTGCATAATCTCATAATCTGTAAGTCACTGTAAAATTAATGCGTACCTTTGCTTTACCTTCTGCTTTTCCCCTATCTTTTCCCTCCCAGCATACAGTCATTTATTACATCTTAGATTGATTAATCACTTAATATATCCCAGATATATTTTTGTCTTCATAATATTCATCTACTAGACATTATGCAATGATTTTTAATTTCCCAGCATAAGGATGAAGGGAGCCAATATAGACATTTTTCAATCATTTTTTAAAGATTTTTTTCAAAAAACAACAGGATGACAACTAACATCAGCAGAAAATATCAGAAGAAGGGCTGAAAAAACCACTTTTTATTACATGTTCTGATGCACAAGGTAGTTTATTGTATAGTGTTAGTCAAAGTGTTATCACCCCAATGCTGTGAAGACTGTGTGCTGAGAGAAGGATTTCTGAAATCCAGAAAGAACCTCACCAACATACAAACCTATAAAATCCATCTGCAACGTAGGTATTGTCTTTTGAACCCACGACATAACCCAGTTTGACCCCACTGAAGGAAAACAACAGACATGGATGCTCTGTCATGATTCAAGATCATTCTAATTTGTAGCAGAGTAATATGTCAAGTGTAGGACTAGTGGTCCAACTACAGTGAATCCCTGTCTTTATTTGTGCACATACTGTGCCTCTCTGTGCACCGAAATGTGTGTGGTATAAAGTACATACCACTTATACACTGGTCTGATAAATAACAAACAACCTTTTAATCTCTCATAAACCATGACCAAAGGTCAAACACTTCTGTCATTGACTTTTTGTCATCTGGAGGTATTATGTCTATGTGCATAGGAATTACTGTATGTACACCCAACAGATTCTCACCAATGAATGCCCCCATTGTGAAGAGATTTAAAAATCCTGTGACACCAATAAATTTTTAATAAATCCCTCCTGTACTGTATCTATATGACAGATTTTGGTGGGTCCATCACAGTGGTGGAAAGACCCAGAACAGAAAGCACAGTGGCTTTACACGCTTCACCAAGCCGCCAGTAGTGGAGGAATCCCAGTAACTGTCCTTTAGTGCTTGCTGCTGCACATCCCACAGCAGGGCAGCACTGCAGCCTCCACTATTGAGTGTTAGCTATGGCACTCTCCACACTGCCTGGCTCACTGCAGGGTAAGCAAGACACTTTATCAAGAAAAGTGTAACTTAAGCCAACCATGTGAAATTTTTCACAAGGAATAGAAGTGTGACTAATATTCACACAACAAATTCCAGGAAAGCAGAATTACATTAGACTGTAAAGAAACTAAATCCTTTACGATGAAAAAAACACAAAGGAAGGAACCCAAATAGTTTTAATTCTAGTTCTACTTTTCATAGAAAATTAATCTTTGAAAATCAGAGGCCTTGGAATGATAGAATCATTGAAATGATAGTTATAATCAGATGCCATTGAGTGTTTCCTATCCAGTATATTATGGCAAAAAGATCTACTAAGTGAGGGGAGGATATGAAGCATATTAACATGTGTGGAAGGTTGCACAGATAGACTCAGGTACAATGTAAATAGGGGAGCAAAGAGAAGAAGATGGGAAAAAATCAGAGCATTCTGTCATGTACTGTTTCACCTAGCCCAGAGTATGCAACATACTGTGATCTTGTCTAGCAATGCAGGATTCTGGTCAAGTTTTAGACGTCTTTGTTCTCACCTTTGGTATAGGTATATGGGGAGAATATGCAGAAAAATACATGTATTGTAAAGAGGAACAACTTTGAATATCAAAGTGATGAGATATCTTCAGTAAGTTTTCTTGCTTAACAGTTTTGTGACCTGTGTATCTTTCTACTTTTTATTCATCTTGCAGAGTTTGTTGTAACAAAGGATGCTATGTGTCTACTGCAGTATGCAGGCTAACAGCCTGATTTGACTGCATTTTCCTACAGCTTAAGTGTTGAGTGCTGTGAGCTGAGAACACTCTGAAAACTTTTTTCAGACATTGAATGCTAAAAATGCACTTTACCACATCAGTGGCATGCTATGTCTTCGGGAACAAAATATATCTCAACACTTGTCTAGAATTAAAGAAAAATTGCCTACTCTGTTGGCAAAGCTACAGTGGGCTGCCACCACAGAGATGGGATCCAGGATATCTCATGTGGGAAAATCGTTTTTACTGCCATAGCCTCCTTAGTGTTACACCATTACAGTCTTTTATTACAAGGGACAAATACTTTTATTCCCTGGGAGAAGGCAGAGTAGTTTTGTTCTTTTTTTGCTCATGTCTGTGAACCTGCAGGTGCAGCTAACATTTCCAAAAACAGAAGAGATGCATCACCTGACAGAGAAAATAACCAAAGAATTTCACTACACACACTTTGTTCTCCCTTGCACTTAAGGTCTAATAGTTGTAAAAATCAAAATTATTCAGGACATAGTAACTGGATAAATTTTGCTTTCACATGAAGCTGGCAATAGGATGCAATATGTATTTGCATACAATAACCTCATACATAAAAATAAACTCAACTTTACAGACAGGAAAATTTCCTTCTTCTGGATCAATGATAGCCATAGTGAATGGTCTGTCTGATAGACCCAGTAATTTAGTAACTGCCTTTTTAGAGAAGAGAAAATGCCTTTCTTTCAACATTTTTTTTCTCTAAATGGCCATTCTAATGTAACTGCCACTGATCATTACATCATGATATCATTGAGTGATTACTCAGTAAATTTTAGTCACCACAGTTATTACCCTCATCTTCACTCTTTGCATACAATATACAGTTGATGAATAGAGGTCAATTGTCTGAAGAACAAGAACTAGCTACACTATCAGCTATTTCGTTTCTCATCATCACATGCACAGACGTAGTGATTTGGGTGTTCTCCAGACACACTCCTATATAGTGCACCTCCAGATTTTTCAGATAAAGCCACTTACAGAGGAATAATACATTTGCTTTTAGAAGACACTTGGTGAAACCCTTATTCCTCTTATATAGACCCATTCCAGGCATTTGGTGAGAATTCCACTGATTCATAGCCTTTCACCTGGATAGAAAGACATAGTTGTGATTTGCTGCAGTAGATGGGATATGGAGTCAAGAAGATACAATAATAAAGGACATTCAAGCAACAACTATGTATTTGTTCAGACACTGGTTTGAGAAAGTAGGCAAAGGGCCTAGTGGGCATCACACTTGAGGAGAATGTAAGAGCAGTTCAGAACATATTAGATCAACTGTGTTGTGTGTAAGTGATTTAGAATACAATACGCCAAAGTACAGAAACCTTGTGGCTTTTAAAGAGTGGTGCTGCAGTAAATTTGCATTCTATTATTTCCATATTATGTCCTCTAGGCCTTAGTAATGACTACAGAAACCAATTCCAGATGAGTAATGCTTGTGAAAACATGCATATGTGGCTGCTGCTAGGCAGCAACAACCTAATACCTGTCCAGCTAAACTACAGTGACACATACCAAGTACTTCAACATGATATTAAATTGCTTATGTCTCTAACAAATGTCAAAAAATGAACACTATCAGGCTGAAACACCGGACTCTGTTTTTGTAAAGACCTGATATGACAAACACCACCAAGATCCCATTAAGCTCCCCTAACGAATAAAGAGTTGCACTTAATCTTGTCCACAGGCAGAGCAGATAAAAGCAGCTCTCGAGGTGTACAGTGTGCTGCTGCTGCCCTCTTAAGACAAGGAAACATAAATAATTATATATGTGCTGTAGTTTTTCTACATTTTCTCAAAGATCTTTCTCTACAAGCTATTAAAGAGCGATTACAATAAGAGGCTTGCCTAGTGTAAGCTGATGCAACAATAAATCCAGTCTATAACAAGACCTATCACAAAAAGTAAGGTTTAGTTTAAGGATATGAGACAATATGAAGAACAGAATTTTTTTTGGTAATTGTGTTGGAACCTTTAAGACAGCAAGGCATAAAGTGTGAAAACAATGATACAGCGAACACTCGTAAAACTTGAAGAAGAGATATTATCAGGGAGAAAAAAGGTCCAGTCCATATCCATGCACTTTAGGATGACATACAACTCAGTAACCTTGGTAGGCCATGAGGCAATTGCATGAAACTGCAGCAAGGATAAGTTATCATCACTTTCCATTCCTTTAACCTTTGTAAAGAGACTAGATTAATGTTTGGTCATTTGCTCATTTCTTTAAATTTTGTCTAAGACTCAGATATTAGAATTTTAATGGCTGCTGATAGATGTCCTTTGAAACTGATTTGCACAGAGTTTTATTTTTACCTAGATGAATGCTCTCCATTTTCACTTGGCTGTTCACCTCTGCATCTTTGAATTGAGTTCAGCCAGACACAACAGGGAAAGCAGAAAAGTTAAATCACTAAGTATGAAAGAATGAAGTTTTGTCCTCTTGCTCTCTATTCAAGAACCTAATATCACAAGGCACAGTGGGGTCTAAATCACTGGAATTACTGAACATACAAAAGCCATAAAGCCTTCTGCTTTCAATGGTTTCTGATGACTTCTAAATTGTACAACAAAATCATAGAATCATATAATCATTTACTTTGGAAAAGACCTCTAAAATCACCAAGTACAATCATTAACCCAGCATTGCCAAGTCCACCACTAACCATGTCCCTGAGTGCTGCATCTATACATCTTTTAAATACCTCCAGTGCATGATGCAATTGATAAAGGAATCCAGCCAATTCATCTACAGTGTTGTAGGGTATCATGGTACTAACTTGTTATACAACTGTTTGAAGATTTTTCCAGGTGTAAGTCATTATTGCCTCACCCTTAACTGTATATGCAGGTGTCATGCTAGGAAGGACAATGTATCTCTGATCAAGCAAGCATTCAAGGAGAAATGCACGTTTTAAGTAGGGGCAGAGAATATGAGATCATATGCTTTCATAGTAGAAAGAAAGACATAGTGTGGTATACCCCAAATATCTTCACATGAAAAGATTCTGCTTAGGGAGAAGTAGCACTGGCAATTACACCTATTTATTTTTGGCAGGTACGTGTCACATACACTTTAAATTCAAACTGCAAAGGAAAAGCTGATAGACTTTCAGCAACTTATTAAAATAATTGGAATTCTATAGTTTCTTTTACTACTCTGTGCCAGAAATACAAGCTTTCTGGAGAGTCTTTCCTCAAAATTAAAAAGTCATAAAAGATCTGATTAAACATTTGCCAGCTTGTTCAAAGAACTAAAGTATCTGAAATCTACTGTATGTTTACTGGACATGAGCAAATGAAGGAAAATAGCTCTGTGAATAACAGCTAAGATTCAAAAGAAATGTCACTTTCAGAATGGCTACGACAGCACCCATCTTTTCTGGAAAAATAACTGGAGTAATGACCTGAAAGTTTACCCCTGTTTCTCCATATAACTTGGCTATTTAATAAAATATATATAGACTCCATTCTATCTTTATGCAACAATCTTTAGATTATCAGCAAAACAGTGCTATTGCTAAGATTATTTAAAAATGCAAATTAAAGAGCAAATACAAACATGTGCTCTTTGTTAATTGAGTTTAAAAAATATTTGCTTACTTAATGCTCTGTCCTGGTTTGAAGACAGGTGTCTGCTAAGGAAGGCAGGAGCCTCCCTTGGAATAGGAAATGTAATCCCCTTCCCTCCGAATTAGTATAATTTTGAAATTAAAGGGGCTTTCAGGCAATGTTGTGGGAAAAGGAATAACAGTTCTTTACTAATATATATATATCTATATATATCTATATATATATATCTATCAAGACAGACAAACAACAACAATGGCAACCACAACAAACAAGAACAGAGCAAACCCCCAGTTCAGTCTCTTCTTGCTCCCTGTCAGCAATTGGGCAGGATGGGTGCGATGGCTCCTCCTCGGCTGCAGGGGGCGCTGTAGCGCAGGTCTCGGCTGTCTCTCCCTGGCAGTGATGGCAGGCGCGGCCCCAGCAGGGATGGAGCCTGGACTTCTTGT
>VZTJ01000553.1:30587-64384 GCA_013397795.1 Orthonyx spaldingii | reverse complement strand
CAGGGGTCCGGCAGGGCTGGGCAGGGCAGGGCAGCCCGACTCCCAAGCCACGGCTGGCAGACGCTGGCTCCGGGAGAGGCAGGCAGGCAGGCAGCAGGAGCCAGGAAAACTCCACAATGGTGACAAGCAACGGCAACTTCCCTCCTTCTGAATGCCGAGAGGCAAAGAGAGCGAGCTACTGCTCTCCTTCCCTTTTCCCAGCTCAGCTGTCACGAGATCTCTGCCTCCTTCAAGAGGGAATGTCCAAATAAGGGAATAGCTACTTACAAGTTTTTTTACTCCACTGGTCTTTCTATTGTTTTTCCTAAGCACCCAGTCGTTATGGTGTCTTAGCAACGTATGGGCAAAAATTCCCTAAGATAAGAGAAACAAAAAGAAGGATTCCAAACCCCAACATGCTCCTTCTCTCAACACTCAGTGTATTTGTTAAAGGCAATCACAACTCCAAATGCAAACCCTGTGGTCAGAGTGGAATTCTTCACGTGCTAAAATATTTAAAATGTTTTTGTTGGATCACAGCATATAAATTATCTCTTGAGGACCCTAAATAGGTAACAATACTACAAATTGAAAATATTGTTACAAGACTGCACGAGATCTTGAATTATCATTTGGGTACGTGTTAAAGATTTTCAATGACGCTTTCCAGAAATTTACAATACAGCTGTGAACAAATCAAAAGTGGAGGAAAGGGAAAAAAATGAATGGAGAGTTTGTTCAGAAATACTTATGGATTCCCAACTTTTGTCTGGGTGATATAGAAGAAGAACACCGTGTCAGAGGCAGAGCATCCTGAGTGCTTGTCACTAAGCAGCACTTGGAAGGGCTGCTGCACTGTCACAAGAAAAGAGCAGTTCTTTCTACCACACCATGCTTCAAGTCAAACAAAACAATGTAATATGTCTAATGCTATTTTTGTAAGGAAGCATGTACTTTTCTTAAAAGAAAGCAAAAACACATTCTGAAGATTGTTTAAAGTATTTTTTCTCTTGCTTTTCTCACCATACTTTTCATCTGCCTTTCATTGTTAGTATTCATTTGGTTTTGATAGGTTTCTTTCTGCTTGTCCAGTTAAGATGCCTGGGCTACATGTTATACTTTTCTATGCATTTATTATATTATACATTCTGAGAATGTATCAAATATTATACATTCTGAGAAAGTTTATTTATCATAGTGAAGAATTCAACTGCTTTTGGGGTTACATTTTGGGTAGAGCAGATTTTAATGCTTTTTTTGACACCCTATAGCCCTGTGCTTGACAGCTTCACCCAAATTTCTTTCTAAAATATCACCTGTCGTTTCCCTTGTGCTGATAGTACTAATTTATGCAGAAAACTCTCACATGATGCTTCTTTTAAAAGCTATGCAAACCTTCATATTCTGCTATTTAAATTTCATAAAAGAAAGGGTAGGGTTCACATTGTATTCTTCTGGTGAAATTTCAGCCTTTCAACTATTACAAGCATCTCCTGATTTTAGCATACTTTAACAAGGCATTGATTTTATCATGATGCATTTGTTCTCCAAAGTTTCATGCATGTGAGTGCTTAAAACCACTGGTTCAATATTAACCATGGAGAAAAAGCGTTATGGTATCAGAATCTTGCTCAGAATATGAATCAGATTTCCACAGCTGTGCAGCATAAATAACTGCCTTCAACACATCCAACTGGCACAGCTTCATGGCATGTGTATATTACGAGTCTCTGGTCAAAGTATAGGACAAAGTACTTTTATTACATCATTGGGATTCTGATCTTCCTCCCTTTATTGTAAATAAATTGAACTTAATCAAGTAATTGTAGCATAAATCTGAACCATGTTTTATGAATCAGAATCAGGCTTACTTCTACAACACAGGATGACACTATCCTTTGCAGATTGTTTCATATAATTTGCTTCAAAGGCTTCGGCTAGTCATTTCTCATGTGCTCTCCAGTCTTGCACTTCAGTATAATCTTCCTTTTTCTCTTAACCTGTCATATTAGATACTTTTTCCTATTTATCTGTACAATGGAAAATCAGCTAGACTATATGCTGTGACTATTTCTTAATAGGGAAATATAAATTAGTGCCTTCCTGGCTTTTGAACTCACACAAGTGGAGAAATCTAACTTACTGCACTTAAAATGTCACACAAACTCATTTCCTGACTTATTGGAATGCTTGTTGTCTATTAGTAATGTCAGCCAAAAGAGGGCTTTCCTTCTAGTATTTAATTTTGTGTCTACTCTTTAATTTTGTGGGGGTGTTTAAATTTTATATTCATCTTCATTGTGCATACAGAAGTACAGAAGTACTCAGCTGTCAGAAGAAATCAAATTTTGCAAGCTCCTTGAAGCTTTGTATGTATCACAGACTTTTATCTAGCCAAAAAATTGCGGTGCTAGATATTGATTTTGATATAAAATTTGTAGAGTGTGTTTTAGTCTGGCCATTTTAAGATATCTCATTTGCTGATGCAAATAATTCTAGGCCCAATTTAGATAATTTGACTTTAACGTATCCTATCAATTTGAAAAAAACATCTCTTTGGATGTCAAGCAACTATGTACATCAGTTATTTAGGCTCATAAGTTTAAACTTATAAGCAACAGGCAATGTGAATAATTCTGCCACCATTATCTCTAGATTGATTTTGCATTTGCTTCTGATCCGTCTTTCATTGTCATGCTTCATTTACAAGTATTTGTTCTACCTCCCCTTGTTAGCTGGGCTACCCTTACAAATCAGTGCTATTTCCCAGTTGGTTTTACTAAAATCACTGGGGATTGTTTGGAATTTCTGGTGTCAGATGTGTTGAGACTGACTGTTTAACACACAGCTTAAATGTGTGTTAGTGTTCTAGTGACACACAAGAGAAAATAGAATTGGGGAAATTGAGGCAGAGGAGGGGTGGGAAGTACCCTCAGTGCTTTCTTGATTAGTAAAAGAAATATTTATACACCAAGTATATGTACTGTTGCTCTAATAGCATATAGACTAAATACTGTGACTATTTCTTAACATGGAAAAATAAATCGGTGTCTTCCGGGCTTAGATGACACCTATATCATACTTTAGACAGAGATGGCTGAAGAATGTATTCAAGCCACTAGCTTCTGTTCATTCATATTGTTTCACTATTAGTCTATTCCTTGGCACAGTTTTTTTTGGCCATACCAGCTAGCATGTTTGAAAGACAGACAACACAAAACAGGGAGAAGTGGTTGGCAGACATAGTGTTCTTGTTGTGATTCAGGGGGACCAGGAAGGACTGGAGAATGGAGCTAAGAGGAAGTTCCTAAAATTCAACAAGGGGAAGGGAAAAGTCTTGCACCTGGGGAGGAACAACCCCAGGTACCAGAAGACACTGGAGGGCTGACCTGTTCTTTGCAGGGCTGCTAAGAAAGCACTGGCAGGCAGTCTTGGCAGGTAAAAAATTGACCGTGATCCAACAAAGTGTTGTCATGGTGAAGGCGACCAGTAGTGTGCTGTCAGAGCATCACCAGCAGTGTGAGGAAGGTTGTCTTTCCTCTCTACTCAGCAGAGGAGGGCTGTGAAGCCCATTAATGAACAGGAGCATGTCTCATGAGGAAAGCCTGAGGGAGATGGGACTTTTTGGCCCAGATAAAAGGAGGTTTGGCAGGAGATTTTATTAATACCCAAACAGAGGGTATAAAGAAGATGGCATAAGGCTTTTCTCACTGACAAGATAAGAGGCAATAAGCACAAAGACACCATGAAATTCCATTTGAAGACAAGAAACCTCTTGCTGTTGTTTTTGTTGTTGTTGTTGCAAGCATCATTAAATTCTGACACAAGTTCCCCAGAGAGGTTTTAGAGTCTCAGTTCTTGGGGCTATTCAAAACATGAGCAGACACAGCCCTGGCCAGCCTGCTCTCGCTGACCCTGCTTGATCAGGGTATTTGCACTAGATAACATCCCATGAGATCGACTTTCAACAATATGATTCTGTGAAGTACAGTTTAGGGAAGTATGAGATCTCTCAACAAGCAGTGTATATGAAACTGCACCACATCAGGCTCTTTCACCTCTCTGTAATCCTTTACCTGTATATGTTTGCTCTTTCCAATACGTCCCTATGCATGGAAATGCAACATCCCAGGACAGGAAATTAATGCAATAAAGTGATCACCCTGGTGGGCAGTGGCGCAGTAAAAAATACCTATTGCTGATGATGCCTTGGCCTCTCTCCAGAATCCCTGGAAAACTGCTTGGCAGTAAAGGACCTGGGGGTGCTGGTCGACAGCTGCCTGAACATGAGCCAACAGTGTGCCCAGGTTGCCAAGAAGCCCAAGGGCATCATAGCTTGAATCAGAAATGATGTCCAGCAGTATCAGGGTGACGACCATCCCTTGTACTCCACAGTGGTGAGGCCACACCTCGAATTCTGTGTTCAGTTTTGGGCCTCTCATGACACAAAGAACACTGAGGTGCTGGAAAGAGACCAGGGAAGGGCAACATAGCTAGTGAATGGTCTGGAGCACAAGATTGATGAGGAACAGCTGAAGGGTGTTTAGCCTGGAATAAAGGAGTATTAGGGGGGACCTTTGAGACCTCATTGTCCACAACTGTCTGAGAGGAGGTTGTAGCCAGGAGGGGATCGGTCTCTTCTCTGAGGTAACATGTGATGGAACAAGAGGACATGGCTTCAGACTGTATTCTTCATGGAAAGGGCTGTCAAGCACAAAAAGGATTTTGTATGGTTAGGTCACCATCCACAGGGTATTTCAAAGACATGTAGATGTGACTCTGAGGAACATGGTTTAGTGGTAGACTTGACCGTGTTGGATTAGTGGTTGGACTCAGTCTTAAAGGTCTTTTCAATCCTAAACAATTCTATGATTCCATGACTCTGTTGGGGACTTTTGTTGGGTTTTTTTAACCTGCTTTTGTTTATTATAATTTACAATACATAATGATATTACTGCTGCACTTGGGTATCAAAGAAACTTTCAGAGTGCAAAATATCTTTCTTACTTTCTTCACATGAGTCTGTGGGACCCGATGGGATGCATCCAAGAGTCCTGAGGGAATTGGCTGTTGTGGTTGCCAAGCCTCTCTCCATGGTATTTGAAAAGACTTGGCAGTCAGGTGAAGACCGAGGTGACTTGAAAAGAGAAACATTTGTACCCATTACTAAAATGGGTAGAAAGAAGGATCCTGGGGACTCTGATGTGTCAGCTTCTGTGCCTGGGAAGATCATAAAAAGATCCTCCTAGAAACCCTGCTAAGGCACATGGAGGACAGGGAGGAGATTCCACACAGCCAGTATGGTTTCACTGAGGGCAAGTCGTGCCTCACCAACCTGGTTGCCTTCTATGACAGGGTCATTCTATCAATAGAAAAGGGAAGGGCTACAGATGCCATTTATCTGGACTTCCGTAAGGTCTTTGACACAATTCCCCACCACATCCTTCTCTGTAAATTGGAGAGATATAGGTTTGATAAGTGAACTGTTAGATGGATAAGAAAGGAGTTGGATGATCTCATCCAAAGAGTGGTGGTCTATGACTCAGAGTCTTGATGGACATCAGGGACAAGTCTTGGCCCTGAGGGACCAGTGTTATTTAATATCTTCATCAGTGACACAGATGAAGGGATCGAGCTGACACCCTCAGCAAGTTTGCAGATGACACCAAGCTGAGTGGTGCAGTTGACACTCCTGACGGATGGAATGCCATCCAGATGGACCTGGGCAAGCTGGAGAAGTGACCCATGGGAATCCCACGAGGTTTAACACGGCCAGATGCTGCTGCTGCACCTGGGTCAGGGAAACCCCCAGTGCCAGCCCAGGCTGGGGATGAACAGATGGAGAGCAGCCCTGCCCAGAAGGACTTGGGGGTGCTGGGGGTGAGAGCTGGACATGAGCCGGCCACGGGCACTCCCAGCCCAGAAAGCCAAGTGTGTCCTGGGCTGCATCCAGAGCCCCGTGGGCAGCAGGGCAGGGAGGGGATTCTGCCCCTCTGCCCCGCTCTGCTGAGACCCAACCTGCAGAGCTGCCTCCAGCTCTGGGGTCCCAGCACAGGGAGGACATGGAGGTGTTGGAGAGAGTCCAGAGGAGGGACACTGAGGTGATCAGAGGGAGGGAGCATCTCTGCTATGGGGAAAGTCTGAAAGAATTGGGATTGTTCAGCCTGGAACAGAGAAGGATTAGAGGTGACCTAATTGTGACTTTTCAGTACCATAAGGGAGCTCACAAGAAAGATGAGAGCAACTATTTGCAAGGGCATGTAGTGACATGACAAGGGGAAATTACTTCAAACTGAAATGGGGTAGGTTTAGATTGGCTATTAGGAAGAAATTCCTTACCATGAGGGTGATGACACACTGGAATAGATTGTCCAGAGAAGTTGTGGAAATCCCATACCTTCTTCAATGCCAAGTTGGTGGAACTCTGAGAATCCTGATCTAGTGGAAGATGTCCCTGTCCCTGGTAGAGGGGTTATAACTAGATGATCTTTAAGGTCTCTTCCGACTCAAATCATTCTATGATTTTATGATTCTAATTGGATAAAAACCGAAAAGTATAAATGGGCCATTCTCTAATATTATAGATTTTTTTAAAACCCAGCAAAAGTAGGAAACTAATCTTTATATGTTTTTTCTAAGAACTATCATCTTTAATTCCATTTTATAATTTTTAATCCTGATGGTAGGTAATACAGAAACCACTTCCTGTGTCCAGCAGGTATATGGTGCTGTGTCATTGAAACCCTCCTGAACTTTGAGGACAGATGCTGATGTATACCACTGCTCACAAGTTTGGGAATAGTCTCCTTTGTTTTGTTGCCTTTATTTTACTCAGTGCATGCAGATAATGTTCTGGATTGTGTTCATTTTAACCTAAGAAGAAAAACCTAGAATCCATTCAGAAAGTAGTAAAAGACTTCTCATCTCTTTTCATTTTAGAAATATTTTTTTTCATCATCCATAATAAGAATGAGATCTGATTGAGTGTTAACTAAGATTTGGACTGAATACAAACCTCAATTAAAAGAAAACAAAATAATACAAGAAACTTAAAATTCTACCTATATTGTATTTGAAAATCTATAGAGGATAAGCACCTCTCATGAGTCTTGACTGCATGAATTTTAGCTCAGCTAGCATGTTCACTCCTGAGATATATATGCATTTTATTACGTTTTTCTATGGCATATAAAGCAATACAAAATATGGTCATTAGGGGCTTGGAGGTATTTACTCCAATTTTTCATTTGACTACTAACTAATAATTTATTAGTTGTTATTATTATAATTAAGTATTTTTTTGGCATACAGATAAAATCAAAGAAAACTGAAAAGACCATGTTTTCAGATGTTCTCCTTGATAGGAATGTTTATTTGTTCTGTGTTGTTCTGATTTGCTTAAATGACATTCATTTTTCTCTGTTGTTTTGTTGGGGTTTTTTTAATAAATGTTGACACAGCTAAATTTGAAAGAATTTAAATATATTCCATTTCCTGGTTTAGATTTATTCAGATAGGCAATTATGTTGTGTTATTCTTACACGTATTTCTTATCTGAATCCTGCAACCTTTTATTTGTTTGTCACTCTCATTCTTCCATATTTGTTTAATCTCTCTTATTCTTTAACTAATAAACATTCAAGATAAAACTTTCTTGAAAAACAAATTGCAGTAATACACAGTAAAACATGACCTTGTTTTTCAGCACCTTCCTGATTCTTATATTCATAAATTTTCAATTTTTAACCCACAATCTGAAGAATCATATTTGCTTTTTAAACTTAGTCATAAGAAACCACACAGGTAATTGGCACAGTACTTGAAGTAGCAAGTTATATGTGATTATATCAGTATCAGTTCTCAAGGGCATTAATTTACTGCTGTGACACTAAGAATCCCTGGAGCTTCAAATCCTAAACATTTTCCCTTGTCTCTGATAGCTAATACATTCCATAACGAAGTGCACTTAAGATTTATGAAGTCAAGCTGGTGTTCCCAGATAAATCTTTTTGAATTTTTCCTTTCACAAGAATTAAAGAGATATCTTTTATGTTGTCTCCAATAGTAACCAGAATTTCTTTGGTCTTAAGAGAGGTATTTTCAGTCCAATCACTTCAGTGGTGATAGAGTTACCTGCCTGTCTCATATAACCAATGAAAGTCTTCTTTATACTGAAGTAGAGGAAGTCCATTCTCTTTAAGGGTTTATGGTGTGACCCAGCAAAAATCTCTGAAAAGAACAAAATGCTTGTGATTATTCTTTAGTGAACCTCAAATATGCAAAGTATTTTCCTAACACAGAAACAAACACAAAGTCCAGTGTATTTTCTGAAGGAGAACTGCTTTCAAACACTGAAAAATATAATCTAAAATGTCTACAGAAGTTGCAGCACTGTGAGATGTTATCTTAATACAACGGAAATGTTTTATTGTATAGGTTATCTTAATATAATAGAATTGATATAGTCTGAGCACCAGTCCTTCCTGCAGTCCCTTTTTAGTAAGGTTCTGCATAAATGAGGCAACAAAACAGGGACACAACTATTAATGACACACTACAAAATAGGCAATAATTAGAGGGGTGGGAGAAAGAGAAAAAAATTTATACAACCACTATTACTTTTTCCCCTAATTTTTCTACTCCTCCTGAAGTCCTCAATGTAGTCTCCATTTTTGTTTACATTACAAGGCTAGTTGATTTGTTATTCATTTGTTAATGGATGCTAATTGATATTGATCTCAATGCTTTGTTTATTATCAGCTTCTGGTGAACAAATTATTCTAAGGCCATATAACTGGAGTGAATTGTGGTCCCGGAGGCAGAATCAATATGCATAGCAAAGTCTGAAAAAACATTTCTGCTTTGAAGCACATTGCAGTTAAGAAAGATTTATTTAGAAAGCATGGATATAAACAGAGGAATGGGACACCTACAAAGAGATGGTAGGGATAGGAGCTATGACATATCAGGAAAAAAACATGAGAAGGTTGCTGACACCACAGACACGTTTAATTGGAAATCAACTCCTATCCTTCGGTGTCTGCAGTACTGGATCTGTCTAGGATCAAAGACTCACATACAGGGAAGATGAGATACTTCCTTACTCTTTTTGTAGCTTTGCAACTACTTCGCAAAACCAATAGAGTTAGAAATAAAAAGAGCAATCAAAGCTGCACTTTACATTAAAGTAGAAAAACCCCTCTATATATGTCTTGGTTTCAGCTTTGATGGAGTTGGTTTTCTTCCCAGTAGCCTGTCCAGTGCTGTACTTTGTACTCAGTGTAAGAACCATGTTGAGAACACACTGATGTTTTGGCTCTTGCTAAGCAGTTTTCCCTGAGCCAGGGACGTCAGTGTCTCATGCTCTACCAGTGAGAGGCTGCACAAGAAGCTGGGAGGAATGACGGTCAGGACAGGTGACCTGAGTGAGCCAAAAGGATATTCCAACACCACAGAATGTCATGACCAGCATATAAACGGATTTATTTGGTAAACCATAGCAGCTGGAAGGGAAGGATGAGTCCTGCTCAGAGACTTACTGGGAAATGGTCAGTAAGCAGCTGTATTGCGCATTTCTCTGGGTTTTATTCATCTGTCTTTCTCCTTCTCATTACAGTTGTTATTTTTGTTATTATTTTGTTAGCACTATTATTATCATAATTATCTTTTATTTATTTTGTGTAGTTTCAATTATCAAACTATTCTTATCTCAACCCACAAGTTTTATTTTTGTTTTTCAATCTCCTTCCCAACTCAGCAAGAGGGTTGGAGGGGAATCACTGAGCAACTGCCTGGTACTTAGTTGCTAACTGGGACTAAAGTATGACAATATGAAAAAGTGTGTAAAGATTATGTGTTAAATGATATTCAGTAGAAATGCATGAGTTCCTCTGTCATTCTGTTTTGCTGCATCACTGTTAGTATCTTTCTCCTGCAGGCCCTTGTCTTTGCAAGTTTCCATTTCTCCAGATCGTCTGTCCTCCCTTCCATGTATGTTCCATTCCTTCCCCTCCCTCCAGCATGTCATTGAAGGAATCTCTTGCTGTTTTGTGCAGGCTCGGGTCCCCTACAGACTGCACTTGGAACCATAAACTCAAACTCCTTCTGAGCCATGCAGTTTATACTATGGGCAAAACCTCTGAAAACTGAACACTGAATAAATTGTCTGGAGGCTTTGTTGTCTAGTCACCACTGAGAAGAGACTACAGTCAGACGATATGGCATATTCCTTTGTACAATATAAATTAGGGGAATTTTACAGTTATAACAGCTTGAGTAATATAATATTAGAAATATAGTTATATATCTGTTCTATTTTGACCATACTGAGGAGTTCTAGGACTGGATGGTGAAAAAAATTCTGTGAACACTGCCACTGCAATGTCATTGGTATGTGACAGGTGTTTCCATGAAAAGCCACTTATTCTTGTGGATGGACAGATTCTGAAGTAAGCTGCTCCTGTGCCAGAGAAGACTAGGGTAATAAAAGCAAGTCCTTCTTTGGAGATTTGTAAGTATAATGGAAAAGAAAGTAATATATTTACTGAACAGTAATAGAACATTTTCTAATAACACTCAGATGGAAGTATTGCCAAGTCTTTCTTAAGGAGTAATGGAAATGATACATCTGTATGAATAAGAAAAGATTATTTTCTCCAGCAATAAAATGAATGATAGAATGGTTTATTACTATTGCCAGAAAATTTATACCGACAAGTATACCCACATAATTCATTGCATGAAAAAGAACATTGTATTGTCTTGTCAAAGAAAATAATCATTTTAATTTAAGACGAATTGTACTTTACTAGCTGGTACAGACTTCATAGATCACAGATCTGAGTAATGAAACTGATTTAAAGAAAACAGCTAAGGTATTACTTTAACAATTACCTGATTAGAACAACTTAGCCCATATCAGGGTTTCTGGCATTTTTTGAAAGTCATTCTGCATGAACTGACTCATTTTACAAAAATAAAATACCTTCCATAATACCAAGCTTTAAAGTTTAAGTATACCTCAAGGTATCTAAGTTGCTTCACATGCTGAAGGGAAAAAATAATTCTGTCATCCCGTGCTCTGGAAGAATTGTTCTAGAAAATTATGGTCCTTCTGGAGACATTTTAATCTCTCATTTTATTTGAATCATACAAAGCATGCTACTATTAGAAAAAAAAATCCTCAAAGGGTCTCACCTTTTTAAGTAGGAGAGGGCTGAGACAGTGCAGTATACATTAGTGTAATGACATGATATGTAAAAATGGAACTTAATCTCTTTCACTTAGGCAAAGGTGTGGTGTGAAATCTTTTCCAAGGATAGTAAAGAGAGTTTTTTCAAATATATTAATGTCAAAGGGCAGTGTAGAAATAACATAGGCTTGTTACAGGATGAGGATGGTCACTTCCCAAACAGGGATATGGATAAGGCAGAGATGTTTAATGTATTTTTGGCCTCTTTCTTCAAGACAGATTGTGGACAAAGCGGGTCTCAGTGCCCTGCACTGGAGGACAATGACTGCAAAAATGACCAATTCCCAGTGGACTTTGAACTTGTGCAGGATCTGCTGCTACAGCCAGATCCCCACAAATCCATGGGCCCTGACGGGATTCATCCAAATATCCTCAAAGAGCTGGCTGGTGTCATCGCATTTCTTGATGATTTTTGAGCAGCCCTGGAAATTTGGAGAGGTCCCAGTTTAAAGGAAGCTGGTGAACATTGCCCCGATTTTCAAGAGGGGAGCGGAGGACCCTGAAAACTACAGGCTTGTTAGTGTGTTGTGGTTTAGGAATGGTATTCCTCAATTCAGTGGCCCCCCTGAGACTCCTAAACCACACACTGTTCTCTCACCTCCCCTTCCCCTTCCTGTTCCACTTCTTCTTCTTCCTGCTGTGGTAGGATAAAGCTGAGAATCAGCAGCAAAAAAGGTGAAGATCACGGGTTGAGATAATAATAGATTACTAGAAACAGCAATCAGATAAGAAAACAAGCAGTAACAGCAACAAAAGTATACAAAAGAGAGAGTGATTCACATGCATAAATGCTCACTGCAGACCCTGAGACAATGAACAATGATGGTCAGCTTTGGTTTTTTTACAACCAGAAGGCACACCCCTCTTCTCCAAAGTCAAAGAGTCCCTCTGCTTCAGGGTCCCCACGATGATATTAGGTGGAATAGAATAACATCCACTCTGGGCCACATCCCCTCAGTCACACCCCCTCCCAGCTACTGCAAAACATTAACCCTGCCCTAGCCAAAACCAGGACAAAATCTCACTTCTGTTCCCAGTAAAATAATGGAAAAGATTATTCTGGGAGGTATTGAAAAACACCTGGAGGACAACACTGTCATCAGTAACAGCCAACACAGCTTCATGAGGGAAAAAGTCCTTCTTATGAACCCTGATTTCCTCCTACAGCAGGGTAAACCACCTTGTTGATCAAGGGAAGTCAGCTTATGTAATCTTGGCAAAGCTTTCATACTGTCTCTCCCAGGATCCTTCTGGACAAAATATCCAGCCCACAGCTGGGTAACAGTGTTACATGATGAGTGAGCAACTGACGCACTGGTTGGGCACAAAGAGTAATAGTGAATGGGGTGACATCAGACTGGTGACCTGTCACTAGTGGGATTCCACAAGAGCTCCATCCTTGGCCCTGTGCCCTTCAGCACCTTTATTAATGACCTGGACAGAAGACTTGAAGGAACACTAAGTGTGACAATAAGACTAAATTGGGAGGAGCTGTCAACTCACTGGAGGACAGGGAGGCCCTGCAGAGAGACCTTGACAAATTATAGAGATGAGCAATGACCAATTGTATGGAGATTAAAAAGGGCAAGTGCTGAATTCTGCACCTGGGATGGAGCAACCCTGGATGTAAAGACAGACTGGGGAATGAGATGCTGGAGAGCAGCACCACAGAAAGGTACCTGGGAGTCCTGGTCCCTGGCAAGTTGAATATGAGTTAGCAGAACCCTGGTAGCCAGGAGGCACAACCTTGTCCTGGGTGGAATCACACACACCATCACCAGCTGGGCAAGGGAGGGGACAGTCCCACTCTGCTCTGCAATTGGGTAGCCTCACCTTGAGTTCAGGGGACAACTTTGGGCACCACAACATAAAAGAGATATAAAACTTGTAGAGATCATCCAGAGGAGGGCCACAAGGGTGATGAAGGATCTGGAGGGGAAGCTGTGTAAGGAGGGGCTGAGGTCACTTGGCCTGTCCAGCCCGGAGAAGAGGAGACTGAGGGGAGACCTCATCACAGTCAGCAACTTCCTCTTGAAGGGAAGAGATGGGGCAGGCACTGATCTCTTCTCTGTGGTGACCAGTGACAGGATCTGAGGCAATGGCCTGAACCTGTGTCAGGGGAGGTTTAGGGTGAATATTAGGGAAAAGTTTTTCACCTAGAGGGTAGTTGGGCACTGGAACAGGCTCCCCAGGGAGGTGGTCACAGCACCAAGCAAGTCTGACTACAAGAAGTGTTTGGACAATCCTCATACGTGGTGTGATTCTTGGTGCTGTTCTGTTCCGGGCCAGGAATTGGACTCATTGATCCTAAAGAATCCCTTCCAAATCAACATATTCCATGATTTTATTATTCTATGATTCTATGCTCTAGTTCAACCTTTCTTCACAAAAGAAAGAAAGCCACTAAATATGTGGTAGTGTGCCAACCACCAGGGACATCCTACTGGCTTGGCCACTCACCGCTCTGCATTCTACATGTCCCTCCTCTGTTCACCCAGGGCTGGCCAGCTGTCACGGGCTCGTCATTAGTCTATTGACTGGCCTCTCGCCCTGCCCACCGGGGAGAGAGGGCATAAAGGACAGAGGGGAGAAGGGGGCTGGAGGAGTCTGGCCACGTTGCCCACTACACATCTGGTTATCCGTTTTTGCCTCCGTGAGGGAGAATAAAAGACTCTGATAAACGCAACTAGTACGTCTGTCATTGCCTGCCAGAAGCAGCCACCGCCCGGCCCAGGATCGGAACTCCCGGGGCAGGGAGCTTCGGGGGCTAGACTCGGTGGCCTGGAGGAGCCCATTGAGGAAACAGGAAAGCAACATAAATATATTTATAGTGTAATAGTAATCCTTTTCTTTTGCACATTTTGATTGTTAGAAACTTATAAGAAACCAAATATAACGATAATCCATAATTCTGAATCACATTAAGTCTGATGCAAATTAGATTAGTATAGAATTGGATATTCAATTATACCCATTATAATAATAAGCAAAGTCTTGAAACAAGCTGAAATCAGGCAGTTACTCTGTTACATTTAACAAATAGGACACACAAATTATTAAATTAACTTAAGCTGATTTAAATTGTTGAGTAAGGGGAGTAATTTTAAAACAATTTTAGATTTATTTTAAATATAACTTAGGTAGAGGGGTTGTTTTGGTTTGTGTTGTTTCTTTTTTCTGTCTTACTTCTGAAAAAAATCCATAATTTTTCCAATTTCAAACATTAAAACCAAAAAATGGACTCATTTTAAAAGTTTGTTGGTTTTTTTTTAATGAAAACATGGTTGTTTCCTCTAAGGAAAGACAGGCTGCCCAGTTTAGCTGATCTGTTATCAGAATATATCCCTGGATTGAGATAAATGAAACCTGTTGATTCTAACACTCACATCCATTGACATGCTTTTAGAGAGCAATCTAAAGTCACTACTGACACCATAGTGCATTCTATATCATAGGTGGGACTGCAGAACCCAGAGTAGGTTTTCAGTGTTTCAAAAGACCAATAAAAAATGAAGTAGAGGAACTAGGATGGGAATCAAATATGAAATTTCTCCTAAAATTTTCAGTGAAGATTAAATTCTCTCACATGTTGTGTGTGTAAACATTTAAATTCAGAGTTTATTTTAGTTTTACTGTGTTTCCTCACTCTTCAAGCCAGCTGTTTTCTTTCATCTGGAAAAAGGCCAAGATGGAGTTTCTGTGGGATGCTCAAGAGCTGTAACTTATTTTCATGGCATAGTGGAAAGACAGTGTCTGATTTGCAAAATCACAGCTGCATAGATCATATTTTCTGTTGCCTGATTAGAGACTATTGAACATACCTTAGATTTTATGACTAGATTATATTTCTTGAGAGGAAAAGAAAGGAACAAAGAACATAAACAACAGAAGGTGATGCAGTCTGGTCTGCAACTTTAAGTTCATTGTCACTCTCAGGCAGTGAAATACCTACCTTAGTGACAGGGATTTTAAATCTGTCTAGGCCAATTGCACTTATTTTTCTTGAAGAGTCACATCAACTAATTCTAAATTCAGAATAAAGTTTTGGGTAGTTAGAGATTTTCTTCTTAACATGAGAACAAAAAGTGAAGTGAACTAGTGAGTTACACCAAAAAACCTGCCTAGTTGTGACAAAATGAATTAAAAGACAGAGTATTTTGGTTTTGAATTCTACTCAGCAGTGAAGAAGAGTGTAAGATGCCAGGTGTTAAAAGCTGTATTCCTGGCACTCATCAAGTTTTAGGGAGAGCAGTTTCAGGCCAAAAAATAAGTTTATGTTTATGCAAACAGATGATCTTCTCAGATGCATAAACAAGAATAACAACAAAAACAGTGTTTTGTTACAAATGTAATAGTTACAAACACTAGTACTTGTCACTGTATCCAGCCAAGGCTGTCCTTAGAATTATCCAAAGGGAAGGATCTTCCATACAAACACAGTAAATAAAAGAACTGACCATTATGAAAACTCTTCCTGCTTGGAAGAGCTACAGTATAAGCATGAGGAAGCAAAAGATGAACACAGTGCATGGAGGAATTTGAGAAAACCATTAGCCTGTACTGATCATTGTGGTAAGCAGCAGAGACAACATATGACTGCATTAGCCATGTCATGTCTTTGCAGACCCTTCTCCAAGAAAAGGTTTTAAGGAAGGGTTTTATAGCAAGTAACACAAACATAACAAGGATATTCAGTCTCCTGCCTTAATTGGGACTACTGGGGTGGAGAATTACATTTGAATATCCTGATATTTATTCATATCAGTGCAGTCTCTAAATTTAAAGTATAAATGAAGACAAAACTACTTACAAAACCAGTATTTACCTCAAAAATCCAGAAAACATTCTCCTATCATAGAACTGTGAGTTACCAATAGACACATACATTTGAAAAAAATCTAGCACTTCCCTGGCTCTGTCAAAAAATCTGAAATGCTGTAATAACTTATAATACATTACTGGGCAAGCAGACCCTAAAAAGACCAAAGTCTACTCTCCTGAAACCTGGTGCTGTGGTCCTGCTTTCTGCCCTTCACCCTTTTTGTAGGATCATGAACCCACAATCTCATGGTCCCTGCAGCCAAGACTACCCCTGACTTGCACATCCATGACCATTTCTTCCTTGCTCATAAGTAGCAGGACCAGCAGAGCAATCTGCCTTCTTGGCTCCTCGATCCCCCATCATCCACATGCTCTAGAAATTCTCCAAGACTGCTTGAACCCTTTTGTTTAGTCCCTCCAAAAGATATCAGGGTGGTTAAAGTCTCTCATAATGACCAGGGCCTGTAAATGTGATGTTTCCTTCAGTCATCTGAAGAAGGCCTCAGCCACTACTTCTTCCTGCTCAGGAGATCTGTAGCAGATACCTACTGCAACAGCAACCATGCTGGTCCACCTGCTGACCTTCATCCATCTGGCTCCATATCTGTCCCTGGAGAGAGCTCTGTGCACTCCTTCTGCTTTCTCACATAAAGAGAAAATCATTCTTTTCACCTTCCCACTCTTCTTTCTAAGGAGCCTGTATCCAACAATTACAGCACTTCTTTCTTGGGAGCTCTCTGATCACACTTCCCTGATCCACTGATGTAGCATTATGAGAGAACACACTTCTAACTCCTTCTGGTTTGTTTGGGGTTTTTTTTTGTTTGGTTTGGTTTTTTCATACAGTGTGCACTAGGGGCATTTCACAGATTGTATTAGGAGGGTGTGGCAAGGTTTTGGTAGCAGCGCAGTTACAGGGTTGGTTTCTATAGGAAGGTTCTAGAAGCTTCCTTTATGTCCAACAAAGCTGGCTCTAAGACAGATTCACTGTTGTTGGCCAAGGCTGAGTGTCTCAGCAATGATGGTAGCAGTCTGGGATAATAGATCTAAAAATGGGAAAAATTACTGCTCAGCAGCAGCTAGCAGAGAACAGTGAGAATGTGAGAGAGGAACAATTCTGCAGACAGCCAGGTCAAGGCAGAAGGAGGGGCAGGAGATACTTCATGCATTGGAGATCAGATTCCCGTGCAGCCTGTGGTGCAGCCCATGGTGAGGCAGCCGTGCCCCTGCAGGCCATGGGGTCCACAGGGATGCAGAGATCCACGTGCCAGTTGTAGAGAACTCCATGCCAGAGCAGGTGAATGCTCAAAAGATTCTGTGACCCTGTAGAAAGCCCATATTGGAGCAGGCTTCTGTCAGGACCCCTGACCCTCTGGAGAGAAGAGCCCTCGTTGGAGTAGGTTTGCTGTCAGGACTTGTGATCCATAGCAAGGGGGTCTCATGTTGATGTAGTCTGTTCATAAAGGATTGCACTCTGTGGAATGGACCAATGCTGGAACAGTTCATGAAGAACTGCAGCCCACAGGAAGGACCCATTATGGAAAAGTTTGTGGAAGACTGTCTCCTGTGGCCCATGGGAAGGACTAACATTGGAACAGTTTGCAAAGGACTGTCTTCTGCGGGAAGAACTCCAGGCTGGAGCAGAAGATTGCAAGGTTCTTTCTTTACAGGTGTCAGAGACAACATGTGATGAACTGACCACAACTCCCATTCCTGTTCCCCTGCACTGCTTAGGGGAAGGAGGTAGAAAATTTGGGAGTAAAGTTAAGTCTAGGAAGAAGGGAGGGATGAGGCAAAGGTGTTTTAAGTTTTTTTGTATTCATTATTATTTTATTCTCCTTTGGTTGTCAAAAAATTAATACCATAAATTAAATCCATTCTGTCCATCAGGATAGTTGATGAGTGGTCTATCCATCCCTGCCCTTATCTCAACCATTTGTTATATTTTTCTTCCTCTGTGCAGTTGAGGAGGGGAGTGACAGAGAGGCTTTGGTGGACACCTGACATCCAGCCAGGGTCAAACCACCACAGAGGGACACTCAAGTGTGCTGACTACTGAGTACAGGCTTGAGAGCTTTTCCAACAAGGCTGTTTTTCAGGCAGTTCCTTCTTTTCATGCCTCTTCCCAAACAGATTGCATTTCACTCCTGTTTTGTTAACTACTATGTCCAGCTCTGCTCCCATCACCTCAGGCCTTTGGTTTGCCTACTCCACACACAGCTTCCTTACTTTTTGAGAAATCTCTCCATCTCCGGTTATTCCTAATTTAAATCTCTTCCTACTAAGTGTCTGATGAACCACACCAGGCTGTTGACAAAGATAGATTTGTCCTAAATAATCAGAAGGATCTCATCTCTTCCAAACAGCTATTGATCCCGAAGAGGGCTAAAAGAATGCTATTGTTCTCTTTATTTTCAGCTTGAAATACTATACACCAGCTGACTTGCTCAAAGACTCTTCTAAAAGAGTCATGTTATTTTCAGACAATATGAGGTATTTTGGTTGATTCATTAAATTTAAAAGATGTATTTCCTTCTCAAGTTTCTTATGTGGCATAACTATTTCTCTGTATAAAATATTAAGAAACATAACCATTAGTTTTAAAGGAGATATTGATTCTACAATAACCTCTGTTCTTTCAGGAGACATTTTGGAGATCTCAAGCATTCATTCTCAAACACATTGTTTCCACTGTAAAATGATGGTATGTAATTACCACATGCAAAGACCTTCTGGGCAACTCATTGCAATCTCAAACTGTATGAGACATTGATATCTCATCTTGGTATGATGTGATCATTAAGATTACAGAATTCCTATAGTCAAATAAAGACATAAAACTCCATATGCAGTTTTTTTAACACATCCAGATTCTTCTGGCAGATCTAGATGCAAATAAAACTAAGCTTACACTTTTGATCAGAGTAGTCACCTATGCTTTTCCCATCAGAAACAATTCTACATAAGCTGGTGCAAGGATTAGTTTCCCTAACATACCACTTTTCCTCTCGTCTATCTTTATTACAACTGTTAGTCTACTTCCAATAAAATCAGTTGGATTTTCACTGGTATTGTAACAGAAGCAGAATCAGAATCAATTACTTCAGCAGCCCTCCTAACCTTTGCAAACTGCAGCTAAGCATACAGTGGGGAGGGGAGGTGTGAGGAACTGTGCCTTAACAAGGCTCTGAGGTGACCTGGAGCAGAGTGATGCTGTTCAGAGCACACAGCACAAGTGCAAGGGCAGCCAGGGCACTGAGAAAGCTTTACCTCTCCTACACATCTGAGCCTGCCAAGCCTGCAAAGACAACTTTAGACAGCTTTTGTAAATATGGGAGACCAAACGGCAAAATGGTTAGCTCAGGGGACACAGTGTTGCTGTAACAAAAAGCCCTGCGTCCCATCTACAACTACCATCAGCTTTGCAACTGGAGAACTTCTGTTTAAACCTCACATAGGCTTTACTACCATCTTTGAAAAGGGTGTCAGTATGCAAGTACTGCTAACAGAAAGAGGAAAGCTTCCATCCAACTCAGATGTGGCATGAAGTCAACATTTTTTAAAAATGATGCTACTTCTCTTAAGACGACAGCAGGGTTCAAGTCTCTCAACATTTCGATGAAAATGAGGTGTATTTTTATCAGAAACAAAGGGATTCTGAGTGCTTTAAAGAAAATACTAATTTATAGATGTTCAATTTGAAACAGGTGCCTTTCATCAAAGGGCCGGTTTCCTGATAGAACTTAAATAGCTTTTACAGAAGAGGACATTGTTGCTGCTTAAAATACTGTATAGATTTTGCTACAGGTGTTTGTTTTGCCTCCCTCCCTCCCTCCCTCCCTCCCTCCCTCCTTCCNCAGCAAAATATTTCCTTGGCTGAAGCCTCCAGTGAGAGAGCTAATGATCCATTAAAACATCTCTCCTTTAATGCATGCTTTGTACTGCACCACAGGAATTCCCAAAGGAAGGAGGAAGAAGCACAGGATTTAGTTTTATGCAACAAGAAACAATGGGACATGGATTAATTTCCTTTCCCCCTATAGGAAGGGACTTTTGGATATCATAAAAAGTAATTTGAAATGAAAATCTGAAGAATGAGCTGATTGCATATGGAAAGTTACCAGATGGTTTTTAGCTAAATAGTTGATTATGGAAAAATCAGTTATCAATTGCAGATTTGTAGTTTCCTTTGTAACTCAAATAAACAGTTTATGAAAATATAGAGTGGGATAAAACTTTAACATAAATCACTTAATACAGGAGTCCACTAGGTATGTAGTACTCAGTTTCCTGCACTTCAGAGAATGCATTTAGTGTGCAGATGCAAGTTAAACAGCTCCTATTCCCTCTCTTTCTTCCTTGTTTTATCAATTCCCCTTCCTTCCTTACTTCATTCCTTCCTTCCTTCCTTCCTTCCTTCCTTCCTTCCTTCCTTCCTTTTTACCTCCTGGTTCCTTTTTCATTCCTTTCTATCAGTGGCTAGTCACTCAAAATTTAGCTACCAAGAATCTAAGGCAATGATCAAAAAGTAGTTCACATCTGCAAATCAGGTAGTCAACCTTCCCTTTCACAGATTATTTTCCTCCTCTCCTCCACCTGTTTTTCAGCCATAGTAAGCATGCCTGTTTGACAAATGAGTTCTGAATATTGATTTTCAAGGTAAGTTCTTTACAGAGTGGAAAAAAAAATTAAGATTCAATCAAAACTGTAATTTTTTTTTAACGTCTTTTTTAATGTGCTAATGGCATCTAAGTAGAAATCATGTCCATGTAAGTGTTTGGATTTGCTGAATTTTTCATTATATTTCCTATCACATACAGGAGCTAGCTGAACTTTGGACAGACTAAGCATCCTACTTTTAAGCAACCTAACTTATTTAACTGTAAAGAGGTCAGCCTACCAAGAGTTGCCTAGAAGCCAAACACAGCTAAGGGCTGCTTAATGTGCTTAAGAAAATTGAGGCAGAGAGACTGTACATGTAATACTGCAAGAAGTTTCTATTGCTATGGCCATTTCCCATTCTAGCTAGACATCATAGGTGTGCTTCAATTGGCAGGAAATTGCATTGTAATTGACGTGTAAATGACATGTAAACCAATATCTGCTGTAAGCTGTTCTCTTGTGCATGATCTCAGTTTCACCCTGCATAAATTGTTACAGAAGGATTTGCCATTGCCTAGAGGTTAAAAAGTCTGAAACAACCAAAGGTTTAGATTAAGTATGGCACATCCTTATACCCAGTGGTTTGCAAAGTTATTTCATCCAACCTTCAGAAAAGTGCCTCTAGCACTTGGAATGATAGTCAGATTAGCTTTTTCTTACACTCTCTGGGCATTAGGCTTCTCTTCAAGTTCTCTGTTAAGGAGAGCTTTTTGCTATCTTTCTGATCAGCTTAAATATGAATTATTTTCCTTTACTTACTCTTCTTAATTGTAATTTTGTTTGTATGAATTATACACGGTATGCAAACTTGCTCAATTGCTAAGATTTGATGTTCAGCAAACACCTAAAAGGCACGCTTCCTTAGTAACTCAGTTTTCTTATTTTAGTCTGAGAACTTTGCTTACAAACTTTGTTCCTGCATTTTAGGAACTTTAAATTCTGATATCCGCTTGCAGATCTGTGGCTTTGCTTAAGCCGGTTTTTTTTTCCCCTCCTGTTCCTAGGCAATTGCTGTAACTGTCAGCACATTGCCATGTAGCTAGGGCAGTAGCTAGCATCTCAGGCAGCTCTTTAATGAAAGACCCATGCGGATCCTTCCATTTATGCATCAGATCAATGACTGATCTAGGACTCACCCTAGACCTGCAAGGTACAACGGTCTTGTTGTAATCAGCTGGAGTTCCCAGAAATGAGTATTCACAGTGCAAGAGCCCTCTAACATGGTGCACGCTGCACCATTTTCTCCAAATATACAGCACAGTGTCCTAAACTATTATGTTTATAAATGCAGATTTTTGAAGAAAGCTATTACAACAAATATAACCTTTAAGTAGAACCATGCTATCCACCTACAAACAATCAGCGAGTGTACAGGAAGATATGCACGTAAAAGATAATTTCAGTCTCTTACTGAACAGTTGATAAATCTCAGGACTGTCTCCTAAAATAGTGTTAAATTCAGCTTTAAAGGCAAAATTTTGCACCAGTATCACTCTTATCAAAAAAATCCACTTATATTTTCATGATAAAGTTTAAATTGATTTGATTGCTAGATAATTATAATGCATGTGGTACAACAAGAAAGGACACTGCAAGTGTGCATTTATTTTCATCTGGATGAGCATCAGGAGAGGATTGTTCCGGAGTGCTGAATGCATGTCAGAGGCTGGATGAATTCAGTGGCTCGAGCCAATGCCTGTGTGTGTGTGGCTGGGGGTGGGTCAGGACTTGCTTCTAGTGAGAAAGTGCCCTGACCCCAGATCCCCAGTCTAGCAGAGCTGTCAATCAATCAATCAATTAATCAATCACACAGGAGAGGCACTGCTAACTGCTGACTAAGTGACCAGAAGTCCCACCTGAGGGACAGGCCCATGAAGGGTTAAGGGTGTAACAGGGGTTGACTGTGAATTGGTCATTCCTCTGGACCCTGCCTTCTGGAGTTTCTAACTTGTTCTGGAGCCCTAGGAGTTGGTAGCCATACGTGTGTCTTTCTGTACCCTTTCTGTCTTTCTCTCTCTCTTCACTTAATTCTCTTTTCCATGGAATATTTTTGAATAACTTAGTATCTTACAGGTGTAAGGGTTTTTAGCTTGAATGAGCTAAGTAAATGCTAAATTAATGCTAAGTAATGTTATAATAAGTGTTTTACATTAAATTTGATGTTGTGTTTATTCTTTTGCCAAAGTTTCCTTAATTTTCTATATTTTTGCCAGCAAACTTTTGTGTGATGTTTAGCTCTTGAGAAAATCTGGTCGGTATTTCTCCTTTGTATCTACCCAAAGCAACCTTGGTTTAGCCCATACATTAAGTGTCTGTGGTGTAACAAAGTGCAACATGTTTATAGGGCTTTTTTCAAACCAAAAATGTCTCTTTTTGGGTTTTTTTGTGTGTTTGTTTGTTTTTCTTTTTGTTTTTTTTCTTCTTTTTTCTGCTGTGGATGTAGTTTGCTACTAATGTAAAAGGAAAAAATTTTCTACAAACATAAGCCAATAACTATGCCTTCCAAGCAATGTTTATTAGTGATTTATTATATTTGTTTATTTTACTTGTGTGTGTGTGTATGTGCATAATATTCACCTGTGTACTTTTCTCTCTTCATATCTTTATATCTGACTTTGAAGAAACATTTGTTCACTTATTCCTTTGGAACTATGTTCATCCTCCATCATAACGACAGATTGTCCCAAAACCATGTGATAGTTTCTGTGTATGTTTTCTATACATCAATTGGATAAGGAAATATTGTAGTTTGTTTAATGTTTTTCTGCAGTTCTCAGTGTTTTCACTTCTATATGGTGAAAGTTTTGCCCCACTAGTATCAGCAATATTAGCACTGGCTCTTGAACTAACCTGTAACTGAACTGAAACTATGACCTATCTTCCTTGGACACTTTGCAATGTTTTTGTCATTCTTTTATATTAACCAGATAGCAACTCTCTGTAAAGCTTCAGACATAACAATTATGCCTTTGTGGAGGCAGCTGATCTCTGATTTCAGTGACCTCAAGACTTCGCACAGTATTTTTAATGCTAGGGCTTGATATCACACCTCAGTTGTAAACATTCATATTTCCTCAATGGGTTGAAAATGAATTGCTGAGATAACAACATTTTATGGCTTCAGAAATGCTCTCAGTGGATATTGCAATTTGACGTTTGGCTGGGGAGTATAAAAACTACATCATATTCAAAAGAGGAGCCTATACTTCTTTAAATCAGAACTTTGACAAAAATAACCAGCACACCAGGACTCATAACAGACCTTAACAGTGAGGTTTAAACTGCTTGCTAAGAGTTTACAGAAATATTCAGATTTTTTGGTACATGTGTGTATTTTATCTAGTCAAAAAAAACCCATATATATATCTATCTGACTGTAAGCACAGTGGTCTGACCTCAGCTGGTGGCCAAGCACCCAAACAACTCCTTGTTACTGCTGCTCCTACAAGACAGGAATAGGGAGAGAGTATAGACCGAATAAGACAGACAAGACAAACAGGTCAAAATAAAATATAAAATATTAAAAAAAACCCAAACAACTCCTCCCAAACAACAACAAAATCCTCCAAAAAAACCATGAAAACAACAACAACAAAATAAAACAAAACCGGAAACAAACAAACAACCTCCCTGACCCCAAGAAACAGAGAAAGCAACCTGCCAACAATGGCACTGTCAGGACTAAAATTCACTTGCCAACTCTTCTCAAAGCACAGGCCTGATTATCACCAGTCCCAGGGAAGTAAATTCAGAAACATGTATGTGAAAATGTATAAGGTGTAGTGCATAATAAACAAAGTGACATTATCTAATAAGTATTGAGATTTAAACAGTTTTGCAGAAAAATATCCCCAGTGTCTGTTCTCATTTAATTGTTATCCTCTCCCCCAGTGTTTTGTCTATAAATCATGGGCTAATCACCTGCCCAGATACATTTTGTAAGAGTACTTATCAGAGTCACTTTCAAATTGTTCCAAACTTCTCCTTGATTTTTTTCTTTCCCTTTTGGAACACAAAACAAATGACCAATTAGTTTCCTATTCTGGAGAAAAAAATTATAAATTCTGAGAACCTTTGTGCCACCTGCCTGGAGCAAATATGCACTGTTGAGTTATATCAGAGGATTTTAAACTTGAAGTAATGGCACACCCTTGACCCCAGCAGCATGAATGACTCTACTAGAATTGCAAATGTTTTTATGTATGTTGGCAGTAAGGCACCATTTATATCACACTGTAAAGAATGAACATGAAATAGTGACGAACTTGCTGCTGTTTACAATCAAGGAAGGTTTTGTGTTACAATGAAGGCGCAACTTGGATGTGTAATACCGCTCTGAAAATGCAAGGTGGAGGATAAAATACAGGGCAGAAATGGAAAATGATCGATTGGAAACATTGCTTGAAACCATTAAACAAAAATCAGCAAATAGAGGAAATCTGTAAGGATGACAAATCACTTTCATCACAGTTTATAGTTAGTATTTATGGATTCAGACAAAATGATAGGTAATGGAGTAGATTTATGTAATGCCATTTATTAAATTCTCATTTTCATATCTCCTGAATAACATTACTACATTTTATCATAAGTTTTTTTAGTTAGTTTACATTCCCAGATTTTTATTTAAAACAAAATGCAAGTTGTAACTTAATTATGCATCCATGAATGATGGCAGGCAACACTTCTGAAGGATTTCTTTAGTGCAGAAGGACCATTACAGAATCTACAGATCATCTGAAAGGTTTTGTGGAGTGTCACTGCTGTGATATTAAAGGGGATAGGCCATGCCTGACATAGACTGGTAAAAAAAATATTTAATTATCTCATAACATTCCATCATTCAGGAATAGTGAAGAACAGCTGTTTTCCATCCAACTGATGGTATTTTCACACTGCTTTCATTAAGCTGTCATTTTAAAAACTGCTTCAATTTGAGTCCCCTTTCTGCTTTGTTAGTTTTAATGTATCTCTCTGCACTTGGTATGACAGGAAAGGTTGCCTTTGTTCTTGTGTATACATTTACTAGAAATTAGAGCAGACACACACACATAATTACCTGCACTAAGTCTGAATGTAATCATGCAGTGCCAACAGGTTTGGGCAAGAACAGTCTTAAGAATTTACACTTATTTATGGCCTAATGTGAAAAGCTTTATAATGTATTAAGGCATTGTGAATTCAAACATATATGCAACTTTGATTTGAAAGAATCAGTAACTTTGATTTACTAACGCTGTAAAACACATTGTTCACTGAGCACAGAAAAGGAATGCTTCATCTTGTCCTGAACAGACATAAAATAAGATTCAAAAGCAACTGGGATTTAGAAAGTACAGCAAATAAATGTGTAATTGAACCAAATAAACCTTTAGAAAGTTTAGAAAGGTGCACATACTGGGGTCTCAAAGTTTGCAAAAGTTGTGGATGCAATTTTTTCTTTCAGAAATTCCATTTTTGTTTTCCTGATCTCAGACATTTTTTGTTCTTGTAATGTGCTGCACTGAGGAGCTATAAACTTACAAGGGCAATAAAATGTATGTTTCATAAGAAAAAGGTGTTTTCAGAAGTTGTGCTGCTAAACAAGAAATCGGAAATTGCATCATATACATTCAGAACAACAACAACAACAAGAATATCTTTCTTCTTTTTCATGAAAATGTAGAATAACTTGAAGTCAATCTTGGGATTTTGACACATTTAGAAGTGTCTCTTTACATCCCTGAGATCAGGAGAACATAGCTTAAAGTTTAATTCCTTGTTGGAAGTCAGAGAGCTGCCCACTCATGCATATCTACCTGTGAACAAGGATGAGAATGGGATGGCATTACTTTGCTTCTTACAGTCACACTGAAGCAGGGCTGATGGAGAAAGTGGGCATCTGGCCTCTCTCCAGATATGCTTCCAGCAGAGAGCCACATGCTGTATCTTGGTCCTGACAGCACCAGGTCACACACTGCAGCAAATACCTGATTTGCAGAGGCACAGGCAGCCTTAATCCGGCAGCAGCAAAGGGTCAAGGACTGTGCAATTTCCTAATATGCATCAACATATTTATATGCATCTAGCTCTTTTTGAAACTGTATGGATAACTGCAGAGGGACTGGGTGAGGTGAGATGGGGGCAGGGGAGGAAGGAGGGAGGGAGGGCAAAAATAAGCAAAAAAGGAAAGAAAAAAGTTCAAGAGGAAACATTTTCTTTTATATCTGACTTCTATTCCTATAAAAAAAAAAGATAAACCAACACCAAAGATCCAAACCTCGTTCCAACTAACATGATAGGCACCTTTTTTGTGCTAATATGGGTGATGACAACACTATCCTGTCTTATATGAGTGTTCTGAGGATGTGTGGCGGTGACCCAGCTGGTGGCTGTGGTCGCAGAGAGTGAGCAACAATCTGCCACACCTGCCTTCTCCATGTGGGTTAATGAAGAATCAAGATGGTCGAACTATTCCCTCAGCACAGTGAGTCTGAGGGGGATGGGGAAGGCAGGCATGGATATTTTCCCGCCACTCATAGTTGTCAGTCAGGTTCCATCTCCTCCCCCGTCCCCTCACAGTTATGTTAATATTCATAAGTTACCTGAAAATTCTGTTACCGGGTTCCGTTGATCGGTTAAGTTAATGTATTCCACCCCTTTGTTTCCCCATTGGATGTTCCCCGATTACGTTTTGTCTCCCTATTGGTTTATTTCCTTGTTCCTCCCCTTGGACTGCCCCTTTTCTTGCCCCTTTTAAACCCCTGCACACCCTCAGATCCCGGCTCTTGGTAGCATCTCCCTTTCGGTGCTCAATAAACTGGAGTTGCTGCTACTTTGAGTCCTCCCTCTCCTTTTCTGCCGAGCCGCTACACTGTTTCCAACTGCTGCTGCTAGCTCCCCTGGATGAGCTGTGCCTGCTTGAGCTGTTGCCAGGAGACCAAAATCTGCTGAGCCTGAGTGCTGCAGAGGTCCGGCAGAGAGCCAAGCACAGAAGGTCGCACTCAAGCCACCAGGCAGCTTGAAAACCAGCAGTGGCTGGGCAGCGACAAGGATGTATGGATTTTAAGAAGTGCCCAGATACTTTGATAATTAGGAATCAAAATTTAAAAAAATACAATAAAATTCAGGCTGGTGATGGGAAAAGGACTTACTGAAAATGGTCTCCTGGTTTTCACTGGAAGTATAAGAATGGTGAGTAAATAATTGACCTGCCCTTACTTATTTGTTTAAAGAACCTAAAAACTTATAAGCAGAAGCACTAACTGAGAGTTTTGATTGAGTTCGATGTTGGAGCTCTTTTGTTAATATTTTTGTCTAAAGCACTTGATACTTTTCACAATTTAACTGCAACAGGCCTTAATATAAGTGTTCTTACATGTGTAGAGAGCTGATTAAAGGATGATAGCTCACTTTTACTATCGGTTGTACACTGTTCCACTAGGTCATTTCCCCACCCTGTTTGCCATAGATTGAAGAATAGACTTGAGAACAGACTTATAAGATGAAAATCAATTCTGAATGTTTCATCTATTACATTAATTCGCTTAAGGCCAACCTCTACTTCACTCTTGAGAAGTATGACTTGCTGGAACCCTTCTCCCATGTGTAGCCTGAACAAATTAATGTTTTTAGGCTCAAAAATTTGGACAGTCTTGCACAGACTTCATAAATACTTTCTGTGTCTGTGCGTTCATAGCAAGCATAATATTGCATTACACATTATTGCAGCAAATACTTACCCCCAGAATAATTTTTAAAAGTTTTGGCAGTAGCTTAGCAACCAGTAAATTCCTCTAATATCCATGTAGAAAGTATTTATTAAATCTTATCCTGTAGAATTACATTAAAACTCTTTAATATAAAAAGAAACAAAACCTGATTTCAAACCTTCTTAATAAGACTAAACGTTAATTGAATTTCTCCCATCTTTGAGTGAATATAATGTGTAATTATTGATTGTCATGTATTCCTTCCAGGTGTGCTTTAATTTGATTTTTAGTGCATATCTCTATTTTACAATTCATTTTTCCCATTTCTCTCATCCTTTAAAGTTAAAATTCTTTCATACTATTCAATTTTACAGAAAGTTTTTACATTCTACCTTTATTCCCACGGCAGTCTTTTTATCAATATTTTTACCTTTTCATTGAATACATTCAGTTACACTATATGCGGCTTACTTAATACCATATCTTTTATGTTGCAGCAGAGAGACTTTAATATATGAGGTTTTAAAGCTTAATAATTTCCTTCACACAGCATTTCTTTCATTTCACATGTCAGGAAAATTAATCCACAATGCCAGAGGTTTATGTCTAAAAAGGAGACAGAGGAGTCCTGTAACTTTATTTGAATAAAGGGAGAGGCCATGGGCATTTCCCATGGGATCTCTCTAATTGTTGGGGGATGCAACTTCCTTTTTATCCTAAGTTCCTGGCTGCATCTTCCTCTTCCTTTTCTCCATTGGCCAAGGTACTCGAAAGGTACAGACATCCCAAATCACCTGCTCTATACCCCCCCTCTATCATGCACCCTCCATTTGTTGTATAAAAGAAAGAGAGAAAACACCTAATCATTATTCCATTATTTCTTTGTTGTTTTTCTCTACGTTCAGGAAATTAACATGGCCTTAATTGACTGACCAATGGTCCATGTTGATTAGTAACATTTTCTAGAACTAAGGGGTTTTTTCTGTTACTTCCCTATCTATAAATTCCTAGCCATATCTACAAGCAGATTCACACGGTCTGTTTGTAAAGACATATTCATCTTATTCCTTTCACATGTAACATAAGTTTCACTGATGGCCATAATTTGAAAACCAAGTTATTGTCTCCATTCTTCACATCCGCAATTATTTCAGAGTTCTACAATGCAGTATTCCATTATTTGGATTAAATGAAGTAACATTAATTTCTCACCCCACAGTTCATCTGTATACAGTGATTCACACACTGATAGTTGCACTAGGCACAAGAATCTGAAATAACAAAAAACTTCTTTTCAATTTATGTTTTTTGCTTTTCTCTAGAACTTTAAAAAAAATTTGAACAGGATTCATTTATTCTGTGTGTGCTGTGTTTATGTCTGTTAGTCTGTCACTGGCACACAGCTGACTTGCAGCTTTCACATTGCAGAAAACACGGGTCAGGTTATTCATAAAAATTTGTCCAATTATGAGTGTTTACCTTCATCCTATGTGACATATGACGACTGAGAAAAATTTTATTGTTCTTTACATAGATGTGCAAATAAAAATGTCTTGAATTATCCAGTTTGCAGTAGAAGTAAAATGAAGGACTAAATATTCTGAGATGAACTTTAAAGAAGGAGGGGCTGAACAAAACATATCTCAGTAATTTTTTGAATGGCTGAGATGTATCTGCCATTCAGATTTTCACTGCATTAACTATTGTGAATCTGCTTTGCTGAGGGTAAAGCTCCGTGTAGGCCTCTTGTCAGCATTTTAGGACAGCACACTTTTTATGGACCTACTGGTGCTTCATTACAATGTCACACTGCTGCTGCCACTCAAGACTTGCAGGTCATGTTGACACCTCAGCTGCACCTTTTAAACTATTTTGGAAGGAAATGGGGCTTCACGTACCCCTCAGATATTTATGCCCCCCAACCAGTGTGCTACAGAAAAGTCAGCCTAAATGGGAAGTCAGAGAGCAAAGTGTAGTTGACTACAGAGTTGTGTCACTGGGAGAGGATCCTCATGAGGGTATAGAGTTTTGGCCTTATATTCTGTGAAGAGTATATAAAGAAATATGTTCCATTTGAAAAACTGACACTGCTTCTTTCAGTCTTATCCCTGTATTACTAGAAAAAAACCCATGTAGGGCAATTTGAATTAAAGTAGAAATATTTTTAAATAAAATAAAATATTCAACTCAGTATAAACCACAAGCCCTTTGGTGTTTTACTGTAAAAAGGCAAAATTTAGGGTGGGACAAACTTAGACCTGGTTTTCAGCATCTGACTAAGGCTAAAATGCTTAATGAGTTTCTATATTTTGTATATTTATTCACTTTAGTTTCCAGCAGACTTAACTTTCAATTAACTGCCAAATTTCACTTCTTATTTATATGCCTCTCCTAATAGGATTCAGCAAATAATCAATTGGGATAACTAAATTAAAGCTGATTCAAGGCATGCACAAATTCCCATTTTGCATTTATTTAACCATAGTAGTTTTTGTATTGTTCATCTATTGATTCTATTCCTGCATCAGTCACCCCTGTGAGGCTCAGGGATGTTAGTTACCCAGGTTGAACTGGATGATTCTTTTTTAAAGCTTTAAATGATTTGAAGGAAACATTTTTTGTGTATATTGTTTAAGACAGAAAAAAATTTCCTGTCTCACTAGGTCCTAGTAATGGAAATGGATTAAAGTTTCCCATTTACAATATATTTGAGAATATATTAATTCAATTAGTGGTCACTGTTCAGGGAAAGGTTGAAAGGTGCTTCTAGAGTGAATATTTGTGTTAAACATTAGTCTTTATTTAACTATACCGTGCTAGTTTTCTCTTTTACTTCATAGCTGTACTGACTTCTTTGTAACAGCCTGCTATTGTTTAGGAATGGTATTCCTGAATTTATTGCTCCCACCAAAACCCTCCAAACCAAGCACCACTCACTCACACGCTCACTTATTCTTCCCTCTCCTTCCCTTTTGCAGCATGTTGAGAGATGAGAACTGGTGGCACAAAAGGTGAAGGTCAGGGGTTGAGATAAGAACAATTTACTGGAAATAGCAATGAGACAAGAAAATGAGCAATAAGAGAAACAATATTAATTACAAAAGTGTACTAGAGGGAGACGAGTGATTCTCATGCAAAACAGCCACCACAGAGCCTGACCTGACCATCACCATCCTACCCCGACCCATAACAGAGATCTTACTGCAGTGACTCTAAGTTTTACAATACTGTTATCTACTGTTGCAACAGAGACAAAGAAAAAATCTTGAGTCTTGCCATCCAGAAAACAGGCTTGCTATGACCTTCAGGTTGACAATCCTTATGGCAGTGCTATTTTTACCTTAACTTGCAAGGGTTTTGCAGAGAATGCAATTAAATGCATTGCCATTTAAAATCAAATCCTAACAGCAGTGTCTAGGTTTAGAGACAAATTTAGGAGAAAAACACTCTAGAATGAGTGTTTTTCTTCAAAGAGAAGGGCTTCAGGAATCCCTTTTTTCTGCCAACAAGGGAAATGAATACGGTGGGTGAAAGTGAAAAAAAGAAACAAGTTTTTATTAACAAAACAAGGTGCCCACACAGCATAGAAAAAAAGATTGAATAAATGCTAGATATTGAACTTGCACAATCTTACCTCCCTCCACTCCCACCTACAGCAAAACAAAAAACTCCAAATGCCTGGGGAAGAAGGAAAAATGGCGCTGGCTTTTTGTCTCAGGGAAGGGGAAAAAGGAGTTCATGCAGCAGCTCTGGCAGAACAGGTGGGAACCTGCTGGACTTCTGGCATTGGTCTCCTCCTCACAGCAGATGAAGCTGGTGGATTTTGGTGTCCTTTCTCTTGTTGGTTCAACTTTTCCCGAAGTTTGGGCTGGAGCAGCCCTTGAATGTCCCCCACAGATCCCAGATCGATTGCCTTGGCGCCCACCCGGCTTCAGACCAAAACCAAGCCCAACAGCTCAAGAGAAAACAAACAGAGGTCACCAAAAGGATTGCTGGTGCAGCCTCTAGGTTAGAGGAATTAAAAAAAAAAAAAAAAGGAAACTTCTTGCTTAAGCTAGCAGAAAAACTGATCTAGCAAAGCAACAAAGTGATGTCCAGTCCATGCCGCCCCCAACATGCTCAGAGAGAGTCTTGGACAAAGCCTGCACTGGGACTCCAAGGCACCCACCCTTCCTTCGGACTCACCCTAAAGCTACAGCAGGTATTTCTGGGCATCATCATAAAACCACCCCAAGACCAACAGTTAGCTCAGACTGTCACATGAAATGCAGGAATCCTAGCTGAGGGTTACCTATAGGAGGCAGATGATTTGTGGATAGGTGGGCACTTCATACAGCATTGTGTTAAAATCTGGTATTAAAGGTTGAGTCCAGCCACTAGTCCCAGTGCCAATACTGTAACTGGTTGGCAGAATTTAGCCATAGAAGGCTGATTTCCTTGATTTCATCTAACTAAAAATAGGGATGATGTCATCAATTACTTAAGACTGAGAGTGTGGGAAGTCCTCAACTATTTAATGATTTTCAGTTGACTGACATTTTATTTCCTGTTTGTGCAGCTAAAATGGTGTAGTGGTTTGAGTTCGTTCACCTGAGTTTCTGGCTAAACACCAGCACACCTACCAGATTTTATTCAATTTTGGTGCGAGATAAGGATTAGGAGTAGGTAAAGCAGGTTCAAACTTTAAAGACTATGAAGAAAGTTTATTAACAGGCTTGAAAGGAAGGAAAAAACATTAAGAACCAGAACAAAACTTTCAGAACATTTTTGCTCCTCCCACCTCTCTATTTTTTTCCAATGACAATACAAAAAACAACACTTTGGCTTTCAGTCAGTTAACCACTTCTAAATTACTCTTTCTTCAGTTCATTTAGGGAGAGAAGTTTCTTCCTGCTTTACCATGTTGACTTCTCCACAAGAAATACAGTTCTTATGGTTTTCAGCCTCACCGCTAGCAGCTGCCCAGGAAAAAGAAAATCTGCTTGTTGTGGAAAAACTCTCCCACACTAGCAGCCTTCTCACAGCTACTGCGGTGGGTTATGACGGTTCATGGGGTATTTTTTTAAGGATGAGTGGTTCTACTACAGCCGCAAAGAAATCCCCTTCTTCCATAAATGGTAACGTAAGTCCTCTTTGACCATTCCTTGGGGCAAGGGATCCAGATTACAGCTTCTTTGTCTCTTCTCAAACTTCTCATCAGGCTGCAATTACTTCAGTATCTACTTATCTTTACACAGGTGCCTTGGTTCACTAGATGCACTGGCTGCAAGTAGAACATCACATTGGACCATTTCCTCATACATTACAGGGAATATTTTAGCTTAGTTTCAACCATGGTTTCACAGAAGAATTTTCAGCTTTCACATTAAAAGCACTCCTCATGCTCCTCCCTC